>CM053585.1:64787440-64896608 GCA_028646515.1 Pseudochirops corinnae | reverse complement strand
GGCTGCTGCTGCTGGACTGGAACTTCCATGGAGAAAGTGATTTTGATTTTGAGAATAGGAGAAAGTGATTTTGATTTTGAGAATGGAGCTTATGGTGCTGAGGATTTCAGAGGGCCAGCTGGAGCTGCCAAAGACTGAGGAAGCATGACTGTGGTACTGGTATTTTGTACAAATGTTGTCATGACTTTGTTAAGCCTTGTCTTCCCAGGAACAGAGATTATGAAGGATTCCAGGAACAGAGATTATGAAGGATTTGAAATAGACTGGACACTATGAGCTCCAATGTGGAGCAGGAACTGCACGGAGAGCTGGACAAGGAATTAGGAACTGTCTGCCTTTGAACTGAGATGACAATTTGGTGGATTCGGGTAGGAGCTACTTGCCTTGAGTCAAGATGAAAAGACCTCTCTATGGATACTGAGTAGTGATTGATGAAATAGGATACTGAGTAATGACTGATGAAATTGTAATTTACTTGTGACCTAGGGGTATCTGTATATTACCATGTACCATCTAAGGTTCTGTAGTCTAGCTCTTAGATGGTACATATAATAAGGGTATCCCACTATCCCTTAAGAGGGTGCTGAGTAGTGACTGTTGAAGTTGTAACTTAATTGTACCCCATAGGTGGAGAACTTTGAGACTTTGGTACTTTGTGACCCTTGAGGAGGCAAGCCTCCTTAAGGATGATTGAATGACTGAGTTATTAAATGATTGTACTTTGTTGAAAACTATGTGACCACTTTGGTGAAAACTATGTGGCCATTTTAGTGATAAGTTGTTGAGTTGTGACATGTTGAATGCTATATTTTTATTTTCTGTGATAAGCTGTAACACTGTGAATGCTGTACCTTGATTTTCTGTGAATGTTTTGCTCTGATTTGTTATTGAACAGAGAGTTCACTATACTGTGTAATCAAAACCTTGAAAAGCTGTTCACAGAAGCAGTCCTCTGGAAAGCTGCTTGTGCTTGGGTTTACAGCTCAGTACTGTTAGGCAGTGTGAGGATACAAAAGAAATATAAAGACATGGTCACGTTTTAACTTCATATGTATAATGGGTAACATATTTCTCGCCTTTTCAATGGGTGGGCAGGATTGGAGAGATGGAGAAAATGTAGAACTAAATTTTTTTTAAAAGACATAATCATGCTTTCAAAGAATTTATCATCTAGTCAGGGAAATGAAACTAACAATAACAACCAAGCATTTATTAACTGACTACTATGTGCTGTTCTATGAGGGAAACATACACATATAAATACAGGTTAATAAGCATTTATTAAGCGCTTATCATGTGCCAAGCACTGTTGCTAAATATATACAAAGTAATTCAGGATAACTGGAGAGGAGGAGAAGGGAGATCCACTAGCAGATGTGATTAGGAAATCATCCTGTAGAAGGCAGCATAATCTGGGTTTTATAGGATAATACAACAAAAAACTAAGTGGTAACTTAATGAAGTTTTATGGTAGCAAAAGAACAAAAACAAAATAAACTGTAAATAAAGTCAACCAAAGAATGGATAGATTATGATAGAGGCCTGTCAAAGTATTATTGTACTATAAGGAATATGAGAAATTCAGAAAAACACAGGAAGAAGTGTATTAACTATTGCAGAGTAAAGCAAAACTTGGCATGTGTGTGTATGTGTTTATACACATATATATATAACTACAATAATATAAATGAAAACACTAAAAGTCAAATTGATTAATTGCAATTAATAAACTAGTTCCAGAAAATAGATAAGGAAAAGCCCACTTTCCTTCTCCAGGTAGAGAGGAAATAGCCTTTAGGTACAGAATGTTACAGATAGTAAAGAGAGAAGAAACAGTGTCAGTGGTCCAGTTATTGTGCATAACCACTCTATTAAAGATCAAACAATCAATCAATCGATAGAAATTTATTAAGCACCTACTATATGTGCCAGGCACTGTGCTAAGTGCTGGGAATATAAAAAAAGAGGCAAAAAAGGAACTTACAGTCTAAAGCGAGAGACAAGAAAATAAGTATATACAAAGCAAGCTAGAGACAGGATAAATGGGAGATAATTAACAAAGGAAAGACACCGGAATTAAGAGGGTTTAGGGTAGGCTTCCTATTGGAACTTAAAGGAAAAAAGAAGGTCAGTAGTTGGAATCAAGGAAAGAGAGCATTCCAGGCATAAGGGACAGTCAGAGAAAATGCTCAGAGCTAAGAGATGGAGTGGGAGGGCCATGTTATTGGATCAAAGAGTACATTGGAGGGGGGAGCAGGGTAAAGGTAGGAGGAGGCTAGGTATCCATGAACTTTGAATGCCAAAGAGAACATTTTTTATTTGCTCCTGGTGGTAATAAGAAGCTATCTGGGGGGTGGGGAAAAGCGGGGTGTTCCACACGATTCAAGCACCTAATTGTCCTTTTAGGAAAATTACCTTAATGGTTGAATCTAGGATGGGGAGAGACTTCAGGCAGGCACACCTACCATCAGGCTATTACAATAATACAGGGATGAGGTGATGAGGACCTGTACTAGTATGGAGGTAGTCAGAAGACAGAAGGTGGTTAGAGGAGATATGAACTGACCCAGCCATTCTGGAAAACAGTTTAGAATTATACCCCCAAATCATTAATTATACACATCCTTTGAGCCAACTCTACTAGGCATATACTACCAAAAAGGTCAAAAGAACATAGGAAAGGGCCCAAGTTCATAAAAATCTTTATAGCAGAAGGTTTTTTTTTTCGAATGGGGTCTGGAAAGTGACATCTGAGAGTCTTAGAACAAGGGAGAGCAATCTCCCCCTCTCCCTTCTGAAGCCTTTTTTTTTTTCACTTATCTGATGATGGAGATAACAAAGAGCACTTAACCTATCATCAATCACAGAATCTAAGAGCTAGACTACAGAACCTTAGAGATCATCTATTCTAATCCATACCTGTTCAAGAATCCTCTCTATAACACCCCCAAGAAATAACCATCTACTTTTGAACAGCTCTACCTGTTAGGAAATTTGATTTGCTTTTTTTCCCAGAATTGGCCTTTGCAACTTCCAACCATTATTGCTTCTAGTCCTACACTAGGGTCAAGCAGAACAAGTTCAATTCCTTTTCCAAGACACATCCTCAAATACTTAGGGAAATCTGTAAGTCTACCCACTTCCTTCAACTGATCCTCATGTAGTATATCTGTCCTTTCTCCATCCTGGTCACCCTCTTCTAGATACTCTACACCTTGCCTACACATGTTTAAAAATATGGTACTCCTAGCACTTGATCACAGTTATTGTTTAGTTATTTTTCAGTCATGTCTGACTTTTTATGACTCCTTTTGGGGTTTTCTTGGCAAAGACACTGGAACAATTCGCCATTTCCTTCTCATTTTACAGCTGAGGAAACTGAGGTAAACAGAGTTAAGTGACTTGGCCAAGGTCACACAGCTAGTGTCTGAGACCAGATCTGGATGGTCATTATCATCCAATATAGCACATTCCCCATAATCTTTCTTTTCTTAGAATTATGTTATACCTACTTGCTCACTCAACTGTAAGCTCCCTGTGGTAGGCATTCTTGTCATCATCCAACTAACCTGTCCCCTGCACTCAGCATATGCTGGGCAATACAGTGATAACTAAATAAATGATCATTGATTCAGTGATTAAATAGTCTACACCCTAAAGCTACTAGCATACTGGAAAGACATTCTTTCTCAATGGATCCCAAGTTTTTCTAGGGAAGTTCCAGGACACTGTCTTGGGTTTCTTCCCAGGCTTCTAGAACTATACAGTCCCAATCAGCTACTTATACTTTTTGGATTTGAAGTTTAAGTCTCTTCTATAACAATTTTTAAGTTCTACTGATCTTCCTCTAACTCTTCTGAAAACATCAAAGCAGCCTGAGAGTTGGGGTGGAATCACCAGCTTAGAGACTGAAAAGCCATGTAATTCTGGGCTCTCTGAAACTCTCTGAACTTCAGTTTCCTCACTACAAAATTAAGGGAGTGGACTTGGGGACCTCTAAAAATCTCTTCCAGGGCAGCTAGGTGGCACAATGGATAGACTGCTTGGAAGACATCTTCCTGAGTTCAAATTTGACCTCAAGACACTTACTAGCTGTGTGCCCCTAGGTAAGTCACGTAAACCTGTTTGCCTCAGTTTCTCATCTATAAAATGTCAAATCACTCCAGTATCTTTGCCAAGAAAACCCCAAATGGGGTCACAAAGAGTCAGCTACAAATGAAACAACTGAACAAGAAAAGTCTCTTCCAACTCTAAATCTATGATTCCATGATCTATTAAACTTTCAACTCAATTTAGCAAAATTCAATTTATATATTGTTATTTTAAGAGATTCCACAGGCCGTATTGCCAGATAAAGAGGAAAAATCTAGAATAAAAAATTATATCAAATTTTAATAGAAACAACTGCTTCAAAGCCTTAAAAAGTCAGTCAAAGTTACCACTTTATAAAATTTTAAAGTACATACTTTAAAACTCAGGTCTTTCTAAATGATAATTCTGACTAGAGTTTCTTTCTTTTTAGACTTTCTTAACTTTATATTGATTAATAACTCCTATAATTAAAAAAGAAAAATTATTTGTTATAAGAGATTGTGAACGTTCCAAGACTCACCACCATATAATTATCGCCAAAAGAATACTGACATTAGAAAAATGGATTACTCCTGGGAAGATTTATATGTACTGATGCAAAGTGAAGTGAGCAGAACCAAGAGAACATCATACATAGTAATAGCAATAACGCTCAATGACTTAGCTATTCTCAGCAATACAATGATCCAAAACAATTCTGAAGGACTTGTGATGAAAAATGCTATTCACATCCAGAGAAAGAACTAATGGAATCTGAATGCAGATTGGGTTTGGGTTGGTTTTTTTTTCCCTAAACTTTATTTTTCTTGGGTGGTTTTTTTTTCTGGTATTTTCTTTCACAACATAGCTAATATGAAAATGTTTTGCATAACTATATAATCCATATCGAATTACTTACCTTTTCAAAGAGTGGGGAGAGAAGGAAGAGAGGGAGAGAATTTGGAACTCAAGATTTTAAAAACTGTTCACTTGTTTCAGTCATGTCCAAGTCTTCATGACTGCTTTTTTGGAGTTTTACCAGCAAAGATACTGGAATGATTTGTCATTTCCTTCATCAGTTCATTTTACAGGTGAGGAAACTGAGGCAAACAGGGTTAAGTTACTTGCTCAGGGTCACACAGCTAGTAAGTGTCTGAGGTGGGATTTGAACTCAGGAAGATGAGTCTTCCTGATTCCAAGCCCAACGCTCTGTCTACTGGATCACCCAATGTTAAAATGGTTATTACATGTAATTAAAAAAAATAAAATATAAACATTTTTACTTAAAAAAATAAAGTATATCTGAAGCCTCAAATAAGGAGAAAGTCATTAACACATACACAGAAGAAAAAAGGATTCCGTTAGAAAGTAGATTAGAATCACTGAAATTGCTGTATGATTTCCCACATAAAGCCAACCCACTATCTTCTTTGTACTTTAATTTTTAGCCTAACTCTTTGTTCATCTGCAATGCCAGTCCATGATACATGTAATGATGAATTAATCCAAATCTGCCACCCATCCAATCAAGATCATGGTCGGGACATTAGGTACTCTCCATCTATTTGCTTTTCCCATGTGGATTTTGGGCAATCAATGATGGACTAATGAAACTCTACTTTTCTGGTGGTTGATAAAATCAGGAAAATACCATCTAAAAACCCCACAAGTCTTTACAATGCTTCAGCAGGATAATGTACTCCACCCACCTCCTGACAGAGAAGTAATGGATTCAGAATGAAGAATGAGACATACATTTTTTGACATGTTTAATGTGTGAATCTGTTTTGCTTGACTATGAATATTTGTTACAGAGGTTTTGTCTTCCCTTTGTTTTTCTCTGCTGGGGAGGAGGGGCTGAGAGGGAGAAATGCTTGTTAAATGGGAGGAAAGTAAAATAAGTGCTTGTTAACTGGGGGAAAAGTGAAATACAAGGTTTTCTGGGTTGTTGGGTTTTTTTAAGAATGCTTCAGCAAGTATTAATGACTATGGATCAAAAATATGTGGAGGGAATAGTGGTAAGAATATAACAACCACAGGTTCTAGGATCAGCTCTAGCCCAAGCTTCCTTACTCTTCCTTTTCAATCATCCACTTTCAAAGGTGGTCTCAATTACCAATACTTGTCTTGCTATCCTTGGTCTCTGCCCCACCCCAACTCACTCTGCCGCTAAGGACTAACCAACTACAGCAATATGGAATACAGACTCAAATTCTGACCTGACAGATGATTGCTACTACTATGTAGCAAAGAGTATATTCTTTACTTTGCCTCCTCTAAGTATAAATGCAAACTCACAAAACCTTGATACAATGTCATTTGTTATAAGAGATTGTGACATTTTCTCTATGAAACACTTCCCCTAAAGTATTTTTCTAGTCCCAATGAAGTTAGGGTAAGCTTATATTTGGGGTTTTTATTTAAGTAGTCCAAACTTAATGAACACCAAAAGAAGATTCCCATAGAAAAGGATGATTATAATCTCTTGGTACAGCTTTTTCTTTTTTTTAAGTGTACAGGTTTAACATGTTACTTTCAAAGCTGTCCTACTTAATCTGTTTCCTTCTGAACTTCCTTCAGTTCTCCTATATGCATTTTTCAAAATGCTACAGAGGCCCATATTTCTTTCTCATTTTTTGGGAGACAATTCTACTGCTAGCTCTCCTCTTTCCACCTGCAAATAATAAAAGAAAAACACAATCCTTACAACAAATAAGCATAATTAGGTGAAACAAATCCACACATTTGCATTAGGTTTATATCTGTTAAACTGAATGAAGTATTTTTACTAGAGAATTAGAAGTCACACGAATTCTATTTTGCCTGCTGATTTTAAAGAGTAATATAAATGATCTATGACAAAACATAGTCTTAATTTCTTTGCCAAGACATATTTGACTTCACATAGCGCAAAAACTAAAAGGGGAAAAAAAGCGGTCAAGGCATTTTAGTCACTTCTTCAAAATAAATTTTCTTTTTTCACAAAAAACAACAAACAATATATAATGATAGGTAAAGATAGCCATATCCTAAAATTCAAAACTATGTAAGCTACCGCCTCTTATCTGTTTCTTCAAAAGGTATATAATCATCCGTCAATAATACAATTTGTCCACGGAGGGAGGAGCTGTGCTGATTCAGTCTTGAGGCTGCCAACTCTCAATCAGATCAGGCCTCACTGACAAACAATTACTCCTCAATCTAGGAGGATTCCCAGGAACACAGTTAAGGGTTCCTATGGCTTTGTACTTCGACAATAAGATCTGGGTTAACACAATGAACTCTACTAAAATCTATCCCACGCCTATCTAGAAATTCTGGCATGCTTTGTCATCTCAAAAAGCAGTAAATGTCTCTGTCAACCTAAGGCCTATTCAAGTGTACCAAATACTCTGAACCCAATCGGTGACATATTCTATAGAAGACGTGTTCCCATATTTGAAATTATGGATCTTTATCTTGTCTTTTCTCTTTCAAGTACATATGGGTATACATCTACATATGAGTGTGTGTGTGTATAGTTGATAAAGAAACAAGTTTTTATAACTTTAATAAACTATTATATTTAGTGATTCTCCTACTTATTGTCCAATACAGGAGGAAAAGAAAAATTATTCTCTAAATTTTCTCTGATTATCAATAGTCAAAAACCTTCTAGTCTCTTCCATAAAACTCCATTAACCCATTTGGGATGCTCAAATGATTTGTTACACTGAAGTATTCACATGTAGTTACTGAGTCTGCTTTCCTACAAGCTTAAGTGCTATCCACTTTACTGCACAGTTTGCAATCACAACTTTGAAAGCAATCCATACATCCTTGGATTTCAAAGATCATGAGGAGCTAACTGGTCAGTCATCATCTATCATATCACTTCATCTCCAGCTTGGGCTCTGCTCCTCATGCCCACAAGATAAAAAGAGAAGGAGACAGCCAACAGGGTTTTACCTAAACATCCAGTATCTGGCCTAGGAAAGCCAGCTATCCTGTGCTTCCTCTGAGTCTTTTCCGAGGTTCTTCTGAGGTCCTTCAGTAAACCACCCTGTGATCCTGAGTCCCTAACATTGGGAAACAACAAACTATGACAACATAGCTCCCTTTCTCTTTCCCCTCCCTTTATTTTTCTTTCCTTGAAAATTAGAAAGTTCCTCTGACTCCTGACTTTGAGGACTGGCTCCTAAATTCAAAGTAAATTTGTAAAGCTTCCTCCTTAAGAGGTTAAGAGGTAAAGCCATATTTCTATCTTCAATTGTTTACTTTAAATCTAAATTTAGAATTTTAATTTCATAAATCAAATATGAGTTAAGCTTTTTTGCCTCAGAATAGAATCTTGCAGAAAAGATTATAACTCTATCCTACTCCTGAATAGTAAACTTTTGCAACAATAACCAACAGCAGTCAAGTGAAACTAAACAATTCAGGAATCTTTGACACTTCAAACTAGGTGCCAGAAGATACATCAAAAATTTGAAACATATTGTACACCTAATGCCACAATCAATCCCACACACACTACAATTGTCCTTAATGTTATATTACAACCACATTTTAAATCCTCACCACCATTCAAGATAATCAATTCACCATCAATATTTACTGAATGGACCAAATTGCACAGCAATATAAAAATCCACTAAATTTTCCTTAAAAAGGCATCATATTTTGTTTCATTTATAAGTATCACTAAACAAAAAATTCAAATTCCTGACCTTTCTAATTTTTAAACTTGTAAATTCCATAGGAAACAATAATTATCCATAAAAGTTTTTTTGTCATGTTAACTTATTTTAAAGGGCTTACAACATAGGTTTCTCTCCTTTATATTGAATACTTTAAGTATAAGGTTTTGTCGTACATACATCTGTTAAACTGAAGCTACAATAATTCTAAGTGAAGAGCAACAGACAACTTAAAAAAACAAAACAGGAAATAAAGATCACAGTAATAGATTTTTATTGAATACTTTCCCCTTCCACAGATGTAATTTCATTCTGATCTTTTCTGAAATCTAGAGAATGGGGGGGGGGGGCGAAAGGAGGGGGCAGAATTTAAATACAGTACTAAGAAAAATCAATTCCTGTGTGTTTAATTGAATACGGCTCTGCAACAACCACAAAAAAGAGAGTCTACCTGCCCACAAAAATAAAATCAGTCTGCCCTCTCCTCAAAATACGTATATATCCATATCAAAAATATATAAGCAGTAAAATAAATTAACACTCACTCTTTTCTACTTGATATATACAGAGAGGAATGGCTATTTAAAATATTGCTTTATGATTAAATAGGTGTTCTCTTCTTTTACAACAGTTTCTAAAAGGAAACTGGCTAAAGTTTTTTAACCACAAGAAAAGTTCACTTAGAGTATCATTCTTGCCAAGGCAACCCCCCAAAAATCTCATTCTCCTACAGCATAATCTAAGTAAGACTTTTGCTAAAACCTACACTGGTGATCTGATATACCTAAACAACTACCTAAAAGATTAGAAAAACAAAGAACACTACAAAGACAAAGGAACTGTCTTTAAGCTGAAACATTTTAAAATATTAATTTCCTCTCACACTTTCTTTATTCATATTTGAATTTAACTTGGAAAATTACAGCACAAAAGCCAAGTTTTGTTTTAAGTGGACAGTGCCATCTTTTCTGGCATGAAGGGTTTGTTAGGGAGGGAATGATAGTTAAATCAGTCACGCCTTTAAGAGGTAAATAATGATGTACATTATTTGTGAACTAGAGTTGGAGGATGCTGTGGAAGGGCCTATTGACTGAAAAGCTTTCCAAACAAAAATGCTAATAATTATGAAAGACTTTCACTTATTTACTTGTAAATATATCATAAAAGGAACTTTCTTGCCTGCCTATCAAATATTTTAGTTTGAGGCTAAATAATTCAAAATTTAAGAAACTGCTGGATGTTTTCAAAGGAAATTAAGGCAAAGATGGCAAAAGCCAAAGAAAAAATGAGGTGAAGTTGGTTCCTTTTATTAAACAGGTAACATTTTTACATACATTCAAAAGACTCTCACAGTCCGAAGTAACCATTTGTCTCACAAAACGCTTCCTATTTCATTCTTCTTCCAATAACTAGCTTTTATTTTTCCAAAGAGAAAGACAGGAACCTAGTATAAAAGCTGATTTCCACTGGAATCCCTCTTCATTGCCCTACAAATCAATCTCAGCTCCTTCGATGGGGCAAAATTTGGAAAGAGCCAAACTCAAATGATTTGAATTTCCTTTCACTTTAAGGATGTACATAAAAAGAGCCTCGACCAGAACCAGTTATTACTATCCTTATGCTTTAGAACACTCAACAAATCCCAAACTGTGGACGGCTCTAGCCGGTAATGATAAACCGTGGCAATAGATGCTAGTTACTAACGCCCTGGAGTCTCCTTTCACTTTAAGGTAAAGGATGCACTTAAAAAGGAGTCTCCACCAGCACCAGTTTTTACTGCTATCCTTAAGCTCTAAAACCTTTAGCAAACCCCAACTGTGGGCGGCTCTGCTCGACAATAATAAACTGTGCCACTAGATGCTAGTTATTAATGCAAGAAAATAAGAACCTCTCAACCGAAGTGGAGGAGAAAGTACCAGCCCAAGATTTTCCATTTAGATTCGGGCCTCAGCTAAGGAGCTAAAGCAATTAGGCCACTCGTGGTCGTTAACAACAACAAAAACAACATGCAAACCATTTTGTCAACCTCGGCCACCGAGGCTGTTGTATGCAAACATTCTCTCCCCCTCACACACACTCTAAACCGTGCGGATAAATGAGAAGGGAGGCGACGGTCTCCCTTATTGTTAAAGCAGAGATCTAGAGGCGCATAACAAAGGCTTTACCCCCTCAGTCTCACCCCCACCAGCGGGTAGCACCAAAAATAAATTAATTAATTATGGCACTGAAGTCCCTATCCCGGGGTCGGAAAGCACCGGCCGGTGGGGGGAGGGGCGATAGACACCCATGCCCACAGCGGTTGCTCCGGCCCGGCCTGGCGCAGTTTCCAGCTCCAGGAGGGCTGGGGGGGGAGGGGGGACCCGAGGGGAGGGTCCGTTTAGGGGGGCGGGGAGAGAGAGGCGCAGAAGGGGGCGAGAAAGGAAGGAAGGGGAGGCCGGGCGGGAGGGTCCGGGGAGCCGCGCTTTGTTACCGGCTGAGAGTAGCTCCGGCCGCCTCCCTCGCCCCCGCCCCGGGGCCCGGGCTCCCGGCGGCTCTCGCCTTCCTCAGCCGAGTAGTCGATCTCGCCCTCCTCCGTCTTGAGACGCTTGGCCTGGCTCTCGTACTCTCGCTCCTCGTACGGCTCCCCTGGAGATGAAGACGAGGAGGACATGGCGGCGGCGCAGCCGAGAGACGCGGGGACCGGCTGGGCCGGGCTGGGCAGGCCGCCGCCGCCCCGGGGCTTCTCCGCTCCGGCTTCTCGCCGCCGCCGGAGCGCGCAACCCAAAGGGATCCGCACGCGAGCGGGCGGCAAAAGGAGCGAGTGAGCGGCCGGAGGATGGAGAGGGGTGGGGGCGGAGAGAGGGAGGGGGACGCCCCGGGAGGAGTCTCCCTCCGGAGAGGCCGCTCCCCCTGGTTACCGGCGCCAACGGACCCGAGCGGCCTCCTCCTCCTCTCCTAGCCCGAGGGGACGCGAAGGGACCAGAGTGGGGAGGGTGAGAGGGTGACTGAGGGACGACAGCTTCCGGTCTTCCCTCCTCCCCCGCCCTCAGGACTCTGAATCCCCGCAGCCGCCCGCCCGGGATCGCAATCTAGCCACAACCTTGTCGGCCACGCCTCCTTCTGGGATCCCTGCCTCTATTGGCCGGGGTGGTGACAGACCTGCCCTTCTATTGGCTCACCGGGCTGTATGTCCAAATCCTCCCCTTCCCATCCCCGTTCCCCTGTGCCTTCCCCGCATCCTTCTCCGAGGCGCGGAGTCTTTGGCCTCGGAAAGCTGACCCTGCTTAGAAGTTTCCGGCTCCCCGTGCGCGCGGGCCCTTCTCGGGGCGCCGACCCCGCGGACGGGAGCTGAGCCTAGCGTGCGAAGCGAGGTGGAGAGAGGAGAGAGTAGCGAGGATGGTGGCGGTTAACCGCCTCTCCCGCTTATTTAAATAAAGGTTCTTAAGACTTCTTTGCCTTCAAAGGAGGGCGAGGAAACCCACTTAGCGCCCTTCGCGCGCATTCCCCCGCCTCAAGGATTCCTAAAACGGAAGGTTCCGCCTTTCGGGGCCAGGTGCGCCTTTCATCAAGCCACATCCTCTGCGCGCCCCGGGGGCTGGCTATGGCCCTCCAGCTCGCCAGTGCCTCCTGCGTGGGATTACAAAGCATCTTCTTCAGAACTGCCCGAGTTAACTTTGTTCTTTGCTCCCCAGCGGCTGTTAGTAGCAAATTCAGTAAGAAAAGCCTAATACATAGGGCTTTAAGGTCACAGAGCACGTATTTACCTGTGTCAATTTGTCTAATCTTCACAACAACCTCTATTTTACAGAGGAGGAAACTGAGGCACAGACGTTAACTTGAAGTGCCCAGTGTCACACAGATGGTAAATGTCTAAGGCAAACTGAGTGATCAACCTCGACATCAAATGGGTTTCTTTTTTCCTTTGTTTTTCTTCCTTAAACGGAGGAAAAATAACACTTTGGCTCGACCCCTTTAGCTACAACTCGCCTAATCAGCAGCTGGCTTTAAGCGTTTTCATAGCTTCTTTTCTTGACGTTTTTTCCTTTGTGGAGTCGACCCTGGATTCTTAAAAGGCCAACGGAGGCTTCAGCTACCAGACTGGAAGGACTTGGAGCACCTACCTAAACCTGGCCGGCAACAAGGTGATGAATGCTTTGGCAAGAGTAAATTTTGAAGACAAGCTATAAAATTGTGAAAGGGCTGTGGTTCTGAGGGGAGAGAAGGTGCCCATACCGATGAAATCACAGATCTTCAAGTACAGGAGGAACTTTCTTTTAGCTACCCTCCAGAATAGTTTTGATTTGAATAGATTTGAGATCCTGTTTGACATTTCCAACACAGCTGCCTTCCTCCACTTCCCTGAATCACTGAAAAAAGGCACAATCCCCTTTTCAAGGGGAATTTGGTACAAAGAAGATTCATCTTGAGATTCTATCCAAAGGCTTTTAATTATTGAAATACCAAAAGAATCTTATAAATACATTAGATTGTAAGCTCCTTGAGGGCAGGAACTGTCTTTGCCTCATTTTGTATGCCCGATGCTTATGACAGTACCTGGTACATTTTAGGTGCTAAATGAACAGTTTGGTGACTGACTGAAGTTAATTTTGCCTGTAATTTAGGTAGATCCTATAAAGTATGGGCTATTAAGAGTGATTCCCCTGTATACCTTTTAACTCCTGGTCCAGCGCCTGGCACATAGGAATTAAAGAAACATTAGGAGAGCCAGGGGAGAAATTGTCTATACTTCAGCAACATAAGATAGAGTTGCTACAGAGGATCAACAGCAACAATTAAACACAAGTTTATGATCCCAATGTTGGGCCTTGAGCCATGGTTACAAAAACAAAAAAGGAAACAATCCTTGACTAGGGGTTTATCAAAGCACACTGCTGTTATTGTCCCTTAGTTTCTTCCCTAAAACATGGGTTTCTAGTTCCTATTTCTCAGGAAACTGGACTATGCTTTTTGGTGTTTCCTCCCACAACCTATATGCCTTTTCTTTTTCAAAACAGTTCCTTTCCATCAAAAAAAGATGTCTCCCTTACTGTTGACAATGCTTTGCTATAAATTGTTCTGTGCTTTATAATTCCCATTGCCTATCATATTTAAATCCAATCATAATGCTCTTTATGCAACACTACACAACTATAATCATTTTCATGAGATTGCAAGTGCACACTGACAAGAGACACAGGAAGCAATTAAGCTTTTGATATAGAACAAGATGAAAGAAAATGGACAAGAGAAAGACATGGAGTTTTTTTAAGAGCTAAATTACAAATAAAGAGAAAAACATATATGAGGAAATTCACAAATCAGTACAGTTAAGATAATGAATAGTAGTCAAATTCAAAATATTTCTTATGATGGTGAAAGTATTTCCCAAAACTTACCCATATATACATACCTGGAATTCTCTATTCATACATCCCACCACCTGTAAATCCTACCTATCCTTCAAGGTCCAATTCATATTGGAAATCCTCTATGAAAACTTCCCTTTCACTCAACCAGAAGTGATCTTTCCTTGAACTCCAATCTTGCATCACCATCTGCTAACTGGATATTTTCAAGTGGATATCTCAAACTCAATATGTGTAAAACATAGCTCATTGTCTTCTCTTTCCCCTCACCCCACCCCACCCCAATCTTCCTCTCTTCCTAACTTCTATGTTTCTATTGAGAGTATCACTATTCTTCTAGTTATGAATTCAAAACCTCAGAGACATCTTCCACTTTCCACTCATCCTCACTCCTCATATTCAATCATTTGCCAAGTGGTGTCAATTTTTCTTCCACACTGTATCTTGAGTCTGTCCCCTTCTCTCTACTCACATCACTTGCAAAAACTTCTACTTTGTCTCCCTGAAGCATCTTTATTCCACATATCTGAAAAACTGATATTACTAAAGGTCTGACCATGAAACTCCACTGTTCAAGAAGTTTCAATGACTCCATCTTTCCTGTAAGATAAAATACAAATCCCTGTTCAGCTTCTGTATTTCTTCCCAATCTAACTCTGGAATCCAATTCCAGGCTTATGTCACATTATGATTACATAGTAGAGCAAACTCTCTATTTATTCAATAACAAATAAGAGCAAAATATTCACAGAAAATCAAGGTACAGCATTCACCATGTCACAATTTAACAACTTATCACTAAAATGGCCACATAATTTTCACCAAAGTGGTCACATAGTTTTAAACAAAGTACATTTATTTAATCAATCACAAAATCCTTAATTCAATCACAAAGTACAAAAGTCAAAGTTCTCCACCCCTAAGTTACAGTAAATCATAATCTTCTCAATCAGTACACAATAACCAAGTAAAGTCTTTTTTCAGCTTGACTCAAGGCTGGCTCTCATTTTCCATGGTTCCTCTTCCATGGTCCCAGCTCCTACTGTCACCTGGGTTCAAAGGCAGGCAGCTCCCAGCTCCTTGTCCAGTTCTTCATCCAGTTCCCATTCCATATTGAAGTTCACCATGTCCAGTCCACCTCAAGTCCTTCACAGTTCCTGTTTCTGGGAAGACAAAGCTTGACAGAGCAACAATAATATTCATATTCATTGCTGGCACCATCATCAGTTCACTATTTGCTTGTGAAATCAACTCAGACCCACCAACAAGGTCTGAGAACTCAACACAAATCATCAACATAGACATCAACACGGACCCACAAACAAGGTCCAAGAGGTCAGCACAAATCATTAGTAAAGTCCTAGGACCTGCAAAACCCTCCTCTAGGACTTCTGTAAACATACAACCAGAAAATCCTCTTTCAGGGTTTCCAGTAAGGTCCCAGGGCTTCTGTGCAAAGTATCACAAACAAACATCAACACAGACATAGAAGACAGAGTGCCAGGATACCACAAGTTTTCTCCTTCTTGACTCTGCCACCACAAGAGTCCTCTTCTCAGTTCTGCTGTCTCCAGCCTGGCACTCTCCTTATATATGGTCATTAGCTCCTCCCCAGTAGTTCACAAGTTCTAGGGTTCACACGTTCTGTTTCTTAACAGACTTGATACAAGGCTCGAAAGAAACTTGAACTGAAACAAGGTTTTAATTCAATAGCTGAAACAAGGCATGAACTACTTCTGTGTTTGCCATTATACTTGACTTCTTATACTCTACATTCTAACCACACTGGCCTAATAGTTAATTCCCATACACAACATTCCCTCCCCGTTATACTTTGTATACAGCTAGGATTTACTCCCTCCCCACCTTCACCTCTTCTTTGGCTTTCTTCAAAGCTTAACTAAGAGGCCATCTCCTATATGAAGCCCATCCTGATGTCCCCAGTTGCCTCCTTCCATAAATTATTTTGTATATATTTTGTATTTAATATTTTGTATACAGACTGCCTCTACCCAATATAATGTAATGTTTGTCCAATCTGTTGCCAAGTCATGTTAAGTTTACTTTATAAAATCTCCTTTTCTTTCCCTTTCTCTCCTCTGATGTGCCATTGCTCTGGTCCAGGCCCTTATCACCTCACACCTGGACTATTGCAATAGGCTGCTGGTTGATCTCCCTGCCTCATTCTTCCCCTGTCCAGTCCATCCTCCACTCAGCTGTCTTATTGATTTTCCTAAAGCACAGGAATGACCATCTCCTTTAAGCCCACCCAAACCAATAAAACCATGTGGCTCCCTATTTCCTCCATGATCAAATATAAAATTCTCTATTTGGAGCTCAAAGCCCTCTGTAACCCAACCCCCTTCTACTTTTTCAGTCTACTTACAAACTGGTTCACCCTGATAATCCCTATAATCCAATGAGTTATACTGGCCTCACTGCAGTTCTTCAAACAGGAGACTCTATCCACTGACTACATACCTTTTAACTGGCTATCACCAGACCTTTAATTCTCTTCTTCCTCATCTCCAAGTCCTTGCCTTTCTGTCTTCCATTAAATCCCAGCTAAAATCCCTCCTGCAAGAAGCATTTCCCAATCTCCATTAGTGCTATTGTCTTCCCTCAGTCAATGATCTTCAATTTATCCTGTATATATCTTTTTTGTACCTAGTTGTTTACATATTCTCTTTCTCATTAGACTGTGAACTCCTTGAAAACCTGGACTTCTTTTTGTTTTTGCCATTTTTTTGTAACCTCAGGTTTTGTCACAATACTTAACAGCCCTTGATGAATGTTTATTGAGTTTTTTTCACCCTAAAAAGGCACCTAGCACAGTGCCTTGCACTTACATAACAGGTGTTTAATATATGCTTGTTGCTGCTGTTGTCTTAAATATTCAACTTCCTGACATTGGTCAGATTTGCCCTTTGCCTACTTTACCGTTTCTTGTAAAATGGACTTTCTTCCTTTTTCCGAAGAAACATTTCATTCTCTCCTATGACCTGGAAACTAGAGAGACTATTTTTAACCTTTCTACTCTCTTTTCTATAAAGGAAACCCATCTGCATGTTAAGCATAGATTGTGAATCTATAACCATCATCAATCCTATGCAGGTCATTGAAAAATTCTCTATATTTTCTATATTCGCTGGGAATAAGATTTGCAATTCTTGTCATCCTTGCTAGCAGCTTCCCTACAGAACACAAGAGAATAAGGAATATGGTAGCTAGCCAGCTGCCTTCTCTCTCCTCAAAATTTGCCTGGAGAAGTTCATCAGTATTGTACATCAATTTCACAATGGCATTCTTGCATGGGTTCTGGATAATGGATGATGCTCTTGAGCTTTCCCAGTCACCAGTGAAGTGAAGCAGGGCTTTGTGCTTGCTCCCATGTGTTTTAGCATGATATTTTCATTGATGTTTTCAGACACCTTCAACAAAGACAAAAAAGGACATCGAGGTGAGCTACTACACTGACAGTAAATTATTCAACTTGAAAAGGCTACAAGTGAAGACTAAAGCAGACAGAGTGTTGGTACATGATTTTTTGTTCACAGATGACTATTCACTCAATGCAGACTCTAAGGCTGAGATGTAACAAAGTATGGAATAGTTCTTTGCTGCTTGAGCTAATTTTTGTTTAGCAATCAACACCAAGAAAACACAGGTTCTCCACCAGTCAGTACCACACCATCCATACATGGAACCATCAGTTAAAGCAAATGGAAAAATTTTGAATACCATGGATAAGTTCACTTACCTTGGCAGTATACTTTCCAGGGACATACACACACAGATGATGAGGTTGATGCACACATTGCCAAAGCTAGCTAAGCATTTGAGAGGCTCTGAAGGAAAGTGTGGGAGAAAAGAGGTATTAGACTGACTACCAAATGGACATTCTACAGAGCCACTGTGCCAATCTCATTGTATGCGTGTAAAACTTGGACAGTGTAATAGTGTCATGCCAGGAAACTGAATTACTTCCATTTGAATTGTCTTAGGAAGATTCTGAAGATCACCTGGCAAGATAAGATACTGGACACAGAGGTCCTTTCTCAAGCTAAACTGCCAAGCATCCAAACTCCATTGTAGAGAACACAACTCCAGTGGGGTGGTCACATTGTGCAAATACCAAGTGTGAGCTTGTCTATAAGACTATTTTAAAGAGTACTCACACAAAGCAAACACTCCCAAGGAGATCAGAAGAAGCAATACAAGGACACTCTCAAGGTCTCTCTGAAGAACTTTGAAATCAAATATGAGATGTGGGAGACACGTGCAAAGGATCACCCAGCCCTCATCAAAGAAGGTGCTTGCTCTAAAAGTGAAGCAGAATTACAGTAGCTCAAAAGAAATGTGAGATGTGCAAATTTAGAGGCATCTCCACTCCAAATGTTCATGTGGACTATTTGTAGTAGAGCTTTCTCAGGTCATATTGGTCTGATCAGCCCCGGTAGGATATTGTACCTTGACTCCAACACAGTGGTGTTATTATGTTCCTCTTCCAGAACAAAGGACAACAACCAACCAACCAATCTTTGAGAATAGAGTTAGAAGACAATTACCTAATTTGCAATAGGAGAGATTTGAGTGAGACCTGACTAATGAATTATAGAGTAGTTACTGATCATCCAAAGGGCAATGGAAAGATAAGTGGTAGCCATGAACCAAATGGACATTTCACACAAAAAGTGTTGAAATATTTATTGAAGAACTTCTAGTTAATTAGAGAAATTCACCAGATTTTTAGGACTACTACTTAACTATGGTTTTTTATTTACTTCTTATTGTCTTGTTTGCAAATTAATATATGTTCTACAAAATGAATATATCCATTAAAATAAATTCAACAATTTAACTAATGAAAAATTATTATATGCTACTATGTACAAGGCATTATACTGGACATTAGGGTTATACTTCAATGAATCTGGGATCCCATCTACATGAGTATTACCCCATCAGTATAGAATCCATTCTAGCCATCCCTTATTATCTGTTGTGATTTGTGCCCATGATCTGCCCTCTACTCAAAACAATATATATACAGGTATGTATGTATGTATGTATTATATACACCTTACATGTTAGTTAATTGTCATCTTTCCTGCTGAAAGAGAACCAAAATAACATCACTATGTCAGGGTCAAGATACAGTGTGTCTTACTGTGGCTGATCAGACCAATATGAACTCAGGTCACATGGGTCAGGCACAAATAGTCCACATGAACATTTGGAGTGGAGACGACTCTAATTTGTACATCTCACATTTCTTTTGAGCTATTGCAATTCTGCTTCACTTCCAGAGCAAGCACTTTCTTTGATGTGCACTCATCATGCTAGGTGGTCCTTTGCCAGTGCCTCCCACATCTCACATTTGATTCCAAAGTTCTCCAGAGAGACCTTGAGAATGTCCTTGTATTGCTTCTTCTGATTTCCATGTGAGTGCTTGCCTTGTGTGAATTCTCTTTAAAATAGTCTTTTAGGCAAGTTTACATTTGGTATTTGCACAATGTGGCCAACCCATTGGAGTTGTGTTCTCTACAGTAGAGTTTGAATGCTCGGCGGTTTAGCTTGAGAAAAGATCTCAGATCTAGTACCTTATCTTGCCAGGTGATCTTCAGAATCTTCCTAAGACAATTCAAATGGTAGGTAATTTGGGCAAGACCAGTCCTTTGATGTGAAGGCTGCTGAACTTTTTCAGGGCAGCTTTCTACCTTTAGCATCTACCTATATCCGACTGTCACCTGTGGCTCCAAGAAGCTATAGCATGTACAGCTGCCACACCCCAGGGAACCATTTTGGCAGATGAACTAAACCAGGCTGAGAGTAAGCAAGAGCCCTCAAATCCATTGGTGAATTGGGGGGCGGGGCACAGGGTCCTACCCCAAGCATATGAAGACTTCCCTGGCAGAAGGTAGAAGAGAAATTTTTGTAACAGCCATGAAAGCAGCAGGAGCAAGCACTGTGGAGCACTTAGAGCTTGATTAGACATCAAAAACACCAAGGTCATCCACTGCATCCTGAGCCATGGCCAATCATCTTGATTTTTGTCTCTATTGGACTCCAATGCCTCTGGAAAAGAGAGTGAGGCTGACAACTTTGTGTAACTTTGCCTTACTTAAATCCAATATATGTGTGAGTCAAAAGATATCACCCAAACAGTTTTGCCATTTTTATCTACCTCAGTGTCCTGTGGTGACAAGATGGAGGTGTAGATACACTGAGAGCTTTAGTCACAACCCTGCACACAGGAGACCCAGGCCATAGAGTTGTCTTCTCACTGGACCAAAGCAGCAGTGGGATTCTGCAGCCCCTTGGGTGTCTGAGTAGCCTTTTCTAAGAACTGCATTCCCTACCTCCTGATGTGAGAAAGGGACTAGAAAACATGCCCTAAACATTGTCCACTTCCCCCCATTTGACCCTGGCCTGCTTACCATGGCAGGTGAAGATCCTACCCTGTGGATAAAATACACACAAAAAAAAGTACCAAAACTTTTGCAAAGATGATTCCACTCATCTCTGGTACATGGAATATGTACTGCTTATGTACAACAGGAAATCCAATATATCTGAAAGTCAAACAGTTCTTCTAGTGAGAGAATTCAGCAGGTATGGCATAAAAATAGTAGCCCTGAGTGAAACGAAACTGGCAAATCAAAGTCAACTTGAAGCTGAATAAACAATTTTCTAGAGTGGCCACAGTGATGAGGCCATGAAGCTGGCATAGATTTCATAATCAAAACTAATCTAATCAACAAACTTGTATACCTCCCAAAAGGAGTAGATGACAGGTTCGTGACAATGTGATTGCTACCAGCAGGAAAGCACCATGCCACCCTCATCAGTGCATATGCTCCCACTATGATAAACCCTGATGAGGTCAAAGAAAAAATTTATGAACTCCTGGAGACTCTCATCATCAATGTGCCAAAAGAGGACAAGCTTATAATTCTAGGTGACTTTAATACTAGAGTAGGCACTGACTATCAGACGTGGCAGGAAGTCTTTGGGAGGAATGGAGTTGGAAACAGCAAGAGCAATTGTCACTACCTACTGAAGATTTGTGCATCTCATGACTAACATTGTCTTCCATTTACCTAAATACAATAAAATTTTGTGGATGCACCCTTGTAGTAAACATTGGCATTTAATAGACTATGTTATTGTAAGGAGAAGAGACAGATAGGATGTGAGAGTGATGAAGGCAATGTGTGGTACAGACTGCTGGACTGATCACAGACTTATCCTCTCCAAGCTAAACATTTGCATAAAACAAAAGTGGCAATCCCAAGGCAAGGCAACTACAAAAAGACTTAATGTCAATAGATTAGAGCACTTCTCTGTGTGTGAACAGTTTGTTACTGACTTGGAGGGAAAGCTGAACCAACAGCTAACAACAGTGGAACAGAAAAGAAGTGGGAAGCTTTCAGAGATTTGGCATACAGCACTGCATTTATTCATCTGGGGCAGAATATTTGCAAACATCAGGAATGGTTTAATGAAAATGATGAGGAAATTCAGAAACTACTAAATGAAAAGCAAAAACTCCACAGGGTTTACCAGCAGGATAGTTTCTCTAGCTCTAAGAAAGCAGCATTTAACTTTATGAAAAGTAAAATGCATGAGAGGATAAGGGAGGGATCTTTAGAGGGAAGGGTGAGGGTATAGGTTAAAAAGAGGTATAGAAGGATGTTTAGATTGATGGGAATGGGAGGATAGGTGAAGGATCCTTGTGTGGGGGATGGGGTAGGTTAAGTAACAGGAGGACAAAGTAGCAGGTAGAAGTAGTAGAGGAGTCAGGAGGGATAGGAAATAAGAGATATTCACAAAAACATAAAAACAAAGATCAGGTGTAGAATTTATTAGAGATATTCACAAAAACATAAAAACAAAGATCAGGTGTAGAATTTATTAGGGAAAATTATTTATTATATATACATACATATACATACCTACACACACATATGGATATAGATATAGATATAGATATACATATAGATATACATATACATATACATATACATATACATATACATATACATATACATGTATACCTGCACAAAATTGTAGCCTTTTGGCGGAGAGAAGAGGAAGAGGGAAAAAAAAGAACAAAGTAAAAAGTGCATAGCAGAGAACAAAAGAAAACTTACAAGGAAGTAAAGATGGACGGCTCTCAAAACAACATGTAATATTTATCATACAGGCTGGATTTGAACACATGAAAATGAGTTTTCTTGATTCTAAGTTCAGTGCTTTATCTACTTCACCACCTAGCTACCCCTTCTGGTTCTACTTACTTCACTTTGAATCAATTCATATATGTCTTTCTATGTTTCTCCATATGTTCTTTTTTTCTTATAACACAGTAGTATTGCAATATAGTCATGTACCATAATTTGTTTAGCAGTCCCTCAATTGATGGGCATCTTCTTTCTTTCTAATTCATTGTTTTTATAAAAACATACTACTGTAAATAATTTTTAATGTATATGGAGCCCTTCTTTTAATCATTGACCTCCCTGAGGTATATGCATAACAGTAGAAGCTTTGGGTCAGAGGCTATGAACATTTTAATCACTTTCTTTGCATAATCAAAAATTGTTTTCCAGATTGATTATACCAATTCTCAACTCTGTCACAATGCTTTGGTCTACCTATCTTTCCACAATTCTACCAACAATGACTATTCTCCCCCACGCCTTTTTTTGTCACCTTGACCAATGTACAGGCTGTACAATTCAGGATTGTTTTGAGTTGAATTATTCTGATTGTTAGTCATTTGGAACATTCATATAGTTATTAATAGTTTGTCATTATTCCTTTGAAAACTGTCTATTCATATCTTCTAACCACTTATCTAACGGGGAATGTGTAACTGATTTTGACCTTTGCTCAAACTAGTCAATGATCTAACTATAAACAAGGAAAGTTATTCTGGCATGATTACCACATCAGCAACCTCTAGTTTTCTATCACTCTATTATCAAAATTTTTTTAGCATTGACCTAGTCCATTTCTTCCTCCATTAAATTCCTTCACTGACACCTCATTGTGACATGTAGATGACCTTGTTCATTTTTATAGGCTACACCCAATTTTAGGCAGGTCCTACCTAGCCAGAAAAGATTCTAATGTGCTTATGGCCAGAAATCCTGTCTGAGGACAATTCTATCTGGTGATTTGGTTAACTTGAGTAGGCATCAACAAATGCATCATTTTTAATAATTCACTAAAATGGATAAAAGAAAAGCAATTACTAGTTGAAGGAGCCTTATCAAGTTGAGTTTTAATGATAAGATTAGGGTAGCCTTTGGAAGCATTTTTTATAAAAGAACTTTCACATTCTGTCTTAATTAAGTTTTAAAAAAATAGATCTACTCCCCTCTAAGTTAGGGAAAATTATTTTTCTTTATGTCTTCTGCAGGAATTAAGTAGCTATTGCTCCTAGTAAAAATTGTGGTACCTACAGCTATTATACCATTTTTATGAAACAAGCTTTTGAAGCCTCATAAAAGGCTTTAAAATGAGTTATTATTTATGAGACATTTAAATCAATCCTATAAGAATAAAAATCATGCTTACTACTTCACAGTGGTATGTCATGTGAAATAAATTCATGACATTATAACCTAGTTAGCTCCTTCTAATATGAATTATTCTTTTCTTTATAAAGAGGACAGAACCTTTATTATCTTTCCTGGTGAATCATTCCTTTTTATATACTACTGAATTCTTTGATGTTTAATGATATATTATAAAAATGCTTTGTCTTCAAGTACAGTTTATTTCTGACAAATACAAGGTTGTAGCTTTGAAAATCTAGTTTTTTTCCCAGTCTGTAATTGTAGATATTTATATGGTCATAAATGTAGTATTTCTGACAATTGGTGTGATGCCTTTCTGACTGCCTCTTATTTTACCCTTGGCAAATCAGTAATAATGGGTGTTTGTCCTTAAAAACATGCTTAAAAAAGAACACAGGAAAAGTTCTTTATTTTTTTTACTCTATTTGGTCATTAATACAAAATATCTCGGTTTATAGGTGAATGAATGAATTTTATTTAATACCATAAAATTTTGATTATTTGTATTTTATCAAATGAAGTCAACAATCGCTGTTAAGCACACAAATACTTTGTGCCAGGTGCTCTTCTAAGCACTGGGGATACAAAGAAGGGGAAAAAAATACTCCCTGCTCTCAAGGAACTCACAGTCTAACAAAGTAGACAACATGAAGACACTATGTACGAATATGATATAGAAAGGACAAATTAGTTCTAATCTTAGACAGAAGGCACTAGCATTATAGGAAATCAGGAAAGGCTCCTTAAAGAAGCTAGTATCTGAAGGAAGTCAGGGAGACTGAGATGAGGAGGAAGAGAATTCCAAGCATGTGGGACAGCCAGTTAATGTGCCAAGAGCTGGGAGAGTCTTGTCAGAGGAATAGCAAGCAAGCCAGTGTCACTGGATCACAGAATATGTTGGAAAGGAGTAAGGAGCAAGGTATAAGACATTTGATCAAGTAGGAAGGGGCCATGTTTTGAAGGTATTTAAAATCCAAATAAGATTTTATATTTGATCCTTAATATAATAGGAAGCTACTGGAGTTTATTGAATTGGGGAGGGCTGAGGGCAGTGAGGGATGCTAATGGTCAAACCTGCATTTTAGGAAGATAAGTTAGATGTAAGCTGCTCCATTAAACTATTACCTTGAGAACAAGAACTGGATTTTGTTTGGCTCCATTGGGGTGGTGTTTCTACTGTGTATGATTTTTCCCTCTTTCTTTGTACCCCCAACACTTAGCACAGTTCCTGGGCATATAGTGGGTATGCATTAATAAATGCAAGTTAAATGATTGACTGACAGATGAGTGAAGGATGGACTGGAACAGAGAGACACTTGAGGCAGGAAGATTAACCAGGCATGCATTGTAAACAGACTAGGCATTAGGTGATGACAGTAGAGGGCAGATACAAGAAATATTGCAAAAGTAGAAGCTACAGGGCTTGGCAACAGAATGACCTCAAGGTTGTGAGCCTGGGAGATTGGGAGAATGGTGGTACCCTCAATGGTACTAGGCAAATTAGGAATAGAGGAGAGTTTGGGGAGAAAGAGAATGAGTTCAGTTTTAGACAATGCTGAATATAAGATATCCATAATACATCTAGTTCAAGATGTCCAATATATAGTGGGAGATATAAGACTGGAGATCAGGAGATAGGTTAGGGATGGATAGATAGATCTGAAAATCATATGCTTTTATTGTTCAGTAGTGTCCTACTCTTCATGAGTCTATTTGGGGCTTTCTTGGCAGAGATATTAGAGTCTTTTGCTATTTCCTTCATCAGTTCATTTTACAGATGAGGAAACTGAGGCAAACAGGGTTAAGTGACTTGCCCAGGGTCACACAGCTAGTGAGTTTCTGAGGCCAGATTTGAACTCACAAAGATGAGTCTTCCTGAATCTAGACTCAGTATTCTATCCATTGCACTACCTTGCTACCCAATCCATGGAAGTTGATGAGATTGCCAAGTGAATTAGTAAAGAAAGAAAAGGTCCAGGACAGAGCACTGAAGGACACCTATAGTTAGGGGGCATGATTTGGATGAAGATCTACTAAAGGGAACTGAGAAGACAGTCAGATAGGTAGAGAGAGAACCAGAAGAGAGCAGTGTCTTAAAACCTAAAGAAAAAAAGAGTATTAAAGAGAAAAGGATAATTGACAGGGCCAAAGGCTGCAGAGTAAGGAGTAAGGAAAGGCTATTAAATTTAGCCCAGAGGAGATCATTGGTAACCTTGGAGAGAGCAGTTTTAGTTAAATGATGGAAGGCAGACATCAGATTGCAGGGTCAAAAAGAGAGAAGAAATTAAGAGGCAGTATTGATGGCCTTCTCAAAGAGTTTAACCACAAAAGGAAAGAGAGATATAAGATGAAAACTATTCAGGATGGATGAATAAAATGAAGGTTTTTTGAGCCTGGTGGAGACACGGGCGTGATTATAGACAGAAAGGAAGCAACCAGTAGTGGGGATGATAGAGGGGACAATCTGCTGGGGAAGATGGGATGCAACTGGATCACTTATAAATGTAGAGGGGTTTGCCTTGGCAAGTAGAAGGGCCATCTTTTCATTTGAGTCAGGAGTGAAAGAGCAGATAGTGAGAAAGGCATCTAAATAATGTGAGGTGAGGAAGGAAGATGAGGGATCTCTCAGCAAATGGATTCCATTTTCATCATCTGAAAACAGCTGACTTCCTAAAACAGTTGTCCAATTCAGCAGTTTGGAGATTTAAAGATTTCATAAAAGAATAAGACAGGTCAGTAATGCATAGAACGCTAGGTTTTTATTACATCACATTTTACATCAAATAAGGAAAAGCCCAAATCCTAAAGTGAAACCCCAGGGTTGGAAATAAGGAGTGGGGGCCTCAAGAGCAACAAGAGAATACAGAGAGCAGAACAGATCAGAAGGTACAGTCTTTAGGAAGCAGAATCAGGTAAATGGTTGTCTTTTGGTAAAGATACCCTTTGCATACCCTTTGCTTTGGAGAAGTCTCCCCAGTTTCACCAGCTCTCCACCAACCCTCCTAATCAATGTAAGGCATGGCTGGAGTCTCATCTTCTCTGTATCTAAGGGATCTCAGTGATTCAGGCAAAGGTCACAAGTTTCATAAGAAGGGGCTTAAGATCTCACACTCAGTTACATCTGAATGGTCTCCCGTCTGTGATGTTTTGGCAAGGAGATGACAGGGAATGACCAAGAGAATCATCACCTTCACTACATACTCTTCCACTCCTATATAAGTACGGAGCAAAGAAAAATAAATGCTTCCAGAAAAGAGTAAAAGGGGGTGCGCGTTGAGAGTGGGGTCCATATCTAAGGCAGAGGCCATTTGCTCCAACAGAAGGCTGTCTCAAAAGAACAGAGAGGTTTTTTTTAGACTGACACAACATGATTTTCACTAATTAAAACTTTTTTGTATCATTCCTATTCCTCCCGCTCATATACACACACAAAAAAAAACTATTGCAAACTATTGTCAGAAGTGTCTAAAATAATATTAATAACTCCCATTTTATAGTGCTTTATGGTTTAGAGAATGCTTCCTTCAACAAACCTGTGAGATATGTACTGTAGTAATATAATAATCTTTATTTTATGTATAAAGAAATAAAGGGTCAGAGAGAGTAAATGATTTACATCATGGTCAGAAATGTTGCAAGTGACGGTGTTAGGGCTAGAATCAGTTCTCCTGACATCAAGTCCAGAGCTCTTTTGACTATACTATGATGCTTAACTCCTATGCCACTCCTATACAACTTTCAAAACCCACTATATGCACACATATATTTGTAGAGGATTAGATCTCTAGGATAATGGTATATTAGACTATATCCTAACTGTAAAGTAAGGAGGAGTTGCTTAATCCTTATGTATAGATTAGGGTGTTGGCTAAGTACACTCCACAAGCTTAACTCACGAGTAAGGTATGATACTACAGCTGCAGGTAGGTTAGGAGGTTTTCCAAAGACTAAAGCCACCTTCCTCTCCAATGCCATGTCTATCCATCCCAATATTGACTCAGGTTTCTCTTAGTTTAGTCTAGGATTGAAACAAAAACAAAAATAATTTGCACATAGTATCACATAAATTTATGTCATGTCCTCACCAAAAATATAGCTTGTGCCTCATCTCCCATTAAGAATCTTACTTCTTCATCCTCCCTCAATTCTCATGACAGAAAAGGAAACACATTCCCATTATAAAAGTCCAAAAAGTGGCACACTTGCCAGTAGCAGAGCTGTTCCAACAATGGATAATGTTCACTACTTTACTCTTTCCCAAAGGAATAAATATTCCCAAAGGGAATGACAAAGGAAAGTTATTATTCTGTCCCATCCATCCCAACATCACAATTTCAAAGAACCCTGGAAAAATTCACATGAACTGGTACAAAGTAAGTGGGAGACTTTATACAATTTATATAAGGAGAACAATTTATATAATAACACTATAAATAAAAGCAACATTGACATTTAATAATCTAATCAATGTAAAAACCAGTCAGTGGACCATTAATGAAATGTGTTACTCAACTCCTAACAGAGGTGATAGACTCAAGGTGAAGAAAGAAACATCTGTTTTTGAAGAGCCAATGTAGAATTTGTTTTGCTTGACTATGTATATTTGTCACAAGGGTTTTTGGTTTGTTTGTTTTTTAACGAATAAAGGAGGTCAAAGGGGCAAGGAAGAGAAGAAAAAGAAGCCATCAATAGTATTCTTTAAAAATAAAAGACAGTGATTGAAATGTTTTTTAAAATGTACAAAAGAAAACAGAAGGAAGGCCAGAAGGAAACACAGAAAAACAGGGGAGTTTTTAAAGTTATGTTAAATTAATTATATACTTCAGAGGGAAAACATGGTATATAATAGAGATTTGCAATCTTGTCTATGATCTTCTTTTTCTGTTCTATTTTGTATATGAAAATGATAATTTGGGATGGCTAGTTGGTACAGTGAATCAGAGCACTGACCCGGGATCAGGAGGACCTGAGTTCAAATCTAACCTCAAACACTTAAAAAAAAAACTACCCATGTGACCATGGGCAAGTCACTTAACCCCAATTGCCCTCCAAAAAGCATAAAAAAAAAACCAAATAAAATGATAGTTTTCTTTGGTGTTAATTTCAAGATAAAAAATATTCTTTTAAAAATACAAAAAGTTTATCTCACTTGAATAAATCTCCTTAATCAGCAAAAACAAAATCATTTTAAACATACAAGATTAAGTTGCCTAATCTGATCTCTCTGTCAAAAAAAGAAAACCTTTTTTACTAGCCATGTGACTAGGGCAAATCACTTAACCCCAATTGCCCTGCCTTCCCCCCTCCAAAAAGGAAAAAAAAAGAAAGAAAACTTTTTTAAGGTTTCCATGAGAGAGAATAATTTCTCTCCCCTCCCCTTGAGTATGTCCTGACTTCCCACATGATGATCCAATTCTACTCTTAGGAGTTTTATGTGGTGCAGAGTATAATTTGTAACCCTAGGAATTTTCCTTTGGGCAGAGGGATACTCCCTTAGGATTGAATACATCTACTCAAGAAGCATCAAAGCCAGAAGATGCATGGACTCTTCTGGAGTGAGTATGAAGTGAGCTATCTTGACCAAGAAACTGGAGAAGGAGGAGGTCATGGAATCCCTTTTGTCAAGGTAAAATTTCCATTGTCCACTATAAAAAAAAAACCCTCTTGATACTATCAAAGAATGGCAGCACAAATAAGCTATTAATTTATAGCAAAACAAACATAATTATGCATCCAGTAAGATTCCCAAACCACAGACTACACGGAGAACCCTTCTAGATGCCCATTTATTTCCAGATCACACTTTGAAAATGATTCATCTAAACTAGCTGTGTTAATACTTACTTCTTCAATGATCTTTAAGTAAATTAGTAACTATAATTCAACCAGAAGAAGGATTCATTAGGGTTATGACCTTTGGTCTGCTTTAGAGATTCAAGATAATATCTACATGCTTTTTTGCAGATACAGTGAAAAATTATTTGAGAGGTTACATGGGGGAAAGAATTATAGCTAACGTGTACAAAATGCCTTTAAGTTTCATATTACATTAAAGCTGGCTTCTATAATCATAAATTTGAATGGGGTAGGCCAGACCCTACTTACCTAGAGGGCTGACATGTCTCCAAATTATCTCAAGTGTCCTGGGTAACACTTGCTTTCCTTACCTGGAAAATAGTAGGTGCTTAACAAATACTTTTTGACTGATTGACGGACTGTCCAAAATCTGTCAGTTCTTAAGACCTGGGTACCAGACTATCTTTCTTGACCTAGCTAAAAAAAAAAAAAATTTGCCTGACTCAGAGGAGAGTGAATAGTGTCACATACATTTATGACTAGAAGAGAACTTGAAGGTCATCTCATCAAAATTTTATTTTATAAGTTTGGAAACTGAAGACAAGAGGTTCTGTAATACTACTGTAGTTGCCCCTCTGGGTTCAGTCTCCTCAATTCCCATTGGCACTGGTACGTTGGCTCCCTAGAGAACAACTGACTGCTCGGAGTTCCAGAGGTAACCTTGAAGGAATGGAGTTTCAATTATTGTCATCCCCCATTTGGTATGCTTCCCAATGCCAATGAACCAATTGACATAAATTAGCTTTCATAAAAGGAAATTCACTAAAAAGATACAGTAAGAATAGTCATTTCAAAATAATCTCCCCAAATTAGGGGAGCAATCTTCCCCTATATATACATAAAGTCCCTGGGAAAAATGCATTTCAACTCAACAGATGGTCAGGTTCACATGTAGATCATATCTAGGGCTGAGAGACACCTCTAAATTCTTGACTCAGGGAGTCCTTTTCTGTCTGTGTGGAGTCATCCAGAAAGTCCTCTCAGTGGTAGCTCTCTGTTCCAAGGGTCAGTGCCTTAGACAGCACTTCCTTCTGTCAGATCCCTAAAGCTTCCTTCCCACCTCCATTCATAGGTTTTTCTCTCTTGTTGGCCACTGCCATGGCATCTGGTGGACTCTGCTACCACCTCCAGTTGTCAGGGAAAATGAGGACCTTTGAAGTTCACAGGGTAGAGAAACCTGGTCAGTTCTGTCTCTGGATACTGGTTCACCTAAAAATTAGGAAAGAATAAACACAAAAGAAATAGAAAATTTCATGTGTTTATAAATACATTGACAGCAACAGATAGGGGATAAGGCAGCTGCTGCCCCTACCCCCTGGGAATCTCTAACAATTCTTGGTTCACTCTACAGCCAGGAAGAAAAAGAGCAAAAAAGGCTGGGGAAGGTTTATATCAGTCAATGCTTTTATATGCAAACGCAGTTCTGATTCTGGCAGACTAAATTATCAGCTCCTCCAACTCTCTGCCTACCAGAAGGTTCCTCATCACCTCCTTCCCCCACCTCAGTCACTCAGGGCTGAAAGAACTGAAACCTGTCAGGGAATATTGCACAAGCCCACCAAAAAGATCTAAGGCAAGAGTGTTGTAAGGACTGACTCTCATTGGCCATTACGCTGTGAAATTACTTGACCAAGGTAGTAACAATGGTGATGGTTGTGGGTGGGAAGGAAGATTGTGGTGATCCTTATAAGTATCAGGAGTAGTAATTCACATTCTTGTGGTCTTTTGAGGCTTGCAAGGTTTTGTCCTCATAACAATCCCTAACGACATATGGCATAAGTATTATTTTTACATATGAGAAATTTTTACATATTTATATATTATTTAAATTTTACATGTATAAATATGTAATGATACATACTTTATATGTTATACAAATTTACAATTTTACATAATTTACATGTTTTCTTGTTGTTCAGTCATTTCAGTCATGTCCAGCTCTTTGTGACCCCATTTGGGGCTTTCTTGGCAAAGATACTGGAGAGGTTTACTGTTTCCTCCTCCAGCTCATTTTACAGATGAGGAAACTGAGGCAAAAAAGGTCAAGTGACATGCCCAGGGTCACACAACTAGTAAGTATCCAAGGCTAGGTTTAAATTCAGGTCTTGTGGACTTCAGGCCAGGTACTCTATCCATTGTACCACCTTACATATTTTACATATGAAGAAACTAAGGTTCAAAGAATTGAAGAGAATCATCAGAACCACATACAATAACATGAATAGATAGATATGTATATAGCATGGAGCATGATTGGTACTATTTCCCAGATGGAAAATACCAGCATTTTATGATACTTATAAGCCTAACAATGGTGTTGCTGAAAAACACGTGTGTTGGGAAATAGGATGTCATTTGAAAAGAGAAGCATTTAGAGACTCTTACCATTACAGACTCATTCCCCAACAGGAATAACCTTTCTTTTTGTATTCTGTGTGGGGCCTCCTCCATGACAATGAAGAACACAGGTGAGCATAGGTCTCTACAGCATCTATGGATATCCATACTGATATAGAAGAAAGGTATATATTCTGTACAGATACAATAGAGCAGTAGCATCCAACTCAGAAACATATCTCTGCAGGCCACATACTGACTTAAAAAACCACAAATTAACACTATCTACATTGTACTATATTTTTATTTAGGGGCAGTTAAACAGTGGAATGGATGTAGTCCTGGGCTTAGAGTCTGGAAGATCAGAGTTCAAATGCAGCCTTGGATTCTTATTAGATGTTTGACCCTGGGCAAGTCACTTAGTCTCAGTTTCCTCAACTATTAAATGAGAATAATAATAGCACCTACATCCTAGGACTGTGAGAATCACATGAAATTATAATTGTAAAGCATTTAGTATAGTGCCTGGCACACAGTAAGTGATATATAAATGTTAGCTGTACCCGATATTCAGTGTTCCAAAGACTTTCCAAGATCAGATCTTTTTATAATTTTAATATATGCACAGGAAATACCAAGTTTGAAGAAGAGATACCTTAATTTAAAAAAGATCAACAGATAATATCAAGATCCTAGATTCTTTTTATTTCTTCATTAGGTATGTGACTATAAAGATGTTTGGTAGAAGATAGCTTGTAAAAGCCTGCTTGTTCCCTCTTTGAATTTTAATTATAGATATATACAACATACATGTTACAATGCACACAGAACCAGACTCACATGTGTAGACTATTCCTGGTGGAACCTGACCCATAAAGAGAGGGGTCCAGCTGCTTCTTTTTCTTCTTCTTCTTCTTCTTCTTCTTCTGCTTCTTCTTCTTCTTCTTCTTTCTTCTTCTTCTCCTTCTTCCCCTTCTTCCTCTTCTTCCTCTTCCTCTTCTTCCTCCTCCTCTTCCTCTTCTTTCTCCTCCTCATCTTCCTCATCTTCCTCTTCTTCTTCTTCTTCTTCTTCTTCTTCTTCTTCTTCTTCTTCTTCTTCTTCTTCTTCTTCTTCTTCTCCTTCTTGTTAACTCTGGATCTTTACATTTCCAATCCTACAACCCCAGGGAAAATCACCAAAGAGTAATGGAAAGGTAATCAATACACAGTGTAGATCAAGTAGAGCAGCTCTCCTAAAGAGTTTTATAAAGATAAAAAAGTAAGCCAGTCACATATTGTAATGGTAATGGAATTTAAAGATGTCCCTGCATTGGCTTGGTTTTTGGGTTGAGTGTTAAAACCCAGAGCTTGTGAATCCCACTTGTGGGATGGACTTGTTGATGTGAAGAAAGAGGGCTGAACTGGGAGGAGCCATGAATTTGGAGAGAAGCCCAAGCAGAGGAGGCCAGAAGGACTTTTGGGAACTGCCACCCGGAGCTGCCAAGAACTGAGGAAGCATGGCTGTGATGCTGGTATTTTGTCTGTCTGTTTTGACGTTGTTTTGACAGATTCACCTGCTGATGAAGGACAGTTCTGCTGTTGTAGAGGTCCTGGAACCTGGCTGTTGGTTCAGAAGCCCTGAAGGAGGATTTTCTTGTAGTATGTTTACAGAAATCCTGGAAGAGGGCCTTGATGACATTTTCAGGAGTTCTGGGACTGTTCTGCAGGCAGAGAGTGACTTGATGAGGATACTGGCAATGTATAGGGTGGCTTTGTTGAGCTTGTCTCCCCAGGAACAGGGATTGCTGAGTACTTGCCTTCTGTCAAGATGAAGACAGGACCTCTCCTTGGGCATTGAATGCTGTGATGATATCTTAACACTGTTGTAGCTTAAGGGTGGATGGCCTTTTGTGCTCTCCTGCCCCTTTTGAGAAAGTGCTTGGTGTTAATGGATGGTATTGTAATTCAGTTGTGATCCAGGGGTGGGAAACCTTTTACTTTTTTGTGTTCTGTGATTGACCAAATGAATATACCTTGTTTATGATTGGAAACTAATCTCCATTTGAGAAGACACTAATGAATGTACTGTCCGGGAGTAGGCTACTTTGACTACTGGCCAGGGGTGGGATACTTGGACCTTGGTACTTTGCAATTGAATTGAGAACTTACTTACTAACTGAATGAGTTACACTGTATTTTGATTTTCTCTGTTCTGTGAATATTTTGCCTTAATCTGTCACTGAATAAATGGGGTTTGCTATGCTGGTAATCCGAACCTTGGAAGTTGCCTTTGCTTGGCATTACACCTATTTGAATGAAAATACTATATGTGATATTTTCTATTCTTTGCTTAGCACTGGAGATATTACTATTAGAGATTTTTTTGAATGGGTTACATATTAAAAGCTCCATTTTATAATGATATAAATCCACTAACTCAATTCCCTCCATGCCCCAGTTGTCTGGTTCCCCACCACCACCACCTTGGACCCCATCCCATAAGGTACCTAGGTATTTTTAAGTACTTTTATACAGTCACAAGAATATAAGTGCTTCTTCACCGTCTTTTCACCAGACACAGGACCACCATGTGCTCCATGATCCATCACTTTACCTCTCAGTCTACCTCAATTTCCACATCTGTAAAATGGAGACAATAATAATATTTACCTCTCAGGTTGTTGTAAGGATAAAATGAGATATTTGTAATGTGTTATGAAATGACCATGATCCAAGAAGTCTTGGAAGGTGGTAAGGACATTCTGCTATGCAGTATCTGCTCTCTGGGAAAGCTCACTGGGGACAAGAAGGTGCATCATTCTCTCTCTATCATAGAGTACAACTGATTGAACAATGAGCTATCTGAAAGTAACATAGACAGAAAGGAGTCTACAGGAAGAGAAGGATTAGGCAATTTAGACAGAAGTCTAGAAGAATGAATAGGTCACACTCTCCTGATTGTGAAAAAGAGAAAATGTTTGGTAATATATGTTCTAAGTTGTTTGGAATATGCTACCATCAGTAGTAAACATCATTTAACCAATGAAATCAAGTCTTTTTTTAATTCTGTATTTTTCCTCTTTAAAAAAAATCTCTACTTTTACAGTATATGACTTTAGTGGAAAGGACCTTAGGGATATCTAGTGAGTCCAACTCCCTCATTTTACAGTAGAGGAAATTGGGCCCCAGAGAAACAAAGTGACTTGCTCAATGTCACACATAGCTGGGACTTGCATCAAAGCTTGTGACTTCCTGCCCAATTTAAAAGTATGGATACCCACATTTTTAGAATTGAGTGGCTCATTAAATGAAGTCCTAGCTCACTTTGTTTATACATCCTCAATGTTTTAAAATATCTAGTACAATGCCATAAATATAAGAGGCACTTAATAAAAATTACTGAATTTAGCTAGTCATTCATTGAAATGTTCCAGATTGTTACTTACTGCTCTGCTAATAGAGGCGACTATATGGTGGTATAGTGGATAGGAGGCTGGACCTGGAGTCAAGAAGATCTGAGTTCCAGTTCAGATTCACACACTCACTCCATAATCTATCACTTTACCTCTCAGTCTACCTCAATTTTCACATCTGTAAAATGGAAACAGTAATAATATTTACCTCCCAGGTTGTTGTAAGGATAAAATGAGATATTTGTAATGTGTTTTAGAAGCTTTAAAGTGCTAGATAGAGGCTAGTTATTAAAATGATTATAGCAAAAATTTGTATTGTTGCCTACGTATTGAACAGATTTTAAGGGATTTTGAACAAACCACTCAACCACTTTGAAGCTCAACTTTCATCTCCACAAAAGAAAGCTGCACTCCATTTTCTTAGGATTTCCTCTAGTTCTAAACTTATGATCTTGTGATCCTACAATTCTATGAGGCACAGTACAAAAATATATTTCTCTGAGTTTTGTCAGAGAATTGTCCTTCTATAAGCAAGTCAACACATAATTCTAAGAATATTTTTTGTTCCTTTGGTGTCCTTTGAGCAGAGTCAACATGCTTAAAGGAAAAAATTAGGAACGTCCTAGTATATTTATGTTCTAGTTCATTCAAAAGACTGCTTTTTCATCACTCTCTTTCTCTCCTCTAAACCAAGCAGGCACTTAAATGAGACTTGTTATAGTTTCTTCTATTGAATGTTACTGTAAATTTCATTATCTACAACATAAGGCTCAGTGATTACTTTGGAGATGAGAAAACTTGCCTTACTTCTGTATCAAAGGACAATAGAAATAAAGCTTTCATAGCAGAAACCTTCTAAATCAAAGAATCTGAGTATCTGAATCCCAGCTCTGCATCCTACTAGCTATATGACCTTGGACAAGTCACTTAATAAGTCTAAATGATGATTATTATAATTATAATAACATTTGTATAAGGTTTGTAAAATGCTTTTATATGTGTGTGTGTGTACATAGCCATGTCTTTAATATTCATGTTCAGTTGACATGCTAAAAATTTACCTGTTCTATGATTTCCTCCTTTCTTTTTTTCATTTACTCTGCTTCTTAGACAGAAGTCTAGAAGAATGAATAGGTCACACTCTCCTGATTGTGAAAAAGAGAAAATGTTTGGTAATATATGTTCTAAGTTGTTTGGAATATGCTACCATCAGTAGTAAACATCATTTAACCAATGAAATCAAGGCTTTTTTTTATTCTGTATTTTTCCTCTTTAAAAAAAATCTCTACTTTTACAGTATATGACTTTAGTGGAAAGGACCTTAGGGATATCTAGTGAGTCCAACTCCCTCATTTTACAGTAGAGGAAATTGGGCCCCAGAGAAACACACACACATACACACACACACACATATAAATATAAAATTAAATCATTTGTTCCTCAGGACAATCACCTTTCTAGACCTCAGTTTCCTCAAATGTAAAATGAAGGGGTTGGATTCAATGACATTAAATAGGAGTTCTCAACCTGAGGTCCATGAACTTGTTTTTTTTTTTTTTTATATTTTGATTTCCTGAGTTTCAATATAATTAGTTTCCTTTGTAATATATTTTATTTTATGCATTTAAGAACATTCTGAGAAGGGTCCAGGGGCTTTACCATACTGCTCAAGACATAAAAAAATTAAGAACCTCTAAGTATTCTTCCAGCTTTGAATCTATGATCCAAAGCCATTTTTTTAAATGTATGTACAAGATTCCTATCTTCTTCCTTAATGTATCCAAAGGTGATGTGAAATCTCCAAATATACCATCTATTCATGAATCTTATCTCCTGAGGATGAAAGCAGTAGAGATTTATTCTGAGAATTCAACATCCTGTCCTGTTTATAACAAAGAATAAATACACATCCATGAGAGCATCTCTATGACTTTTTCTTAATCCTAGGGTACAGTATTTCTGATGATCTCCATTATTCTCCTTCTTTGACAAGGATCAAGGAATATCCATGGGACTATTACTCAAAATAGCACTATTAATTTGTTTCTATGAGTAACATGAAAAAAGTCACTGCTTCAATAGCCCTGAATATTAACTTCTTTCTATTAGTAGTGCTAAAAAAAAAAAAAAGTCTCTGTTCCGATACATTGCACCCCTGAATACCAACTTCCTTCTATTAGTAATGCTGAAAAAAAAAGTCACTGTTCCAATACACTGCACCCATGAAGGAAGTGAAAAAAAAAGCTATTAGGTTACTGTGAAGTCAACTGAAACCACAGTGGTGTTCTATTTCAAAAGCTATCTTCCTACATATCTGTTTTGTCCCTTGCATGATACTAACCTCAGCAAGTTTTCCTGCTTTATTATAATTTGTCAGTAATTGCCATACCAGAAGTCAGTTAATAAATTTTTATTAAGCACCTACGATGGGACAGACGCTATGCTAAATGCTAGTGATAAGAATAAGGATTGTGAACAGATGAAAGCTGAAATGCACATTCTGTTATTTGTAACTATTTCCCCTTGCATCTAAGGAGCAATATTAAACACATTTTGCCTTATTTGTCAGCTAAATTAGCTTAAACATTTTAAGCATTTAAGGGTTCAGGTTTTTTTTTTAATAAGGAAATAAGAGAACCACAAGGTTAAAAAAAAGCAGTATTTCTGTCAAAAATTAGAACTAACAAAAAATTATTAAAGCAAGTCTATCAAACATCAGAAAATATAAATAAAGCAAGAAAAGAAGCAGAGTAAATGAAAAAAAAGAAAGGAGGAAATCATAGAACAGGTAAATTTTTAGCATGTCAACTGAACATGAATATTAAAGACATGGCTATGAAAGACAATCAATCCAAAGCAATATTAGACATGGTTTAATAGAATAGCCACAATATGGTTAATATTGGGAAATAACATGGCTACCGTTTAATGTTATATAACTTAGATGTTTTTCTGGATCCAAAAAGAGAGGAAGGTAAGAGAACAAGCACTTAAGTAGCATCTATCTCATGCTAGGCACTGTCCTAAGCACACAACCCCAAGCACATAGTGCCTGGACCCAGTGCTCTAGCCACTGCTTCACTTAGCTGCCTCTGAAAATCTCCAAGGTGAAAACTAAGGTAGACCTATAGATGAAACCATAATTGGCTGCAATTCAGGGAGCCCAGGAAGTTCTCTCTGAAGCAAAGAGAGCTTTCCGCAATCTTTTGGTCTCCTCACGGGAATCTGGGAACCCTTTCTACAAGAAACACTTCCCTCGTGAATGTTGTTACCAGTGCGAGACATCTGCCATCTCTTTAGGGTTAGGATTTGGAAGGCCACATCCACAGTGGCTGATTATTTTGCCATGGGCATTCTGCCTATGTTTTGAGTAACTCAACAGGTAATAAATACTTTGATGAATGGTTACTAACCATCAGTAAAACATCTAGATGCTCCCCAGCTGAGAATAACTCGTTGTTAGAGCTGACAATGCTACAGGTCTGACCAGGTCACCTTTTCCTTACTCAGCAAACTCAAGTGACTCCCTATCACCTCTAGAATCAAATATAAAATCCTATTTAGTAAAGCGTTTCACCTTTCCCCTCATCTTACGCATTATCATCTACCCTTCTTCTCTCCCCTCTCACATACAGACTCTACAACCCTGTGGCACTGGCTTCCTCACTGTTCCTTGAACAAGATACTCCACCTCCAAACTTCCAGGCATTTTTGCTGCTGGACTTTATGCCTGGGATGCTCTCCTTCTTGTCTCTGCCTCCTGTCTTCCTTCAAGTCCCAACCCAAACCCCACCTTTCCTGATGCCCCTCAAATTCTATCACCTTCCCCCTATTGCTTTTTTCCAACTTATCCTATATATAGATTGCTTGTATATAGTAATTTTTGTGGTATCTCCCCCATTAGACTGTGAGTTCCTCAAAGGCTGGGACTTGTCTTTTACGGTCTGTATCCCTGGCACTTAGCACAGTGCCTGGCAAATAGAAGATCCTTAATAAACGTTTATTTACTGACCAACATAGCAGACATTTAATAAACACTTATTAAATGTATTCTCTGTGGGATTCATATTTTTTATCTCCAAAATGAGGGGGAAGTACCTAGGTGACTCAAAGGATACAGCACTGGGCCTGGAGTCAGGAAGATCTGAGTTCAAATCTGGCCTCAGACATTTACTAGCTTTGGTCAAATCATTTAACCTCTATTTGCCTTAAATCCACTGGAGAAGGAAATGGCAAACTGTTCCAGTGTCTTTGCCAAGAAAAACCCCAAATAGGGTCATGAAGAGTCAGATAAAGCTGAATGAATAAACAACAGCAACAACAAAATGAGAGAAAAGCGTGCTAAATCCTTGGATTTCATGTCACCAAATGAAATGGCTACAGAAATCTTCCTGCATCATTCCAGGATTCTGCCAGGCTCTAGCCCTGAATACTTCTTTCAATGACCAGGTTTTGTTCAGCCAACTTGATTGACACACATATGTTGAAATAACCCTTAATGAGCAACAGAAGGGGGGGGAAGAAAGGTGGGTAAGGCAAAAAAAAAAAGCAATTCATAAGCATTCAAAAGTCACTGATTGAATATATCACGATCAAAAGTGCTCAGTTCTCATAGCATAGATTGCAATGAGTACTAAAGATAGCACCAAATCAACTTATTCACATATCACTAAATTAACTTCTTCCAATAAAGACTAGTGATGAGGAAAGATGGTGTTATCACAGTAACTTGTTCTTGGGCTGGAAAGCGTGATCTGTGAGGTGGTATCAGCTGCTTCTATCAGCCCACCAAAAAGTTCACAAAAAGAGGAAGCAACATGAAAAGTTCATTTGCTTCATTGCTTTCTCAGCACGGCACTTTGGCTGAAGCTTTGAATGAACGGAAGATACCAAAACAACTTGATGATATGGCAAATTCTTCTTGCAAATATTCACATGAGAATGTTAAACATGCCTGCAAATTCTGACTGGAGAGGAATGCATAAACTATCTACAGATAGAAAGCTGAGTTTGTAAAAGGATGGAGATGAGAGATTAGATCTGGGATTTCATTGGTTGCAGCCTCGAGGCCACAAGTGGCCCTCTAGGTCCTCAAGTAGGGCCCTTTGAATGAATCCAAACTTCACAGAACAAATGCCCTTAATAAAAGGATTTGTTCCGTAAAACTTGGACTCAGTCAAAAGGCCACACCCAAGGACCTAAAAGGCTACACGTGGCTTTGAGGCCACAGATTCCCCACCCCTACTTTAGAGGGATCTCAGAGAAAATCAGGATTTTCACTGAGATCCTCCTTGGCCAATACAGGTTGATCCCTTCTATGTAATGTAGAGAGAATTGCCCAAAGCCCTGAGAAGTTAAATCATTCTCTCAAAGTCAGGAAAACATATGTTAGAAACAGAATCTGAACCCACATCTTCCTCCCATTAAGGCTGGCTCTCTGTCCTACTAAACATTTACTAGCCATACAACCCCGGGCAAGTCACTTAACCCTGTTTGCCTCAGTTTCCTCACCTGCAAAATGAACTGGAGAAGGAAATGACAAACCACTCCAGTAGCTTTGCCAAGAAAACCCCAAAAGAAATCATGAAGCGTCAGACAACTTAAATGACTGAACAGTAAATTCTGTCTTCTCCTAGACCAGTGGGAGATATCAATCTCAAACAGAAACGGAGGCCGCTAAACTGTACATAAAAATTCCTGTGGGCTGCGTATTGACTTAGAAAACCACATATTAACATCGTCTATGTTCTATTGTATATTTATGTATTTTGTTAAATATTATCCCAATCACATTTTAACCTGGTTCAGCCCCACTTGAGAATGTTGCCAGGCATGAGGTGATGAGACCTTTAGGCAGTATGTTGGATCACCTCTGCTCTGCTCCACATTGCTGACTTTTAAACAGTGTGCTCTGACTTATAAAGTAGCTTATGTCAGTTAACTGGTTTGATCCTCACAACAACCTTTTGAAATAATTTGGATATTAAGTGCCTACTGTGTGCCCGGTATTATGATAGGCACTGGGGAGAATATAAAGAAAAAAGCAAAACAATTCCTGTCCTCATAGGTCTTACACTCTACGGGAAAGATTAACATAAGATAAGTAAATGGAAAATAAATGCAAAGCTTTACAAATTAATTTCATGAGGGAGAGAGTATGTACTGTCGGGTAGGAAGGTAGAATCAGGAGTGGCCTCATATTGGAGGTGTTCTGAAAGCCAGGAATTATTCTCTCTCTGGTGCCCCATCCTTCCTATGCAAATACACTAGTTTGTAGGCTATGAGAGCCATTAAAAGATAAGATGTAGGGCAGTCAGGATGGTGCACTGGTTTTAGAATTAGAAACCCTGTTTTTGAATTATGGCTGCATGATTTGGGGCATGTGACTTTAATTCCCTCATGTGTGAAATAGGGATAAAAATGATCTTTTTTGTTCAATTGTGTCCAACTCTTTGTGACTCCATTTGAGATTTTCTTGGCAAAGATACCGGAGTGGTTTTCCATTTCCTTCTCTAAGTCATTTTACAGATGAGGAAACTGAGGCAAACAAAGTTAAGCGACTTGTCCAGGGTCACACAGTTAGTAAATATCTGAGGCTGGATTTGAACTCAGGTCCTTTTGACTCTAGACCTGACACTCTATCCACTGAGCCACCTAGCTGCCCTAAAAATGACCTTATAAAGTTATTAAGAGGAAAATCTATATGTTATAATTTCTGAAACACTGACTGGACTTGTAATCAGGAAGAACTGGCATTAAATCCTATTCCAGATACCTAGCTGTATAAGCATGTCTCTGAAGCTCAGTCTCTTCATCAGTAAAATGGGAATAATCACTCTCTTTATGCCACAGGGCTCTTAATAAGGTGATACATGTGAAGAACAGAGGAATCACGGTGCAACGAAGATTCACAGAACTTAGGTTTGAATTGTACAGTTACCACATGACGTTGGACAAGTGACTTAACATCTCTGGGTCTCAGCCCATCTTTAAAGGGAGGGGTTAGGCTAGATGACCTTTGAACTCCCTTCCAGCTCAGGATATATGATCCTGCGCCTTAAACTTTAAAGTATTATGTAAACACGGTCCATCAGTCTCCACTAACTGCTTCTAGGTAGTACTATCTCCATTTTACAGATGAAGAAACCAAGACTCATTGCTCAAGACTACAATCAGTCAAGGGCAGTGCTCAAAATCCAAACTCAGCTCTTCTACTTCAAGTCTAGAGTTCATTGATTAACCCGCAATGGCCTTTCCTCAAAAATTCAACGTTTGCCGAGTTTAGATTCATGGTTTTCAACTGTGGTAAGAAAGTACCCGCCAGACTTTTCAGCCACCATGCTTTTGTTTCTGGTTTTCTTCCTCGGTAACTAGGAAGGCCCTGGGCAAAATGGGGAAGTTAGGAAGGTTTAGCTTGAGTTTCCTCAGACCTCCCATTCCAGTGACTCTCTCCCTACTCAGGGGGTTCACTCACATCCAGGCACTCAGTGACCACCTGCTGCCTTCAGCTCGCTTGCTATAAGGCCTTGGTGAAAACTGTGAGTTCTTTCTGTCCTGTTGCTTGGACCCAGATCTTCTCATCCTCACTCCCGCCTTCTCCTCTTCTCTGTTTTTTCCGTTCTCAGTTACCTAGTTAGAAAGGATTTTTTCAAATTAATTGACAAAAAGATGATAGGATAGTAGGTCTAAGGTTGGGAGGGACCTCAGCAACTAACTGGTCCAACCTCCCCATTTTAAAGATGAAAGAAAAAGGGGGCGGCTAGGTGGCACAGAGAATAGAGCACTGGCCTGGGAGTCAGGAGGACCTGAGTTCAAATCTGGCCTCAGACACTTAACACAAAAAATTAGCCATGTGACCTTGGGCAAGTCACGTAACCCCAATTGCTCTACCTTCCTCCTCCAAAAAGAAAAAAAAAGCAAAAAAAAAAGATGAGGAAACTGACATCCAGGGATGTTAATTAACAAGATACAAACTGTTAGAAGCAGAATTTGAACCCAGAATCTCTGACTGCCAAGTCTCTGATCTTTATGCTATGATATACTCCTTCCTGATAACTGATATTTATATAATAATGCTTTAAGGCTTGCAAAACATTTTACATTATCTCATTTGATCTTCACAAATCAATACTACAGGTAATTAAAATCCCCATTTTATAGATAAGGAAACTGAGGCTCAGAAAGGTTGAGTAAACACTAGGCTCTGTTGTCACCTAGGAAACATCAGAGGTAAGATTCAAATCCAGGCCTTTCTAGATTCCAGGTCTAGCACTGTATCACACTGCTGCTCCATCATCAATAATACTTTTCTCCCTCTCTCCCTCCTTCCTTCCCTTTATTTTTTCTTTGCTTACCCTTTTATTTCTTCCTTCCTTGCTTTCTTTTCTTCTTTCTTTCCTTCCTTCCTTTCACATTTATTAATCCCTATTTATTAATCCCTGCAAAGAAATATTCTAGGCACTAGGAGAAAGGAACAGTCCCTCAGAAAACTTAAGCTGCAATAGAAGAGGCCAGCTATACACAAATAACACTAACATGAAACACAATGTAATAGGTGAGTGCATTTTCTAGGCTCTATAGTTTCATAGTGTGGGCACTCCCCCACCCAAACAGATCACAATTTCACTATCATCATGATCTTCAAGAGTTGCCCTGGCCAAAAAAATTCATCAATGTAGTGATAAGCTTCTAACTTGACCTTGGCTAATTTGGTCCTCCAATGACAGATTTATAATCCATCAGAGACAGAACTTGCAACCTTTCCAGCTAGGGTGGACATAACTGGGCTCCAACTGCATTAGCCTTCAAGTATGTAAGGTCATCTCCATACCACAACAAAGCATTGGGCAAGTCTTTAATGGAAAGACAAGTGTATGAGAGAGGCACAGATAAAGGGTTATTCAAAGACAGAGTAAGGTAAGGAATTTCCCCCTGCAGAAACTAAGAACAACTTCAAGAAAAGAAGTTAGATCTAAATCAAGTCTTAAGAGATGAGCAGCATTTTCATAGGCAGAGATGGGGGCATTTCAGGTCCAGGGAGCAGCATGAGCAAAGGCATTGCAGTGGAAAGGTCAGAGATCAGAAAACAGATGATGGATGGATGGATGGGATGTGGGAAATGTACATGTCCCAGATCTCCCATTGTGAGGCAGCGGTCAGTTAGTCAACTAGGATCTATCAAGTACCTATGATGTATCAGACACTTCTTGGGATACAAGAAAGACAATAAACAGTTAGTGCTCTCAAAGTGCTCACCATCTGATGGAGGAGACAATATTCACACACCATGTGCAATCATAACATATGCAGGAGAAATTCAGGGTACACTCAGAGGGAAGGCACTAAGGCACTTTTTAAAATTCATTCTTTCATCAGCTGGGCTACATACACAAAATTATAAACCACAATCAATATTTGCACCAGAGAGTACTAATAGTAAATAGGCATGAGATATCTGGTGTTACATCCGAGACTAAGATTTATTCCAGTATATGAAGAGACTTCATTGGAAGCCATGGGGACTCCAATATCTATTGGTAATACTTCCTTGACCAGACAATCGCTGCCCTCAAGATGCTTAGATTCTAATAGGAGGAAGCAACACATGGCCAGAAAAGGGAATTTTCATCCAGGGAGTCACAAGGGTTATAAGTGGAGACAAAGGGCATTGCTAAGAACTCACCCTAAATGTATCAATTATCTCCCAAAAGGATGCTACCATCTTACATTGAAGAAAATGACTTAAAGAAAAAAACCAATTCCTATTAATTTCCCATCAAAAGCTACTCACACCTAATCTGCCCTGGAATGTTAGGTCCACTTTCCAAAGAACAACATTTCCTTTTGCTGTCTCTTAAAATGTGTGTTGGTGGGTGGGGTAGAGCAGAGTGTCCACTTGTGGTACTGGGGGTACATCTACAGAGAAATGAAAGAGCTGATGTTATTGCAACAAAGGTCTTGTAACCACTGCTAGCAACTCACAAAGCCTTTTCCCAGAGCCTGTGCACAATTTTCATCATGTAGTCTAGGGGACAAAGGGAAATGAGGAGCTCTACTAATGGTGTTGGTGGTTCCATGTTTAGAGATGATAAACAAGCCAGGAGGTTAATGGAACAGAACCCCATATAGCGACTATCTCCAAGGACAACTAAGCTGACTCAGCAAGGTCTCAACAATGTAGAAACCCCAGTCCCAGAAGCCTGACATACACACACCCACCTCCAAAACCTAAGCCATTGGGGAAGTACTAAGGGTAGCTGCGGCAAGAAAGCATTCATAGGGAGGGGACAGGGAGATACAGATCCCAGAGCCTCTCCAGACCAAAGAAGCTCAGGGATCTTAGACACAGCCACACCCTTCTTAGGTCCGGAAGGCTTAGCTGGGTGTGAATCACTTTCCATGACTGACTAAATTTGCCGCAAGGCTATGTAATAGCATCCAGGCTAATAATCACTAGAAGTACCTCTTACCTCCTTCTTAGTCTTGCTACTGTGCATTCCACGCATGCAATGAAATGCAGCCTAGATCTAACAGCTCCTTTCTTTCTCCAACCCTGGTACTGATTTAGCTAGAGATTACTTGGTCCTCTTAGGAAGCTAGAGGGTACAGTGGATAGAATGGCAGACCCAGAGTTAGGAGGACCTAAGTTCGAATCCAGTCTCAGAAGCTTACTAGCTGTGTGACCCTAGGTAAGTCACTTAACCCTGTTTGCCTCAGTTTCCTCATCTGTAAAATGAGCTGGAAAAGGAAATAACAAACCACTCCAGTATCTTTGCCAAGAAAACTCCAAATGGGATCATGAAGAGTTGAACATGACTGAGGAATAAACGCTGGGTCTACTGTTCTCTCTGATTCTGGTACTATCACCGTAATACTTAGCAATACAGCTGCAGCATGTGTCCTAAGTGGGGACCCAAACTTTGACTGGAAAGTGAAACTTTTGTGTCCACCAAAGAACTGATTAAAATGCAATCAAGTAAATTCTTTGTTATAAGGGATGGCTCTTTAGGAGAGAAGAGAAGGAATGATGTAGAGAAATTTGGGGGCAATACAAAAACAAAAAATAAAAGACATGCTTATTTGAAAAAGAAACAAAACTGTACTCAAATACAGTCTCTCCCACTTTCTTCGTCACAAAGGATACTGGTGCCTGATCACTTGAAATGTGTGTTGCTGTGTCTAATAATAGAAAGCATGTATAGACTGCTGCAAAGTTTGCAGAGTTTTACCTAAGTTACCACTAATGATGATGTTGCTGGTGGTGGTGGTAGTGGTAGTGGTGGTATTTATACAGCAACTACTATGTGCTAGGCACTGTGCTCAGTGCTTTACAAATATTATCTTATTTGATCCTCAAAACAACCCTGGGAGGGAGGGAGGGAAGTGTTATTGTTGTTGTTCTTTCCATTCAGTTGTGTCCAACTCTTCATGACCCTATTTTGGGGGTTTTCTTGGCAAACATACTAGGGCAGTTTGCCACTTCTTTCTCTAGTTCATTTTATGGATGAAGAAACTGAGGGTTAGAGAAATTAAGTGACACGCCCAGGATCACAAACTAGTAAATGTCTGAGGTTAGATTTTCATTCTGGTCTTTCTGAGTCCAGGTACAGCATTTAATCAACTGTATCTGAGAAAAGTTAAAACTCCTTCAGAAAGACTCAAGTTTCTTCCTACAGTTTCCTGAGAATAGAAAAAGATGTAGTCATAGTTCCCAGATCTAATACCTATAGCAACTACGTTTGGGAGCCCAGGCTCTGCACCAAACAACCCCATATGACAAGGAGAGAACTGCTTCTATTGTTTCCTGGTGTGGCTTTTAGGAGCATCCCTCCTGCTGGTGATCTCCTCAGGGAACAGGAACTAGGAACAAGCTCAGTTGATGCAATCTGGATAAACACTATCAGTCTGATTCTGATATGATAGCATTGCTTTAGTTGGTTTCCTGTGCTGTTATACCCTGGAGAGGGGGAGGAGGAGAGATTCACCAGACATGACTTAGATCAACACTTACATTCCTCCATATGCCACATGAACCATTTAAGGATCAAGCCCACAGCGCTGCTAACCAACCTTTCTCAACTTCTGTTGTTTTCTTTCCTGCAAACATTCTTCTTATTCTATTCACAATGTTCTCATACCAAGTAATTCCCTGCTCATCACTCATCCATTGACTCTTCCAACATTTTCAACATCATCATGTGCTCTTTGAACCAAGGCCTGTCTCTTTCATCTACCATCCTTGGCATTCCACACTCTTAACAAATGGCATCACAACTCTAGGTCAATAAAATACAAGAAGGGACCACAGTCAAGATTGGTCTTTTCCCTACCTCATCTGATAAATTCTTTAGTAAACCTTCTTATTGAAGTTGGTATTCAAAATAAATTCCCATAATGAGTTCTTATTCTTTATGCAGACTTTTAAAAAAAAAATTTTCAATCAATGAAAATCTGCCTTTTTATCTTATCTCCCCACTGAGAAAGAGAAACAAAACCCTGTTATAAACATGTATAGTCAAGAAAAAACTAATTCCTCTTTTGGAATTGGATTGGCTATGTATTCCAAAAATCATCTCTATACCAGGAGATAGGTGGCATGATTCATAATGAGTCCTTTAGAATTGTGGTTTGTCATTTTGCTGATCAGAGTTCTCAAGTCTTTGACAGTTGTTTGTGTTTACAATATTGCTATTATGGCATAAGTTGTTCCCTTGGTTCTGCTCACTTAACTCTACATCAGTTCATACAAGTCTTCTCAGGTTTCTCTGAATCCATTCCCTTGTCAATCTTATAGCACAATTGTATTCCATTATATTCCTATAACATGCATTCTGCAGTTGATGGGCACTGCCTCCATTTCTAATTCTTTGTCACTGCAAAAAAGAACTATTATAAAATCAGGAATTTCACTATTGTAAAATATTATTATTTGAAGCCATTATTGATAATTTAATATTGATCATCTCTATCAACTTTAACAGTTCTTTGATTATCACTATCCAGTAAGACATAAAAAAGGAAGGCATATGTTCATTAAAGGCATCCATAACTTTTGTCAGGAATGTATCGTGTAAAGTTTAAATAAAAGACCATAATTCATTCAGCCATTCTCCTGCTGAACAAATTGTGGTCTTTCCTTTAATCAGTTGGGGAATGACTGAATAAATTATGGCACTTGAACATAATGGAATATTCTTATGCCATAAGAAATTATGAAAGGGATGGTTTTAGAGAAACTTGGGAAGATTTGTTTGATCTGAAGCAGAGAGAAGTAAGCAAAACCAGGAAAACAATTTATAACATGATAACAACACTGTAAAAACAAACAACTTTGAAAGACTTATGAACTCTAATCAATGCAATGACCAACCACAATTTCAGAGAATTCATGATAAAGCAAGTGTGCTAACAGAGAGGTGCAAGCAACAAGATTCAGAATGAGACATACATCGTTAGACCTGGCCAGTGTGGAAATTTGTTTTCCTTGACTATGTTGACTTGCTATAAGGATTTTATTTTTCTTTCTTCCTTTTTATCCATTTGGTAAGAGAGAGAATAAATGCTTCTTAATTGAAAATAAAATTAAATTTTGAAAGAAAAAAAAGAATTCAAATGTAAGAGAGATTTCCTAAGGATAACAAGGTCTTCTACATGCCAATAGACATTACTCTGGTTGAATCTATCTTCAGAATACAACAGGACCTCTTTAATGAGATCCATGGCCATTCAAAAGAGATTGGCTTAGAAAACCACATGGGAAAACCCAAGTGAGGTGAAAAATGTGCACTACTCGGATTATGGTAATCAAATGAATGGACAGTCCATTGAGTTAATCCATCAGTCCAAATCTGTATCCTAGACAGGCATAGCAGATGCATAGTGAGATGAGTTACCCCACAGTTCAACAGGAGCAGGGAGAAAGGCTAAAATAATTCCAAATCAATCTCTGACACCAAAGTCCATCTTTTCCACAAAATATTCTCCCAGTGATGATGCTTGGCTCTAGTTCCTGGCACACTACAATATCCAAAGGCTCAAAATGACCCAAAGAGCAATAGAGAGATGCATAGTGATTATAAGTAAGCTACACAATATTACTAATGATGATTTGTGTATAGGATCTTCTGTAAAAAAAAAAAAATACCATCAAAGACATACAATTGGGAAAAGAAATGAGCTGGTCACATACTAAAACATGAAATAACAGACTGACTGCCCCAGTGTTGCATTAGTATTGATGAAATGTTAAAAGACCCGTAGGAAGGTTTTGATGAAAGTTTTACTGACTCAGTGACCCATTGTTCCCAGAGCTATTTGTCAATCAGTGTTGGGGAAGGTGTTGCCCAGTCTGCAGCTTTGTAATGTCTGTTATTTATCTCATTATCGAGTCATTCCCTACCTGCTTGTACCTGTTTAACGCCACATAGCCCTCATGTACATGCTACTTTGGGGAGGTGCTGAGATGCAATGGTCCATCCCCTTTACTATCAAGGACCTATCCAAATTTCTATATCTCATGAAGAAACTTATCAATAAAAACCGGCTCCATCTTGAATCCCCTTATGATCTCCAGTGACAAGTCTATCAACATGTTGCTACCTTGATATGCTTTTAATAAATTCCTTTTAATTCTCTTTGTCCTGAGTTTGGGTGAAAGCCCAAACAAAGAATTTTCCTTACAATAGCTTCCAGCACCTCGGGTGAATCCTCTATGGAAGAAAACATGGTTGGGTTGAAATGTATGCCAGTGGAAGGAAAAATCTGCATTGATAAGATCATGGAATGAATGAATGGAATAAGTAGGCATTTGTTAAGTACCTACTATATGCCAGATACTGAGCTGATTACTTTACAAATATTCTTATTTGATTGTATGATGGATACATTATAGCATCATAGCACTTAAAACTAATTTTACGTTATTTACTAATTTTTTTAGTTTATTATTATAACACTAGGTGGTACAGTGGATAGAGCCCCGGATTTTGAGGAAGATTTGAGTTCAAATTTGACCTTACCAGACGTGTGGCCCTAACCTCTATCTCAGTTTTCTCATGTATTCAATGGGTTTAATAACAGCGCCTACTTCCCAGGATTGTTTTGAGGATCAAGTTAAATAATATTTGTAATCTATGCATTTCTTAAAGCATTATATACATGCTAGCTATTAGTAGTAGTAGGAAAACCACTGCAACAACAAAAAGCTTTATGAACTGGTTTGAAAAGGTGAAGAAAATAAGAAGAAATTCACTGGCAGTCTAGATGCTGAAGATAAATATGCAAAATGACTCACTAAACACTGAACCTAATTCTACAAAATGTCCCCTGGGACAGATCCAAATTTTGAGTTGCTACTGACTTCAAAGTGATATGTACTCAATTCTGGGAAACAAGGAACAAAGGGAAAAATTAGCTCAAAACAATTTCATCTCATCCACCTACTCCTAGATACGGATAGGCAGAAACCCAGGGGATATTTGGTTTCATTGTGGAAACAGTTAAAAATATTTTGTTAATGCTCATCTTGAGGGCATTTTAGGAATTCAGTGTTAGACATAAGAAGAGAAGCTCAGGGGTGATTTTAGCATCAGACAATGATGCCATATAAAAAGAGATTTTTATCTGCTTTAGCAAGATATGGTGGGAGGAGGGAATGTTAAAATCAGTGTCTAAAATATTTTGATAATTCATCCAGTTATTCTATACCTTTCCCCATTAGCACAGATGATTAAAAACTATATCTGACATTCCCTAATGAGCATGGTCAAATAATATGAACAATCAGTTCTCAAAAGAAGAATTACAAAATATTGTCAACCATATGCAAGATCCAAATCAATAATAAGAGAAATACAACCAAACAGCTTCTGGAATTTCACTTCATACCCCCACAACTGGCAAAGAAGACAAAGAGGAAAATACTCAGTGTTGAAATAGTTGTAAAAAATCAGGCTAATACAGAGTTGGTGAAGCTAAGCATTGGTCTAACTCTTCTGGAAAGCAATTTGGAAATACACTAAGAAAGTGACAAAAAAAAGTCTATATCCTTTGACCAAGTGATATTGTTGCAAGATATATACCCCAAAAAGGCCATGGATAAAAACAAAGGTTTCATAAACAGCAAAATATGCTTGGTAGCATTTTTTTTATAATAACAAAGACCTGGAAAAGAATTAGATACCCACTGATTAGATATTCAATAGATTGTGAGCTCCTCAAGGGAAGGGGCTGCCTTTCTTTGTATCTTTGTATTCCCAGAATCTAGGACACTATCTGGCACACAGTAGGCTCTTAATAAATGCTAATCGATGACTGATTGAATGACTAAATAAATGTGGCACATGAATTTAATGGAACATCTATAAGCAATGATGAATGTGAAGACTACAGAGAAAAAAGAGAAGACTTATATGAACTGATGCAAAATGAGGTAAGCAGAACTGGAAAAACAATCTATATGATGACTACAACAATGTAAATAGAAAAAAGCAAACAAAAAAAGATGAAACTGAAAGCTGTACAATTATAATGACTGAGCTTGTCTCTAAAGAAGAATTATCAAAATGGACCACCCTCCCTTTTTTTCACAGGTAAGAGGACTAGGGATGTAGAACACTGTTTTTGATGTAGTGGTTAGTTTTGTAGAACTGCTTTTTTTTTCTCTTCAAAAAAAATGTCATGGGGCAGCTAGGTGGCACATCGAATAGAGTACCAGCCCTGGAGTCAGGAGGACCTAAGTTCAAATCCGGCTTCAGACACTTAATAGTTATGTGACCTTAGATAAGTCACTTAACCCCAATTGCCCTGTTCTCCTCCCTCCAAAAAGCAAAAAAAAAAAAAAAAAGTCATTATAAAGAATGGCTCTCTAGGAGGGTAAGTGAGGAAGGATATATTGGGAAATGAAATATAGGAATTAAATATTTAACTTTGAAAGTTTCAATCAAAATATTTATCTGACTGGTGTCTCAGAATATTTGCTAAGTGAACTGCTCTTTTCCGTAGCCTTCAATCTAACAGGATTCCAGTAGTTAGCTACACAATTAATTTCTGTAAAGCAAATTGTTTTTCCATTAAATGCTATTATAAATTTTCTTTAAATCAGTCCCTTCACAAAAATAACCCAAGGGACTGTGCAGAAATTTTGAGATAGAAGAAGTCTAATGTGGTGGCAAGGCTTGAGTGTGGTATGTATGACATGATACCAGGAGTGTGCTGGAATCTGTGAGTCTCTCCCTAATTCACCCCAATAGTTCACTTTTCCTTCTTGGTATTTTCCCAACTCCAGGGTTTCCTAACTGCTAATATTCATGCCTGAGGGTTCTAGGAAATCACAGGAATTTCTCCTCTTCCTGGAATAACACTTGATCAAAGTTAGTGATTTCATAATTAATTTAACAATAATAACAATGACCATAGCTGGCATTTATATAGCACTTTAAGGTTCATGAAGCACTTTGTGTATGTTTTCTGGTTGGTACATTGAGATAGATTCTTGGACCTAGAATCAGGAAGACCCAAAGTTTAAATCCTGCCTCAAACACTTGCTAGCTGTGTGACGTAGCTAGCAAATCACTTAATTAATCTACCTAAATTTCATTATCTGTCAAATGGGGATGATAATCATATCTACCTCCCAGGGTTGTTGTGAGGATAAAATAATATAATCTTTGGGAAGTACTCTGCAAACTTTAAAGTGATATAAATGCTGTTACTAATACCTCATTCGATTTTCACAACAATCCTGTGAGGAAGATGCTTTTTTTTAATCCCCATTTTACAGATGAGGAAACAAAGACTGACAGAGGTTAAATGACTTGCCCAAGGTCACACAGTTAGCAAGTGTCTGAGGTAGGATTTGAACTCCAATCTTCTGGACTCCACTTCTTGATTCTATTCACAAATTGTGCTGCCTAGTAGCCTCCTGAGATATAGCTCCTCTGAGCCCAGAGACTTGAATCCATTTAGTGTGGATAGTTAGCAGTACTGTCTTTATATTCTTTTTTTTTTTATCTTGCATTTCCAGTTTCATTTTAACTGTGTTTGTCCTGTTATTTCTAGTTTGAAGATTCTTGGAAGTGATTTCAGTTAAGTAGCACTATCGTTAGTTAATATTATATCCCCCTAAGCAATAGACTATTCCTTTCTTAGTTTCCTTTTGCTCCCAATGTGACCTAATAAAGTCACCCTTTTGGTGTCTTTGGCCTGTTTCATAAGTCTCAATTCATTCTGGACCTTAGCTTCCTGACACTCTTTTTACAGGCTCGACTCCTGTTCATTTTTTTTTTACAGCCAGCCTCAGTCAGCATATGCTCCTCCTCCCACCTTTCGATGGGTCATTTTAAAACTCAAGGTTATTACAGAAGTTTCTGGAGTGCCACATCATAGTTTCTCCAGTTGCTTCACCCTTTTCTTCCTCATCCTGACCATTTGTGGTTTTACTGTGAAACTGGCACGTTTTAGAACCTTCTCCAACCCCCTTTCAGAGACCTCTTTCGCATGTTCACACCAATCCCATCTCTGAATATTTTGAAGTATGCTTTCCTAAAAGTCGAGGGTTTGTGGATGATCACACTCAGCATTTCCTTCCTTCATTAATACAAACTCTGGGATCACAAGGTCACTTTCATGCAAGATTCCCAGTTCTTATTTGTTGGTCAGAATTCAGTTCAGAATTGGCAGCTGCCATTGGAGCTTTGCCAACTTTCTTAAAGGGAAACGTGTCAATAAGGCAAGAATTTATCAGAGAATGAGCATTCACCGAACAGCAGTGACTGTTCATAGAGTGACAGGGATGGAAAGGGGCCTTACAGATGATTTAGTCTAACTCTGCTCATTTTACAGATAGGGAAACTAAGGACCACGGAAGGAGGATGTGTCTTTGCCAAGATGACTTGATAATTAGAAGCAAAATAGTTCCTACACCCTTTCCACGATACCACACTAAACTGTCCTTTGGATGTTCCGTTATTAGATAAACAAGACTAATCAATTCTAGGTCCCAGTGGTTGAGGTTTCCCCCAACCTATACTATCTTATCATTTTAAGGCAGGTAGAGAATCAGGATAATGTAATCTGTATTTCAAAAGCAGCATTTTTAGAGATAAGATAGTGTAGTCTAAGGGAACCACAACTGTAGGGACATAGAATTGATTAGTCTTGTTTTGCTAAAAACTGAATGTCCAAAGGGCAGCCAGCCATTGTGGTGTAATTAAGTGGTATAGTGAATAGAGTGCTGGCCCTGGAATCAGGAAGACCTGAGTTCAAATCTAACCTCAGATACTTATTAGTTATGTTACTTTGGGTAGGTCACTTAATCCAATTTGCTTCAGTTTTCTCATCTATAAAATAAGATAGAGTAGGAAATGGCAAATCACTCAAGCATTTCTGCCAAGGAAACCCCAAATAGGGCCATGAAGAGCTGGACACAACTGAACAACAAAGATATCAGGCTGAATTGTTTTCTGGGAAATTGTTCAGGGCTTTCAATGATCCCCAGTGATTCCTTAACATAAAAGTCTTTCTTTTCAAGGGAAGAGAACAAGTGTTTACTAAGTGCTTACTGTGTACTAGACCCTATGCTAAGCTCTTTACAAATATCTCACTTGATACTTACAACAACCTTGGCAGGTTGGTACTATTATTATCCTCAATGCGTACTTGAGGAAACTGAGGCAGGATATGTGACTTGCCCAGAGTGACACAAACGGTTAAATGTCCGAGGCCAGATTGGGACTCAGATTTCTTGACTCCAGACCCAGTGCTCTATCCACTGTGCCACCTAACATCTTTTCAACACAGATATTCTCCCAGTGATCATTTATGGCTGTGCTTCATGGAACACCATAGTCTTCAAGGGAACAGATATTGCTGCTGCTGGACACTGGGAATACAGAAACAAAGGTGGCAAGTGTTAGAAGGCGCTTTCGTGTGCGGCATCTCACTATATCCTCACAACAGCCCTCTATGATAGATGGTCCAAATATTATTATCCCCATTTTACCACTGTAGAAACAGATGCAGAGAAATCAAGTGACTTGCCTTGAGTTACAAAGCTAACCTGACTCTAAGTCAGTGGTTCTCAACCTGTGGGTCGCGATCCCTTTGAGGGGTCACCTAAGACCATCAGAAAACACATATTTCTGATGGTCTTAGGAATTGAGACACCATTCCTCTATTCATCTCCAGGTGGGTCCATCCACATGCAGATACGCCCACATACAAGTATTAAAGGGTCGCGGCATTAGGAAGGTTGAGAACCACTGGCCTAAGTGATCTGACTTCAAATCTAGTGCTCTTTATAATCTGACACAATACTTTGCTATTTTGATGTATCTGTGATCCCATTGATGTGAGACTCCTTCAAGTAATGCAGATTTCAACCCAGGCTAGGCACTAGGAGGATTCCTTTAGCTGTTTGTTCATCACATGGATACTAGTTGTATCCATGGACTTGCTGTTGTTGTTCAACTGTGTCCGTCTCTTTGTGATCCCCATTTTGGGTTTTCTTGGCAAAGATATTGGAGTGATCCTTCTCCAGTTCATTTTACAGATGAGGAAACTGAGGCAAATAGTGTTAAGAGACCCGTTCAGGGTCACACAGCTGGTAAGTGTCTGAGGCCAGTTTTGAACAAAGGTCTTCCTGACTCCAGGCCCAGTGCTCTTATCCACTGCACCACAAAATTATTCCCTTTGGTGCAAATGTGCAATACCTCCTAGAATGAGACCGTTTTTGAAGCAAAGAGGTGAGAAGTCAGGCATTTGTGCTGGCATCAACAACAGCTGCATTTCCATAAAGCCTGTAAAGAATGATACCACCATTGTACTAGCAAAAAAATGGCAGAAATTCTCCAGGTAACCAATAGTTTTTCAAAGTGACTGAATTTAGTTTATCTAATGAACCAGAAAATCAAAGTAATACCATGAATTAATATAATCCTCACCATTCAGAATTTAATATGGGGAGACAAGAGAGACACAGACAGACAGACAGAGAGTCAGAAAGACAGAGAGACAGAGAGAGACAGAGAGACAGACAGAGATAGAAAGGAAGGAGAGAGGGTTGGAGAGGGTTAGGTGTCTTTAGATTGAACTATACAACACCTGGAAACACTAAACTCCACCTTTGCTCTGAAAACTTAGGAGATGCTAGATCCTGTGACATTCTCCTTTAAGACTGATAATAAAGGAAGTTCTACCTTTGACCTAAGATTTCCCTCTTCCCTCTTTCCCAAGACAAAGCATTGCTAAATTAGACAGAAATCCATCAAGGTCATAATGTCCTGATTTTTTATGCTACAAAAATTGGGTCAAAATTATGTGACAAAGATGCCAGCAATGCTGAGCAAAGGCTTGGTACCAGAATTTGTCTAAGTTGGTATTTAGGGAACTGAAGGAAGATTGCATCTAGGGCGACTTCTAGGGGGCTGCAAAGTCTTGAAATGTGACTTTCTTTTTTGCAGGGAAACCCTGACCCAGGACAGAGACCTACCTTGAAGGAAAGTCAAACAGAAAGTTTCCCATTGGAAAACTAGGAAGGATTTTCTCCACCTCTATTACCAACGAGACACTGAATGTTGGAGCTGGAAGAGACCTAAGAGACCACCTAGTGCCAGGGGTTCTTAACTTGGGGGCTTGTTTTTAAAACTTGTTTTTAAAAAAACTTGTTTTTAAAAAATATGTTGATAACCATATTCTAGTACAATTTGTTTCCATTGTAATCCTGTGTAATTTAGTATAGGCATTTAAAAACATTTCTCTGAGGAGGGATCCATAGACTTCACCAGACTGCCAGAGGGGTCTGATGGGAAAAAAAGTTAATTAATTAAACCCTTGATGTAGTTTGACAGATTAAGTTTAGGGTTGTGAAGAAGTAAAGCCATTCATACTGCCTTTCACAGAGAAGAACATATTTCAATTCTAGGTTCAGGGAAGAAAGTATGTGCGGCTTTGAAAAAATTGTTTTAAAATCATGAAAAAATTCCTGGTGATCTTTTTTTTTGGGAGGGGGGTGAGGCAATTGGGGTTAAGTGACTTGCCCAGGGTCACACAGTTAATAAATGTCCAAGTGTCTGGTCAGAGGCCAGATTGGAAATCAGGTACTCCTGACTTCGGGGTCAGTGTTCTATCTACTATGACACCTAGCTGCCCCAACTTTCTGCTAATCTTAAAGGCTAGTGTGGCAAAATTAAAAATTATCTCATTCTTCTCTATCTTCTGGCACCCCACCATCTTGTCTATCCTGTACCCAGGCAAGGAGGGCCTTATTCCCAGTTAGTTGTCTTCTTTTGAAAGCTATGTCCATTAAGGCATAGTACTCCCATTGAGGCATCCTTAAAAAAAAAAATCAGAGGAGAGAACAGAAATGACATTAAAAAAAAAAAGAACCACAGAGAAGCTGGAGGGCTTTGAAAGCTATAGCTTGAATTTATTATAAATTTAAAAAGGAAAGGAAGCTATATAATAGTAGAACAGAAAAAGAATATTGTACACAAAACTGGAGAACACAAATAGTAATTATAACTTTGAATGAGCATGGTATGTTTATAGTGGCTCTCTTTGTGGTGGCAAAGAATTGGAAACTGCAGGGATCCCCATCAGTTGGGGAATGGCTGAACAAGCTATATTGTATGGTTGTGACGGAATACTATTGTGCTCTAGGAAATGATGAGTTCAATGATCTTAGAAAAGCATGGAAAGACTTGCACGAAATGATGAAAAGCGAAGTGAGCAGAACCAGGAGAACACTGTGTACAGTAATAGCAATATTGTTTTAAGAACGACTTTGAGTGACTAAGTCATTTTGACTATTATAAATACACAAATTAAAAATAAAGGACATGGGGCGGCTAGGTGGCTCAGTGAATAGAACACCGGCCCTGGAGTCAGGAGGACCTGAGTTCAAATCCGACCTCAGACACTTAACACAAAACTAGCCGTGTGACCTTGGGCAAGTCACTTAACCCCAATTGCTCCTCAAAAAAAAATAAATAAAGGACATATGAAGAAAGATGTCACCTGCATCCAGAGAAAGAACTAATAGAAGTAGCATAGAATAATTTTACATATATTTTGTGTCTAATGCTAGCCATCTCTAGGGCGGGGAGGAATATAAAAGGAGGAAAAAAAAGAAATTTACATGATAACCTTGTTGTATATTTGGAAAGAATAGCAAATTGTACATGGTAGTTTTGCATTTTCATGTGTAATCATCTTTTTTATTGTACTGTGTTATGGAAAGGGTTGTTTTGTTCCATGAATTGAAAATAAAATAAATTTAAAATATAAGTGTGTGTGTGTTCATGACTGCAAACTGGTTTCAAAGGTTCCATATGTTATATTGGCATCAGGCAAAAAATTGTGCCCATACGTTGGATAACCCACTGGGAAGGAGAAAGCTGAGGCCCGGGCCTTTCTTGGGTCCTCCCCTGTTAAGAAAGATATTAATTGTAAAGAGCTTATGGTATCATCCCTCCAAAGGGAGCTTAATGGTCTCCCAAATATCAAAAAGCCTTTTAGACCTAAAGGAATAACTCTACACTACTGGAATTTTAGAAAATGTGATTCTCTGAGGAAGGAAATTTGAGGAATAAGAGTTTTCCTAAAACTTTTAAAATAACATGTAGCCAGATACCTACATCCTTACTTGTAAGGCTTATTCCATCTTCTCTGCATTGCTATGAAGAAGAATTTAACCAACAACTGGGAGTGGGGGAGAGAAACGGGTCCCCCTCCATCACTTTTTTAAAAATGCTAACAGTTCATGGGTAATCCTTTGATTACATGTGGCCATTGAAAAGTATTCTCAGACCATGGTAGCAAACCTTAGCTCATCAGATAGCTTAGTAGTTCTTCATGATGATGGGGCTGGGCAGGTTCAGAAATGGCTTTTAGGAGAAATGTATCGAAGGCCATATAGGACTGAAGATAGGTCCTATTACAGAGTACTTAGCTCTGCTAACTGGGGGTAGACTTTTTGTTGCTATGTAACCTCTGTAAAGTTTCTGTGTTTTTCTCAGTGCCGATGACTATAAAGAAATGATGAGTTCAATGATCTTAGGAAAGACTTGCACGAAATGATGAAAAGTGAAGTGAGCAGAACCAGGAGAACATTGTGTACAGTAACAGCAATATTGTTTTAATCCCCTTTAGCTGGCTAGCCACGTTTATTAAGTACCTACTACATGCTGTAATGTTTAAAAAGTTCAAGAGACATAGTTTCTGGGTAATTAATTATTTCATTAATAATGCTAGAATATTATTAATAAAAGGGTCAGTGATACTCGCAAATGCCAAAGACCCTTCATGGAACCCACTCAATGCTCATACACCCTTGGAAGAGCAGGTACTCCTAAGAGTGGCAATTTGGCACTGATTGGTTAATAAGAAATGAGAGAGAATGAATATTTTAGTGAGAGGCCGACCTGTTCTAATGAGAGCTGGGGGTTCATGACTTTTTTATCATATCATTTACTTCCAAATTATCCCCAGTCTTGGGCAATTTAATCAAAGAATTTATCTCTACCCAGACCTGAGTGGAGTACAATGGGCTTCCCCACCTGGATGGGGTCTGAACAAGATTGTTAAGAAAGTTAATCCAATCTCAACATCAGCAATATCCTTCAGAAACTGAATAACCTATACGCTTCTAAAAAAAAAATCCAGTTCCTAATTCAATAACTGATTATTAATATGAGAAAGCAATAATCATTTCCTGCAGTGTCCAACACTACTAGGCATTATTGGGGAATAAGAAAATGGTAAAAAAAAAAAAAAGGCTCTGTCTCCAAATTTGGCCAAAGAGAATAAAAGTACACGAAATGTGGTTCGTTGGAAGGACTCAGAAGACTGGGTTCAGATCCATGTGATCTTGAGCACTTAGCCACTTACCTTCCCTGGGCCTCTGTTTCCTCAGCTGACAAATGATGGGGTTGGCCTAGATAGCCTCTGAGATGCCTTCTAGCTTCAGATTTGCCATCCTATTAAATATATGTGTGTGTATACATACGCATATATACGTGTGTGTTATATACACACATATATACATATACACACATATGTGACCAAGAACAACTACAAAGAACCACATACAAAATAATGGACACTCTGAAGGTACACATTTTTTAGCCTCCAGGATAAAGGAATTATATGAGTAGGATAAAAGAAATTGGTGAATGCTTCCTAAAAAAGTTTAGAGCCAGATTTTGAAGGATAAACATGGACTAGTAGAAAGAAAACTTTCTTTAGGGAAGTGGTTTAAGCAAAGGGAATAAAAGCAAAATGTCATAAGCCCAGTAAGAGAGTCAGACAGCAAGGAGATAGGCTTAGTTGGAGCGACGGTAGGGAGGAAGACATAATACCTCCAGGAGTGAAGAGTCTGTCCATGCTGCACTGATACAGATCACAACTCATTCTTAGGGAAGCAATCCATCAATAAGCATTTATTAAGTACCTACTATTACCAGGTTCTGTACTAAGTGCTAGGGATGTAAATGCAAAATGAAGCAGAAACTCTCTCCTCAATGAGTTCACCTTCTATTGCAGGATGATGCAGTAGATAGAGCACCAGATCTGGAGTCAGGAAGACCTGAGTTCAAGTTTGACCTCAGTAACTTACTAGCTATGCCACTCTGGGCACATCACTTAACCCTGTTTGCCTCAGTTTCCTCGTCTGTAAAATGATCTGGACAAAGAAATGGCAAACCACTCCGATACCTCTGCCAAGTAAACCCCAAATGGGGTCATGAAGAGTCAGCCGTGACTGAAACAACTGAAGAACAACGAAATACATCCAAAGCAGTAAATAAAGGTAATACGCAAAATAAATGAGTGATTTTGGAGGATTAGGAAGCTGTCTCTAACAGCAGAGGAAATCCTGAAAGGTCTCTCGAAGGAAGTAACACTTGGGCTGATTCCTGAAGGGAACCAGAGTTTCTAAAAGGAGGAGGTGAGAAGAGAGAGAGCATTTCCAAGAATGACAAATAGCCCATTCAAAGGCACAAAGATAGAATAGCAAGTATGGGAATCACAAGAAAGCCAATTTTTTTCTGGAACAGAGTACACATAAGAGGAAGTAATGTGCAATTAGCTTGTAAAGATAGGCTGGAACCAGATTACAGAGGAGTTTAATGCCAAATAAAGGAGGTTGTATTTTTTAGCTATGTCTTAGAAAGTTACCCGAAGCTCAGAGGTTAAGTGGCTTAAGGCCATAAGCTAGTAAGTGGCAGTGGCAGAATTTGAATACAGATCTTCTTGACTCCAAGTTCATCACTCTATCAGCTCTGCCACACTGCCATACGAAGGAGCAAAATAATATATAATCAGAGATACCACATTAATAATTTTAGATCATATTTGCATAGCATTTAGAGACACTGAGGTGGTGCAGTGGGCAGAGATACAAGGACACTTTCAAGGTTTCTCTGAAGAACTTCAGAATCAAATGGGAGACATGGGAGACGCTGGAACAGGACCACCCCGCATGGTGTGCCCATATAAAAGAAGGCACAGTGCTCTATGAGTGAAACAGAATTGCAGTAGCTCCAAAGAAATGTGAGATGCACAAATTTAGAGACATCTCTACTCTAAATGTTAATATGGACTCTGTGCCCGAGCTGTGGTAGAGCCTTCTGAACTTGTATTGGACTGATCAGCCACAGTTGGACAAATTATACCTTGACTCCAACACAATGATGTTATTTTGGTCCTCTTTGGAGAACAAAGGACAACAACCACCATGATTTCTTTGCCACCCCTCCACATTGAGAAAGAAAGAAGACGAAAACTCTTTTTACAAATGTGTATAGTTGAGCAAAATAAATTCTTGCACTGGCCATGAACCCTTTCAGTCTTCAATCTGGATCACTCACTTCTCTTCCAGGAGGAGTGTATGGTTCATCACAAGTCATCTGGAATCATGGAGCAAGTATCTACTATAGGTAGAGCATTGTGCTAAATATTCCGATGAGGTGGAAATAGAAAGGAAAGCATAGGACATAAAATCGGAAGGGGCTTTAAGAATCACCTAATCCAATCCCTTCATTTTATAGAAGAAGAAATTGAAGCTTCAGAGATGAAGTGACTTGACCAAAGTCATGTAACTCCTAAGTAGAGCCAGGATGGGAACACAGAATTTCTTAATTCCAAATCCAGCATTCTTTCCATTATACCATACTGCACAGCAGACAGCACTGTGGTGAGGATTAAGGGAGGAAATAAGAGAGGGATATCAGGCTTTTACTCCAGACCATCAGGCCAGCCAGGAGAAATAGATAATTCTAGTTATGTAAGCATTACTGGAATAGAGGGTAGGTACAATTGTGATAAAGATCTTCATAACACTGAATCAGCTACTAAAAATTTCTCCCTATCTTTCTAAGTAGAACTTCTGATAAATGCTTGACTTACTTTATTAATGATTTTATCTTTTAGAAACTAGAGGAAGTAATTCATGAAAATACAATTCTGGCCCTGATTCAGACTCCAGAAGATCAAAGGAGTCTTGAAGTAAACATAACCTCCTAAAGTTCATGATACATAAGGAAAGAAAAGTTCATGACAGATAAGGAAGGGAACATTGAGAACAGTTTGATGAGTTCCTTTGACTTTAAAAGAACAGATTTCAGAGTTAAAAGATGAATTATGTAGGATAAAGGCTGATGGCAATGGAGGATGTATGATGTACGATGCCAAGGCCTGAGATCCTAAAAGGTAGGATATTGTCTCTTGTGTTTAGTTCTGGGCACCACATTTTAGAAAGAACACAAACAAGTTGGAACCTAAGCAGAAGATGGTGGCCCTAAATAACAATAGGCAATTCAACAAATCAAGCAGAGTTTACTAAGTAAGGATCTGCTTTGAAATTCATTGCTTTATCTGCTGGTGAAACAAAGATCAAAATAAAACTGTGCTTGACCTAATGGAGTTTATATTTTTCTTGAGGGATGAGGGATATCTGTCTTCAAGTATCTGAGGTACTATGAAATGGAAGGAGGGATGAGACATGTTCTAACTGGCCCCACAGGGCAGAAATAGGACTAATGCGTCAAAGCTACATGGAGATGGATTGTGATTTGATATAAAGGAAAAACTTCTTCAAATGATTTGTCCCAAAATCAAATGGGTGGCCCTGGGAGGTACTGAGTTCTTTATCACTGGAATTCTTCAAGTGGAGGCTGGATATTTTCAGGGTTGCTGTAGAAACAAAATTAATTCTTTAGATAAGGGTTGGACTAAACCAAAGGTTTTTAGCCTTTTTTTGTGTGTCATGGACCCCTTTGGCAGTTTGGGAGTCTATGGATTCTCTTCTTAGAATAATATTTTTAAATTCATAAAATAAAATCCATAGAATTATAAAGAAAACCCATTTTATTGAAATACAGCATCAAAAAAAATATTTTCCCCTAACTTCATGGATCCCAAGTTAAGAATTCCTGGACTAAATGATCTCTGAGATTCCTCCCAGCTCTGAGATTCAACGATTTCATGAAGGTATTAAAAAAGTATTCCCTCTCAAACAAACAAAAAAAGTATTGCCCCAAATAAATTTATTAGGATTTATACTATAACCCTTATTTAAACGTATGCCAAAAAATTTCTTTCAGAGAAATGTAAATGTAGAATTTAGATAAGTTAATGTCAGAGCTGATTGACAGGCAAGAAGATAAGATCAAGACTTTGGCCATCTATATGGGTCGATGTCCTAGAATAGAGAACAAGAATGAGGAAAAAAGGAAGCATTTAGAGAAACCAGTTTAGACAATAGGATGATTTGATGCATGCCAGAAAGCTTCAGGAGTACAAAGGAATACATTAGTTGACAAAAGTTAGTTAGGAAAACCTGGGAGTGTAGGAAGAAAAGAGCAACTATATAGGAGAAATTATCCAAGCAATCAGAAAAGGCCTGGGGAAGAGAAATAAATTAAAAAGGTATTGGGTCAAACAGGGGGTGGAGAAGACAAATCAGTCTAAAGAGGCTGATGTGGATATACAAGATCCTCAACAGAGACATGTACAGAAGCTGGAAGAAAGGGTAAGTAACCTAAGATGAATACAAAAGGATAGCCTTGAATGATAGCATCGGGGTACCAAATGTTAGAAGTGATCGAGATCTAAAGGAAAGCTAAGAAGAGCATGGAAGGATGATTGGTATAGCTCTACTGAAGAAAGGATAACCAAAGAAGGGAGAGCGCCACCGCTTAGGGTGCATGGGAATGATGATAATGGATATGAGAGCATAGATGGAGCTGCTTCTCCTTTATTTTGCTTCTATTTTTTTCCACCAAGGAGATTGAACCTTAGACGGAAAAGGACAGAATGAAAATGGCCAATGGTGAGCCGATACCCAAGGTAATCAGAGAACACTGGCCTTTTCCTGATGAGTTTAAGCTCCCCAGACTAGGTAAACCTCATTCAAGTGTAGACATTGTTAATAATCTCTGCAAAATCATGGAATTGTATTGGAAAAGGACAAATGTCTGCAAACTGTAAGAACATGAACTTGACATCAATTCTTGACAAAATTTGAGGTCATATTATTAAAAGGATGATTAGTGATCAACAGCATGATTTTATCAAGACAGGTGATGTCACCTTGATGATTTATTTTTTTATCAAAAAAAGCTTCCTTTTTTTTTCCACTACGGCACTAGACTGTAACTTCTCAGAGCTAGGAAGTCTTCTACCTTTCTCTGTATCCCCAATGCTTAGCACAGTGGTTAATAAATGTTTCTTGATTGACTGACTGACTGACACACTGGTCTATCAGGAGCAGCAGTCAATAAGCATTTATTTAGCACTTACTATTTGCCAGGTACTGTGCTGAGCCCTGGAGATACAAAGAAACCCCACAAACCAACCACAACAACAAAAACAGTCCTGCTCCCAGGGAATTCACAGAAAGAAATAAAGGAGACACCATGAAAATCAATATGTGCAAACAAGACATAGACTGAACTAAATGGAAATAATCAACAGAGGGATGCACTTGCATTGAGGGACCAGATGGGGGCAGCTAGGTGGGGCAGTGAATGGAGCACTGGCCCTGGAGTCAAGAGGACCTGAGTTCAAATTCAGACTCAGACACTTAACATTTACTAGCCATGCGACCTTAGGCAAGTACTTAACTCCAATTGCCTTGCCTGCCCCCCAAAAAAGCAAAATAAAATAAAATAAAATGTATAAGACAAAACACATATAATTACAAAGGAAATTTTAATGTACTGAAATATAATTATCAAAGTATTAAAAAATGTTCCAAGTTCATTAAATCTATCCACAGATCCCCTTGGGGGTCCCCAGGTTAAGAATTATCTTTTAGGAGATAGCAAGATTGTCTTAAGCTAAAAAATAAAATAAATGCTGCATTCTCTAAGTGACTCAGTAAGGAAGAGAACTAAGCCCAGAAGAGGATCAATTTTTGTCATTGTTTATTCAGTTGTATCCAATTCATTGTGACACCTTTTGGGGGTTTTCTTGGCAAAGATACTGGAGGGGTTTTTCATTTTCTTCTCCAGTTCATTTTACAGATGAGAAAACTGAGGCAAACAGGGTTAAGTGACTTGCCAGGGTCACACAGCTATTAAGTGTCTGAGGCTGGATGTGAACTCAGAAAAAGAAGTATTCCTGACTCCAGAGCTGGCACTCTTTCACACCACTTAGCTGCCCCATTTCATTTTATGGACAAGGAAATTCAGAGGAACTGAGGTCAACAGGGTTAAGTGACTTGCCCAGGGTCACACAGTAATTATCCAGATAAAAATCTGCAATAAAGAGAAACTGAGGCACAAAATTCTTAGCACAATTTATTAATTTCTAACAAATACCAAAAGATTGGATCCAAGACATCTCACTAGTTAAATATCCAGCTGACAGTCAGAGTAGCTCTCTTATACAGTTGAAAAGGTAGCAAATTATATAGGTACAAAAATAGTCCAATGATGCAAATTATGTCTGCAACTGTGATTGGTCTGACCCCAAAACAGAGTGCAGGCTATACTTGGCTTAATTCAGAGGGGATTTCCATAACCTTTCCATAATCCAAGGCAACAGGAAAAAACATGGCATTGACTAACACACTCTGGAAAGTCTCATGGGGAATAAACATCCAGAAACCAAACTGACTCATCTCCTCCCATGCTCAGAAAAAGCTCACAGGTTTAAATCTTTGTGGTTGGGATTTAGCCCATAGGAATAGGGAAGCTGATTTTGACTATTACAAATAAACAAATTAACTACAAAAAAATTAAGAAGGAAAAGGCTATCCATATCCAGAGAAAGAACTGATAAATAGAAGTATGTATAGAGTGATATGTATATGTGTGTATGTGTGTATACATATGCATACATATATACATACACACATCCACATTTATATACATATTTGTGTCTAATGGTAGGGGAGGGGGAAAGTTAAAAAATTATATTAAAACTTTATTATATATTTAAAAGGAATAGCAAGTTGTATGTAATAGATTTGTAGTTTCATGTGCAATCATCCTTTTTATTATACTAGGTTATGGAAATGGTTTACTTCACAAATTAAAAATAAATAAAAATTTTTAAAAATACAAATACATTTAAAAATTTGTTATATAATTTAATGATAATCCATTATGTGTCCAATACATAACATAACGCGTGAAAAAATAATAATCATGGAGTATCAACATTCAAATTTCACAATAGGCAACTGAAATTACAAGCTTAAGGGAACTCCAACTCATATAAAGAGAGGTTGACCAATACATAGTGAACTGATCATTAATACATAATAAATTGAAAATAATAAAAAATAAAGTGAGAGATCAATTTTCAGTTTCACAATAGCATTAAATACCTCTATGTCTGTTTCCCTACATTTTCCCTAAATTACAGTATACCAGGTGCAGCTAAAGAGGGGGCCAAGGTAAGTGAATCAAAATTATAGCTCAGAAAACAAACAAACAAAAAGGACAAAGGAGGCTTACAGAGGTATGCTGCTAGTCAAGCCAGACTAGGATAAAGATGAAACTAAAGATTTTTTAGTTTATGGGTCAATTTCTTTTTTTTTTTAAGTATGGTTTCCACAGATATCCTCTGGCTTATGGCTTAGTTTGTATCTAAATAGCCACTGGTTTGCCACCTTTCTTGATGTCTTCAAAACTGTGCAGATGTCCTTTCTCATCAATCTCTCTGGGGAGGGGTGGTAGTGGTAATCGACATGATCTACTATGTATAGGCTAGTAGGTGGAATTACTACTGTTACAACCCATTTTGAAGGCACTAACCATTTATTTTTGTCAATGAAGAATTTGGATAATAAAGTAAAGGTAATAGAAAGGTGATCTCAGAGCCAGAAACCCCTGGGTTCAAGCCCCCGCCATGCACACATCCTGGCTGTGCAACCCTGAGCAAATCACTTAAACTCTTGGTGTTGTAGGGAGCTTACATTATAAATTGCAGAAAAGATGCTCAACTGCATTGGTAGAAGGAGTTTTCTCCCCTGGGACTTCCCTGTGCCAATGGAATCATCATTCTAATCCCTATCCCTATTGATCCATAGAAAATGGGAACAGAAACAATTCCTTTGAGAGTAATAAGACTCGTTAACCCTTTTCCTGAACTTTTAAAGACTGATGTCTGTTGTTTGTTTCGATTCAACTTCATAAAGTAAGGTCAATGATTTAAAACCTTACAAAGGAAAAAAAAATGTTGTCCTAATTTCTTTTTATTTATATTCTCTTTACTCCCTTTTGTCCTTCCTTTGGATTCTGCAATCAGATACATCATTAACATAGAAAATGAGGAAATTCTGCATTGCTAAATTTTTTTTAAAGAAGTGAGAAAAATAGACCTCCCCTGCTGTGAAGATAAATTCTGCCCTAGAGGACACAGGAAGCTTCCCTGCTTTGAAAGTAAACTCTGCCCCCTAGGGCTCGGAGGAAGCTGGGTCAGAACTAGTCTGACAGTTGGAGACAGTTGGGGACAGAGGAGCTTAGAGAAGGAGTCAGATAGGCTCATTCGTAAATATTGATCTTGTATTGGTTTGTAAGAAGGCTAAAGGATGCTGTGGCTCTCAGCATGATTATGGCTTCTAAATATCTTTGGTACTCCAGCTTACTGGTTTTGGGATTCGATTTTCTGGTGTCTAAATAAGTCCTTCAACTTTATCCTCTATCTGGAGAGTTTGACATATTTTGTGATTGAACGTCATGTGATAGTTATAGTCAAGGTCTCTATCATGATTGTGGGCACTGTAAATATTGCATTGGCACTACAGATCATGATTACTACCCCAGCTTTTTTTGTATAATAAATTCTACTCTTACCTTTTATTTAAAAAAAAAAGAAGGGAGAAAAATGAGGCCATTCAAATTTCATGGAGCCTATATAATGGTAAGTGATAACAGCTTCCAGCAATTATTTTACTCTTAAGAAAAGTAATTACCATAGCAACCACTTTCTGCATCAAGCATCTCCTAAAAGCTCTTCCTAAGCTCAGTGCAAAAAGCAGTGAGGGAAAACAGATTTCAGAGACCACATGTGCTCTGCCTGGAGGTAAGGGAGTGTGGGGCTAAGAGCATGCTAATGACTCATAGTATGGAATAGCTTACCTGTCAGATCTATGAAGAAGGGAGGAATTCAGGACAAAACAAGAGACAGAGAGCAGGATGGGAAGTAAAATGGATAATTTTGATTACATTAAATTAAAAAGGTTTTGCACAAACCAATCCAATGCTGCCAAGATTAGAAAGAAAGCCGAAAAGTAAGGGAAAAAATTTTATAGCAAGCATCTCTGATATAGGCCTCATTTCTCAAAATATAAAGAATTGATTCAAATCTATAAGAATATGAATTATTCCCCAATAGTCAAAGGATATCAATTGGCAGTTTTCAGAAGAAGAAATCAAAGCTATCTATATTCATGTGAAGAAAATGCTCTAAATCAATATTTATTAGAGAAATGCAAATTAAAACAACTCTGAGGTACTACCTCATACCCATCAGATTGTTTAAGATGAAAGAAAATAGAACTGACAGATATTGGAGGGGATATAGAAAAATAGGGGCACTAATGCACTATTGGTGGACTGGTTCCCTTTAACCCAACATTCCTGCTACCAGGTCTGTGTCCCAAAGAGGTCAAAGAAGAAGGAAAAGGATCTAATGTACAGCCAAATTTACAGCAATTCTTTTTGTGGTAGAAAAGAATTAGAAACTGCCTAGCAGTATGGCTTGACAACTTATTAAACATGATTGTTATGGAACACCATTGTGCTGTAAGAAATGATGAAAGGGACGGTTTTAGAAAAACCTAGGAGGACCTGTACGAACTGATGCAAAGTGAAGTGAGCAGAACTAGGAGAACATTGTACACAGTAACAGCAATGTTGTAATGACAATCAATTGTAAAAGACTTAGCTACTCTGATCAACACAATGGTCCATGAAAATTCCAAAGCACTCATTGTGAAAAATGCTATCCACCTCCAGAGAAAGAACTGATGAACTCTGAGTACAGATGAAACATAATTTTTTAAACTTTATTTTTCTTGGTTTTTTATATTCTCTTTCACAATGTGGCTAATATGGAAATATATTTTACATGAACACATATGTATAATCTATATCAAATTGGTTGCCTTATCAAGAAGGGAGGAAGGGAGAGAGGGAGAAAGAGAATTTAGAACTCAAAACTTTAAAAAACCCAATTGTTAAAAATTATTTTTACATGTAATTGGGAAAATAAAACTTTTAAATTAAAAAAATTTTAAATAGTGTCTCATTTATATAATACAGGAATCATTTTACAAAAGTGCTTTATGTAAATTAGCTTGTTTGATTCAAAGTTATACTCTTAAAAACATTTTAAGTTTTGAGAGACAATGTGACATAAAGGATGGTGTGGTAGATTTAGAGTCAGGAAGTTTTGAGGGTTTGAATTCTGCCTCAGACACTTACTACCTAGAGGACTCAGGATAAGTCAATTAACCTCGGCCTCAGTTTTTTCACCTGTAAAATGGGCATGAAACTGTAGAAAATGCCTTACAAGTTTGTTATGACAATAAAATGAGATGATATATTAAAGCTCTAGATGTGACCATCATTAAGTTTAAACACCAAGGCTCCAAGCTAACATTTCAGAATGGATATGACCTTTGATACCTAGGACTTGTTTTGAGACAGAGAGCTAGTTGGGGATAGGAAAAATTTTGTTTTGGACATACTGAGTTTGAGACAGCAGTATGACATCCAAATTTCTGCTTGGCTGAGTGTCCAGAAAGTAGCTGGATATAATAATGTCACAATTATATCAGGTTTTAAGGTTTACAAACCACTTTCTTCCCAACAAAATAACAAAGGAGATAGCCCAAGTATTATTATCCTTGTTTTGCACAAGAAGAAACTCAGGCCCATTGTGGTTAATAATAAGAAGAAGAAGAATAGCTGACTTTTGGGTTAATAAAATGTTTTTATATATTCTATTAATCCAGTCCTGTATTGGAAGGAACTGTTCCATACTCTAACCTACCTAGCTGTGCCCATCATGAATAAACTAGATAAGAATAAATACAGGGTTGGGAAAAATTCCTTTGGTGTTCGATGGTCAGTTTTAGGTCATTCTAAGTATTACTGCCTTCATTTCCCTCCTTCTCCCTCTGGGATAAAGGGTTTAGTCTGATCAACTGATTCACATCTATTATCTTGTCTGATCCTCATAGCTCTATGAAGGCATCATTTCCATTTTACAGATGAGGAAACTGAGGTTCATTGTAGAGATAAGATGTGGTCAGTGTTACTTAGCTAGTGTCAGATGCAGATTCACACTCACATCTTAAACTTTTTCCTCTTGTGACCCCTTTTCACCTGAGAAATTTTTATGCAACCTCAGGCACATAGGTATATAAAATAGGTATACAAATCATTTACTGATAATAAATCATAAATTTATTTTTTATAAATTTATTTTAAAACAATTCTTTGATATACATATAATTTTACCATGTACTAAAGATGAAAGCAAATTTACATACTAATGAGATGAATGTGCTTCTTTATTTTTACATAAAGAATTAAATCTTTGTAGAATATTTGATACTGTAGGATGTAGAGCATCTTCAACATTTTTCAGAGTTGATCGATATTTTGATTTTATAATTGTCAATGCTGAGAAACCCACTTAGCCTAAAAATGTAGGACAAAATGGCAGAAGTATATTTCAGAAATCACTGGAAATTCTGTCCTAATCCCAAGTCAAAATTCATTTAACAATTTTGTATATACAGTAAAAATATTGCAATTTGTAACATATAGTAGTCTTGAATCAGGGCCAAGGAATTTCTAACAGCTGTGTTGCGTGGCCTGAGGACATGTGGCCTGCAAAGTACTCATGATTTGTGTTCAGAACCAAGGCTGTGGGTAAAGCCGCATGAAGAAGTAACAAGAGCGAGCACTCCCAAAAACACCTTGGACTCATTATGAGTTTGATTTTGAATTAATTTTTGGTCATTGCTCAAAAATCTTTTACTGTTGTCAAATTTTTCATGATCCCACACGAGGTTGAGACCATAGTTTACTGTGTACCACCACTATCACTGGGACTATAGGCCAGAAGCTCAGGTGAGGGGATTAGAAACTGAACCAACTGAAAAATATTAGACACCAAGGGAGAAAACAGAAGGAAAGAAGAACAGAGGGATAAACCCCCAACTTAAATAAATTAGAATTCTTCTACACTTTTGTTGCCCAAGAGTCAAACATTTATTAAATGTTGGGTTCCAGGCATTGTACTGAGCACCAGGGATGCAAAGAAGGGGCAAAGACAAACAGTCCCTGCTCTCAAGGAGATGAGGAAGGAAGGGAAGGAAGGAAGGAAGGAAAGAAGAAAGGAAGGGAGTGAGGGAGGGAAGGAGGAGAGAGAGAAGGAAGGAAAGAAAGAAGCATTTGTGCTAAGCATTTTACAAAAGTATTTCATTTTATCGCCACAGTGACCTTGGAACATAGGTGTCATTATTATCATATATATCATTATAGTTGAGGAAACTAAGGCAGACAAAAGTTAAATGACTTAAATATCTGAGGTCAAATCTGAACTCAGGACTTCCTGACTCCAGATCCAACAGTCTGCTTGCTGTACCACCTACTTACCTTGCAACATACAAATAAATACATAAAAACAAGATCTATATGAAATAAATTAGAGGTAATCTCAGTGGGAGGGCATTGGTTTTATATGGGACCAGGAAAATGAGTTTCTAAATTTACTGTCAAATAGAAAATCCCTTGCCTTTGTTTGGAATGAATAGTCATTTTATCTACCAATCTAGCATTCATATTTACATAATTATAGTTTTGAGATAAGAGATGAATATGTAATGATACAGACTCCATTTTTAATGGCCCTGCTCCTGAAACAGAATAGAAAATCTTCAAAGCTAAAATATTCAGGGTAGGGTCCTGCAACTTCTATCTGCACATTTGTTATTGTGTTCAGTTATCTCAATCATGTCTGACCCTTTGTGACCCTATTCGAGGTTTTCTTGGCAAAAGTGAAGTGGTTTGCTATTTCTCTTTCCAGTGGATCCGTTTTGTTAGGCAACCAGAAGTTAAGTGACTTGCCCCAGGTCACACAGTGGAAAAAGCGTCTGAGGTTGGATTTGAACTCAGACCTTACTGACTCCAGTCCCAGTACTCTATCTACTGAGCCACCAGCCACTACTATCTACATGTTAAGAAGTGCCAAAGAATTGGCATCATCATGATACCCTGTCACAGCAATCGAAGGGCAGATTTTCTCAAAGATATTTTTCCATCCATAACTTCTTGAACCTTGAGATCAGAAAGACCAGCCAGAAAGACATCTCAGCTTTTGTTCACCACTTTTTGGTGCCTGGATAATAAGCAACTATACAGTTTCCTGTTTTCTGCTTTTATCTGAGAGACAGGTATCACAGCAAAGCAGGATGTGACAGATGGAATATTTGCAAAGTGCACATGAAAGTATGAGTCGTGAGTATGAGTTTTTGTTTTGACTCAGAAGGTAAAAAAAATCCATTCATGGGCGAGTGTAGTTCTTCTGTTACCTTCTTCATCCTGGAAAACAGGGATATCCAGTCAAAAAGTCAGCAGGTCACACTCTTAAAAAATGAGTTCATGAGTAGATATTCCAATTGGAATACATAATAAAAGGCATTAAATTTAACATTAAGAACCCTTTGTGAAAAAATGATTCAAGCTTTCACACAATGAAAGCACAATCTGCTTTCCCCAGTGGATGGAACATGTTTTTAAAAATCATGACTACACTTCTTTTAGTAGTATTTTATTTTTTCCAATTACATGTAAAGGCAGCTTTTAACATTCATTTTTTTATAAAATTCTGAGTTCCAAATTTTATCCCTGTCTTCCCTTCCCCCTCCCTAAGTTAGTAAGTAATTTGATATAAGTTATAAATGGACAATCATGTAAAACATTTCCACATTAGTCATGCTGTGCCAGAAGAAACTATTTGCAAAAGGAAAAAAAAATTTTTTAAACCCCCAAAGAAAATGAAAGTAGTATGCACTGATCTGTATTTAGACTCCACAATTCTTTCTCTGGATGTGGATAGCATTTTCCATCATGAGTCTTTTGGAACTGTCTTGGATCCCTGTATTGCTGAGAAGAATCAGTTGATCATTGCACAATGTTGCTGTTATTATGTACAATGTTCTCCTGGTTCTATTCACTTCACTTTGCATCAGTTCGTATAAGCATATCTATACTTTTTTTTTTTTAGTATTTTAGAAGATGTAATGTTTTCATCAGTGTGGGCACTCCCATTACTATCTTAGATCTAGCACAGATTTAGAGGAGGAACTGACCTTCAAGATCACCCCAAAGAAATCAAAGAAAGATGAAAAGGTCCTATAGAGACAGAGTAAAAATCTTACCTTTTTACTAAAAACTGACATCATTAAGAAATATTTTTTCCTTTAAAGCAGTGGTTCTCAACCTGTGGGTCATGACCCCTTTCACAGGGGTCACCTAAGACCATCGGAAAACACATATGCATCATTTTAAAATATACATATTTTATATTTTTTTGAAATGATGCAAATTTTTTAAAAATTAAAAGGTTAAAGAAAGTAGATTTCCAGGCAGGTGATGAGTAATTTTTTTTTAAGGGGGAGGTAGGCCAAATAAGTTTGGGAAAACTCTGATCTAAAGGCAATCTCCTCTTTATACACTGACTTAAAGTGATTGCCACGCTAGGGCCAGATATCAATGGAAAATATCAATGGAGGAGAAGAAGTCCTTTTATTTAGTCCCAGAAATGAAGGGCTATTCAACAATTATGGAATGTTAATGCAGAATATATTTTAACATATCTTTTTCTTGTTCAAGAGTCCTACAAATGTTACCTGAAATTTTCTTGTCAGAGAGTATGGGGGATTATGTAGTTTGGACTTCTCTCCAAGAAAGAGATGGCTTAGATATTATAGTTGAACTAAATGAAAAGTTGTTTCTGACAGACCAGAACCTGATTCACAGAATACAGTATTAGCATTATTATTTTTTCTTCAACAACCCTATATGGCACTAAAATATTTATAGCAGTTCTTTTTGCAGTGGAAAAAAACTAAAAATTAAGCCCATCAGTTGTGGAATGGCTGAATAAATTGTGGTATGTGAATATAATGGAATGACATTATTCTATTAGAGATGATGAAAGGGAAGGATTCAAAGAAATCTGGGAAGACTTGAATGAAATGATGCAAAGCATATATTGTAGTTATTCAGTTGTTTCAACAGTATTCAATTCTTCACGACCCCATTTGGGTTTTTCTTGGCAAAGATAGTGGAGTGCTTTACCATTTTCTTCCCCATCTTACAGGTGAGGAAACTGAAGCAAACAGCATCAAGTAACTTGCTCAGGGTCACACAGCTAGTAAGTGTCTGAGGTCACATTTGAACTCAGGAAGATGAGTCTTCCTCACTCCAGACCCAGCACTTTATCTACTGCACCACCTAGCTGTTAAGCATTTATTAAGCTCCTCCTATGTGCCAGGCACTGTGCTAAGGCAAAAAAAAAAAAAAATCCCTGTTTTCCAGTAGCTCACAATTTAGCGAAAGTGAAGTGAGCAGAACCAGGGAAACAATTGATACTGTAACATCAACATTTTTTAAAGGAACAATTTTGAAAGGCTTAAGAACTCTGATCAATGCAATAATCAGCCATGATTCCAAAGGAATGATGAAGAATAACGCTCTCTCGAAGAGAGGGTGGCAAAGGACTATTACACAGTATGAGATGCACAATTTTGTACATGGCCAATATGGAGAATTTTTTACATACATGTACATAAGTACACACACACACACAGACACTCTTTGACTATACTTATTCATTACAATGATTTTGCTTTTCTTTTTCTTTTTCACTAGTGGTTGGGAAATTGGGTGGGAGGGAGAAAAATAAATGCCTGACAATTTGAAAATATATGATTTAGTTTTTTTTAAAAGGTCATCTAGTCCAACCCTCTCATTTTACTGAAGCCCATAGAGGTTAAGTGACTTGCCCAGGGTCACTAAGCTACTGTGTGTCAGAGACAGGCCTTGAACTCAGATCTTGAGTCCAATGTCAGCTTTCCTATCCATTATAACACATTAATTCATCTTGCATATGATGCTTTACATCATGTGTTTTACAAATGTTTGTTCAACTGAATTGAATTGAAATTCAGAGTGTTGCTTTTTCTTTCATTTGTCTAGTTTTAACAATTACACAGAGTATATGCCTAGCGTAACGCCTAGAACAAAGTAGGTGCTTAATAAATGCTTGTTGATTTTTTAACTTTCTCTCCCCACCCCACTCTTCTCTTCCCCCCCACTTCTCTCCCCCATCCTATTCCTGCCATATCCTACTGCCTTTTGCAAAACTTAGTGCCAACATCCAATCCTAGGCCTAAGCATTGCACCAGCCTCAACCTCCTCAGTGGCAGCGATAACCATAGCCTAGCTATGCTGCTGTGATTTAACAATAGTAAAGAGGTATTTGGACTCGGAAGAGAACAGCATCCCTAACAAGGCTAAGGGATGATGCCCACAAAGCCGGTGCCAAGCACGTAACATCATCCCTCCCAATAATGTCCTCTTTCCTCCCAGGACAAGTTGATCACCTGAAATCTCATCACCATCCAGTCTGACCCAGTTTTTGATATTCAATACTTTCTCAATTCTTCCAGTTGCCTCTCCCCTCTGACTGGAGGGCTGGATGGTAGAACAATAAATTCCTCCCAATCCTTCCTTTTATGGAGGGCTCAGAAACTTTCAGACAACTCTCCATTTTCCATCAGCAGCTCTGCTTAGTTTCAACTCCATGGAACATGATGCTCTTGGGCTGGGGTACTCCCTGATGGTGCCTTTCCTTCTCCTTTTCAGCTTCCTTTTGTATTTGGCCTTCTCTCATTAGATTGTAAACTCCTTAAGGGCAGGAACTAACATTCTTTTTCTTACTTGTATCCCCAGAACTTAGCACAGTGCCTGGCACACAGTAGGCACTTAATAAATGTTTATTGAATGGAATGGAATTTTAAGTTAACATTTATGATACACTTTGTGAAGCCCTAATTGAATTCATCTCACATGGAAGGAGATAGCAACCATACATACCAAAGTTGTATCCAGAAGAATGAGTCCATAATCTTTGATGTAAATTATCCTCTACTCTTCTACCTTTGTATTATTATCCATTGGAAATTAGAATTGGGTAAAAATAAGGAAGAATGTGATCCTTAACAAATATGGCCCAATAAAAATTTGTATACAATCACAGACACAATGTATGTGTGACAACCAACTTTGATAAACTAGACTCTTCTCAGCAACGTACAGGTAAAAAACAACTCTACAAGTCTCAGGATGGATGGAGATATCTACATTCAGAGAAAGATCTAGAAAGAATAGAGTTTAAATGTAGACTGAAGCAATCTACATGCTATCCATCATTCTTTTTCATGTTTGGTTTTCTTTCTTTTTTCCCATTGTTCACTCCATTGGTTACAACCAACCCTTCTATACAACCAGACTAATGTCCAATGTGCAGATCCTATACTTGATTGCATGCCGCCATGGTGGGGGGAGGGGGAGAGGGAGGGGAGAAAATTTGAAACTCAAGGGATTGTGGAACTGAAGCTTGTAAACTAAAAGTAAATAAACAAATCAATTTTAAAAACAACAAATATGGCCCAATTAGGAGGTATGGAATTCTCTTCAGTGTCAGAACACAGCTGCCCAAAACACATATTCTAATAAACTATTTCATCAAGTGTTTCCATGCCTAGAAACACAGCAACACTATTCTGTGTTAGCAGAGGCTATGGTATCAAGAAATTATTGCTGGGGTATCTGGGATACTTACTAAGAATTTTAAGAAACACTATTTTCAGGTTCTGCAGCAAGGGAGACAAGCACATGCCTGTAATTAAGAAAATTCCCCAACTGAGGTAAGGGAGGAAGAATAATTAGCACTTGAGGGAGGAGAAGCCAGGCTCGAGAAGTGAGGAAAGAAGGCCTTTGACAAAATATAACAGCCATCCCTACTGAAAACACTAGAAAGCATATGAATCAATGGAGGCTTCTGATAAGTACTATCTATCTAAAACCCAAATCAAACATGATCTATAACAGGGATAAATTTGAAGCCTTCCCAGTAAGAGCACGAGTGAAACAAGGACATCCACTATCACCACTACTATTCAATATTTTGCTAGAAATGCTAACTATAGGAATAAGACAAGGAAAAGAAATTAAAGGTATTTGAAAAGGCAATGAGGAAACAAAACTATCACTCTTTGCAGACAGTATGACAAAAACCTAGAGAATCAACTAAAAAACTAGTTAAAACAATTTAACAATTTGAGCAAAGTCGCAGGATATAAAATAAATCCACATAAATCATCATCAGCATTATTATATATTACCAACAAAACCAAGCAGGAAGATATAGAGAAATTCCATTCACAATAACTGTAGACAATATAAAATAATTGGGAGTCTCCTGCCAAGATGAACCCAGGGATTATATGAACACAATTACAAAATCCTTTTCACAAAAATACAGATCTAAGCAATTGGAGAAATATTATTTGCTCATACATAAGTCAAGCCAGTATAATAAAAATGACAATTCTACCTAAGAAGATCTAATTATTCAGTGCCATATCAATCAAACTAGCAAACAATTATTTTTATAGAACTAGAAAAAATGGTAACAAAATTCATCTGGAAGAACATCAAGGGAATGTCAAGGGAATCAATGAAAAAATGTTAATGATGGAGGCCTAACAGTTCCACTTGAAAAGTTATATTTATTTATATATATTATATATATATATAATTATATATATTCCACTTTTCAAGTTATATTACAAAGAAGTATTAATCATCAAGACGAAGAAAGAGGGGTGGATCAGTGGAATAGATTAGGTACACAATACACAGTAGTAAATGACCACAGTAAGCTAAGTGTTTGGTAAACCCAGAGATCCAAGTTTTGGGGATAAGAACTCAACATTTGGCAAAAATTTCCAGGCAATCTGGAAAGCAGTTTGGCAGAAACTAGGCGGAGACCAACATCTCACACTGTGTAACATGATAAAGTTAAAATGGATAAATGATTTAGACATAAAGCATAGCATCAGAAGTAAATTAGGGAAGCATGGAAAAATACACCTGTCAGATCTATGGATAAAGGAAGAATATATAACCAAATAAGACACAGAAGGGATCATGGGAAGTAAAATAGTCAGTTTTGACCACTTAAAAAACCTTTGCACAAAATAATAATGCCAATATTAGAAGGAAAACAGGAAACTAGTGTTGGTTACTTTTGCTTGCTGAATTGGTTTTTTTCCCCTCTTATTCTTTGGTATGAGGGATGGCTCTTTGAAAGGGGGAGAGAAAGGACATGTTGAGAAATATAGGTAATTAAAAAAAGATATCAATTAAAAAAACATTTTCAGATTAAAATGAAATAGGTCTTGCCTCCAAGAAATATGAATTCTAACAGGGAAGATATGCTTGTGTATTGATATATGCAAAGCAGATACAAAGTAATATTGTGTTTATGAACTTGGAAATTCCCTTATCCAATTACAATTTATAATCATTCCATCTCTCCCTCTGTCTTGCAATCCCAAACCCTTTAACTTTGTCTGTATCTTGACCTCCAAACCCGTGATCCCTCAGTTCTTTCCCAGGTCATCAACCTTGTACTAGCTACACTCTCCTCCCTTCCCTATCTTAACTCCTTAAAGAACCAATTCTACTCTACACCATCTACTTGTCTTGAGGACCTTGCCTTCTTACTGCATCACTGATCTTGCCCTGCAAAGCCTCAGTAGTGGATCACTCCCATCATCCATTGCCTTTGCTCTACATAATGAATCAAGCTAGAAAAAATCACAAAACTGTGCTGATTGTGTTGAGATTTGGGGGTTTAGGGGTGGTGAAGACCCCAAAATACCAACACCCTGGGTTCTGCCAAATGAATTCGACTCAAGCCTTCTCTTAGCCAAAGTAAAACAAAGTTTAATAAAGATTGGCCATAATGGGTAGACTCTTAAGGAGCCTAAGTATTTGTGACGCTTGTAAACTGGCCAGAATAATCTGACGCTGAGCAAGTTTGAGCTAGATTAATCTCAACCCCTTCTAGGAGACAAGATGGATCTTATATACAGAAAGACTGTGGGAGGGATCTAGGGGTGGTCTAGAGGAGGGATTTGGGGAGGGTCTTGAGGAGGAGTCTAAGGAAGATCTGTGATGGAACTGAGGTAATAGCTGAAGGTTACTTGGAGATGACAGACCATGGAGGGCTAGGTTAGTTTAAGGGTAACAGAGATTTGGCAACAGCAATAATAAGAGGCTTATGGCCTCAGGTAAATGTCTTGTCAAGTGGGAAGATTTAAGGGGGTTCCCAGAGTCTAAATCCCATCAATCGGGTCTACTACAAACATTAGTTATATAACCTTAACTGGGCTCTCACCGTTGCAAAGTAATTTTTTTGTAGTTCCTCAATTAACTCACTATCCCACTCACCACAGTTGCTTTTCCAAATTTTTCATGCCTCCTCAAACTTACCTTGGCTCTCCCTTTCTCAGTTCTGTCAGCTGAGAATCTTGTCCATCTTTTATTGAAAAAGCTGAGGCCATTTGGTTGAGAACTCCCTATTCTCCCCCATTCTTTATCTGGTCTCTAGGGAGAGTGGGCTCAACTTTAGCATAGTTTCAACATAGTATTGGTCCCATTAAGTTCATGTCCAAATGCCAGATTAGTTCTTGTCTCAGCTACTAGGGGTGAGGAGTGGATGAGTGGGCCTGGGTCCAGGTAGGGAAGAGGGAGGGCAAGACTCAAAGGTCACTCCTTATGCCTTGGGGCTGGCTGCAAAATCTGTCATGGACTCAGACTCTCAAAGTCCTAGACCTTGAGACTTTCCTGCCCTTTTGAAACTCACAAGGTCAGAACTTCCAGATAAATCTCTTGTACTTAAAACAAAAGAATAAATACTAAGACAAAAAGCCTAGGCCCATTTCCATGGAAGAACATGTTGGGCTCAAAGGGAAAGGCCTAAGGCCTTTCCCTCTACAATGGTACTTTCAGTGAAGGAGTAAAAGCATCTGAGAAATTCATCATGAGAAAAAAGAAATATATATCCTTTAAGGTGGTCAAAGAATCTGCTATCTACTATATGGTTAGAATGCTTACACATGCACCACAGTCTCTTTCCAAAGCATATCCATTACATGTTATTACAACACTCCCTGAAACAGGCTCCCCCTCCTCTTTAACAATTTGCATCAGCTGAGCACACTGAAGCATTCTGCCTGATGCCAATCCCCTGGTTCACTTCAAAAAGGGGCCACACCACATTTAAATAAGTCATAGACACTTTCTTACCAGTGTGATCCTCTAAGGACCCATGACTTCCTAAGGAAATGCCCATCTTCCTTTGATGGTACAAGTATATCAGAGCTCCCAGAACAGACTGCAGAGAAAAAAAAAAAAAAAACATAATCCTCCTCTCCAAAGAAGGACACCTGCAGATGAGACATCTTTGTCAACAAAGCATTGCCAAAAAAAGGTGTGTGTGCGTGTGTGTGTGTGTGTGATACATCAGAGTTGTGGATATAAGAGAGGAAGACAGGCGCTCTTCACAGTTTATGGGAATTTCTCATAGAAAGCAGCAAACACTGGCACTTGGTGCTGTCTGAGCACCATATGCAATGTCATTTGGTATATTTTGATCCCAGCATCACTATGTGTTTCTATTTCACTGAAGATATTTATGAGCTCCCTTTTCCCTTTGCTTTCAGATCTTTGCTTCAAAAGGCAAAGTCAGAACTTGTGGCTGAAATCCTAAGCAGGCTGTGAAACTGCTCAGATTCTTTGGAAAGGACAGAGACTGATAACATATTTTATTAAGATCCCATTCTGGGAATGCAGTTGTATTTCTTCTAATTCTCAGGTCCCAGTTGCATTTCTGTACTCTCAACAGCTCTATACTTGATTAGCTGGGAAACAAAAGCTGGTTGATTTTGGTGGAGAACTGAAGGATGCCCTTCCCTCAAGCCAAGACCCAGAGCAAAATTGGGAAGGAAGTGAAAGCTGTCTAGGTATCAACCCGGTATCTTCTTTCCAGGCCTTACTGCCTCATTTTCAGGCATTGTGGGGGTCATCATTTCTCTTCCCAGGTCTCTCTCATTTTGTCTATTTTGCAAGCATTTCTTTTAGGCCAACAAGGTACAGGAAAGAGAGACCACAAGGGTTGGTAGATAGAGGACTAGCCCTGGGAACTGGAAGTCCTATGTTCAAATTCTGCCTCTGACACATAACAACTATGTGACCATTGGCAAGTCACTTAAATCTTGTTCCTCACATACTCCATTTCTCAGCCTCTGTTCTAGTTGGCACCATGTCTCTTCATCCCCACTTCTACATTTTGAAATTCAAAGCTCAGTGCCAGCACCAACTACTTCTTCTTTTTATAGTATTTTCCCCCAATTACATGTAAAGACAACTTTAAAAAATTTTTTTTAATTTTGAGTTCTACATTTTTCTGTCTCTTCCCTTTACCACCACTCCCTCCCAGAGACAGTAAGGAATTTGATATAGGTTAAACATGTTCAATCATGTAAAATATATTACCATATTAGTCATATTTTGAAAGAATACACAGACCCAAAGGAAACAAACCAGAAAAAAACCAACAGAAAGTGAAAAATAGTACTTTTCAATCTGTGTTCAGATTCAATCAGTTTTTTCTCTGGAGGTGGATAGCATTTTTCATCATGAGTCCTTTGGGATTGTCTTAGAATATCATTGTATTGCAGAGAATAACTAAGTCATTCATAGATGATCATTGTACAGTATTTCTGTTACTGTGTACAATGTTCTGGTTCTGCTCACTTCACTCTGCAACAGTTCATATAAGTCTTTCCAGGTTTTTCTGAAGTCCACTTGCTCATGATTTCTTATAACAGTAATATTCCATTGCAATCATATATCACAACTTGTTTAGCCATTCCCCATTTAATGGGTATCCCCTCAATTCCCAATTTTTTTCCACTACGAAAAGAGCTACTATAAAGATTTTTGTACAAATAGACCCTTTTCCCCTTTAAAAAAAAATCTCCTTGGGATACAGAACTAGTAGTAGTATTGCTGGGTCAAAGGGTATGCACAGTTTTATAACCCTTTGGGCACAGTTCCAAATTGCTCTCCAGAATGGTTGGATCAGTTCATAAATCCACCAACAGTGTACATCAGTGACCTAATTTTCCCACATCCCCTCCAGCATTTGTCATTTTTCCTTTCTGTCAGGTGTGAGGTGGTACCTCAAAGTTGTTTTAATACCTATTTCTCTAATCAATAGTGATTTAGAGCATTTTTTCCTATGACTATACATAGATTTGATTTCTTCTTCTGGAAACTGCCTGTTCATATCCTTTAACCATCTGTCAATTGGGGAATGCCTTGCATTCTTACACATTTGACTTAGTTCCCTATATATTTGAGAATTGGGGTCTTTCTCAGGGCTATTTGTTCAAAAAAATTGTTTTCTAGTTTTTTCTCCTTTTTTTCTAATCTTGACTGCATTAGTTTTGTTTGCGTAAAACCTTCTCAATTTAATATAATCTAAACTGCCCATTTTATATCTAGTAATGTTCTCTGTCTTTTGTTTGGTCATAAATTCTTCCCTTTTCCACACATCTGACAGGTTAACTAGTCCTTGCTCTCCCAATTTCCAGCACCAACTTCTACATGAGGTATTTCCTGACCACCCTTGCTAGTCAGTCAGTCAATAAACACTTACTACATACCTAAGTAGCACAGTAGATAGAGAGCCAAGCTTGGAGTCAGGAAGAGCCATTTTTCATGAGTTCAAATCCAGCCACAGACACTTACTGACTGCGTGACCCTGAGCAAGTCAGTTAACCCTGTTTGCCTCAGTTTCTCATCTGTAAAAGGAGCTGGAGAAGGAAATGGCAAACCACTCCAGTATCTTTGTCAAGAAAATCCCAAAATGGGGTCATGAAGGGCCAGACATGACTGAAACCACTCAACAACAACAAGCCCTTGGGCCAGGTGCCAGGCCCTGTGCTAAGCATTGGAGATAAAAGAAGGCAAAAGCCAGTTCCTGCCCTCCCAGGAGCTCACAATCTAATGGACCAACAACTTTTTACAAACAAGCTTTATGCAGGATAAATAGGATATACTCAGCAGGGGAACTATTTTTAATGATAGCTTTGGTTTTTATATATTTCCCAACATGACCCTCTTCCCCACCCCACCCCCCTTCATCTTAATATAATTATACAGTTATTCTCTTTCACACACTATATGGTCCTGGCATTTCTCACATGTGACCCTCCAGTTTTCATATTTGTACTTGTGCACCTCAAGCCTGAAACATATTCTCTCCCCCACTATTGCCTGGAGCAATCTCTAGTTTCTTTGACAATTGAGCCAAGTACTGCTGGAGGCCTTTCTGGTTCCCTGAGCCTTCAGCTCTCTCCAGCTAAAGATACTTTGGGCTTTATATTCACTAGTAATGGAATGTGAACTCCCAGAGGGAGGTGAGTGGGGGAGATGCTGAAGATGATTTAGTAGCCTGAGGATACTAACAAATACTAGATCGATCAACCGATTTCTGTCCTTGAAATCAGACTCAAAAAAAAGTGCAAGACGCTGTCCTAGGTCATGAAGGAGAGAACATAGGAAGATATAAGACATGATGCCTAACATCAAGGATCTTGGGAAAGTGGATTTAGAAGTAAAAGGACTCTTAGGGATCATCTGGTCAATCCTCTCATTTTATAATCTCTGGGGGGGAGGAGGGAGGGAAAGGAAGGGAATAAGCACTTACAAATTGCCTAGGTAGGTACTTTTATTATCTCCATTTTACAGCTGATGAAACTGAGGGAAAGAGGTTAAATGACTTGCCCAGAGTCACACAGCCAGTATGTTTTGAAGTAAGCCAGTAAGTTTTGAACTTAGGTCTTCCCGACTCCAGGCCCAGTCCTCTATCTGCTGTACCACACAGTTGCCCAATTAACTAATCACTCAAATAGCTTTTAACAACTGCTTAAGGTGTGCCAGGTATAGAGCTAAATGCTGGAAATATAAACAAAGGGAAAAATCAGTCCCTGCTCTCAAGGAACTCATAGTCCAATGAGGGGAGGGGGCAGCAATATGCAGACAACTGTATCCAAACTAGATATATGCAAGATAAATAGAAGGTAGTCTCAGAGGGAAGGCACTGTGATAGGACTGGAGAAGGCTTCTTACTGGGGAGGGAAGGGGGAAGCCTTTGGGCAACAGACTGAACACTGAGGGTAAGAGAGGGAGGTGTTGAGGATGACTTGTAGGTTTTGAGCTTGGGTGACTTGGGAGAATGGTAGTATCCTTGCCTGGAAAGGACAGAGAGTTCATAAGAGAGAAGGCTGTGGGGAGAGGGAATGATAGTTTTGGAAATGTTGATTTGAAGATGCCTTTGGAACATCCAGTTTAAGATCTCCAATGTGAGTTGGAGGTTAGGGATGGACAAATCTGAGACTCTTCTGCATAGTTACGATAATTGAATCCTAGGGAACAGATGAGATCACCAGGCAAGATATTATATCCAGAGAAGAGAATAAGACCCAACCCAAGGCAGAAGGTAGGAGGACAACAAAGGTTATTAAGGTTGACTTTCCCAAGATCACACACCTAGTAAGTCTCCAGGGCAGGATTCAAACCTAGGTCCTCTAACTCTACATATGAATGATCCTTGGAGGAGGAAGAGAGAACCAACAGCTGGGGAGTAGAAGAGAGACATGAGGAAAAGTTTCTCATAGAAGGTGGCACCAAAACTGAGTATTGAAATGAAGCAAGATTTACAAATGTGGAAAGAGTACATAATAATAAAATAAATAAAAATAAAGGAGTACATAAAAATAATAATAGCTTAGCATTTACATAGCACCTTAAGATTTGCTTTACAAATATTATCTCACTGAATCCTTATGACAACTCTGGGAAGTCAATGCTATTCTTATCTCCACTTTACAAACAAGGAAACTGAGGCAAACATAAATTAATAGACTTACTTAGATTCATACAGCTAGTATGTCTCTGAAGCTGGATTTGAACTCAGGTCTTCCTGACTCCAGGTCCATCCTTCCATCCAACACACCATTTATAGTATTCCAGACATGGAAAAACCACCTATTCCAAATCACAGCAGCAAGATGGGCAAGTAGGGCAGTTTATATGGAATGTGGGGTATGTGAATACGTGGAAGGGTAGGCTGGAGACAATGTGGAAAGGGCTTTAAACAGCAATGATAGGAGATTCTGTTCTGTCGTAGGGACAACAAGGAGCCTCTGAAGTTTTTTGAGCAAGCGAAGAATACCATCAGACTTGTTCTTTAGGAAGATTGCCACAGCAACTCTTGCTCCAATTCTTCCATTGTTATTAATTTTTTTTTAAAAAGCTATTAGAAAGAAATAATAATAACCCCGAACATTTGTATATACCGTTTATTTAAAAAAAAAGTCTTTTCTTGATGTTCAAGGACTTGCTGATGCTCAAGCGACCACTACTTTCCGTGACCTACCCCAGTGGGAATGCTCTCTCCATTGAATTCCTATAACACTTAATAGAGGCTTCTCAACGTTTTTTTTCTAGTGCTGTGCACATTTCTAGAAAATCCGGTAAAGTCTATGGATCATGACAGGGGCATCGAGGTGACAAAGTGGATAGAGCTCGGAATTCTGAAAGACCGGAGTTCAAATGGAGTTTCAAACACCTATTAGCTGTGTAACTCTGGGCAAGTCATTTAACCTGTTGGCCTCAGTTTCCTCAACTGTAAAATGTAGATTAATAATAGCACCTCTTTGTAGTGAGGTGCTTAGCAGCTCCTGGGGTTGAAAGACATAAATAATTATAAATTGCTTAGCATCTCTTCAAATTGAAGTAGTTGATCGTTGTAAAGCGCTTAGCATCGCCCCGGGTCTGAATAAGATGAGAACTTTGAACTTCCCCGGGAAATAGTGAGGATCCAATAAAATAATAATTATAAACCTTTCAGCACAGTGCTCAGGATATAGTAAGAACTATATATTGGTGGTTATTATTGTTTTTAAATACCTAAAATAAAATCCATGAGACAAAAACAAAGGAAACCAATTATATGGAAGTAACCATTATTAAAATGTCACAGCTATCAATAAAAAAGTCCAAGGACCCCAGGTTAAGATTCCCCCCACAATGTCTATGGTAACCCCTGTCCCCAAAGCCCACTGCTACTGGACGCTCTCCTTATTGGTGGAGATGAACGCCCTGCCCGAGTCAGGGTGGTTTCTCTCCCTCTGTTAAACTAGGATTGCTCTGATTTGAGATTTTCCCCCAAGATTGTCTTTTCCTCAGTTACGTGACCCGTGTTCGTCAAAAAACTAGACAAAATGCCTGAGTGTGAAGAGTTCAAAGTACACGAGACACTCTTTTATAGGAGGCCTCCCAGGTTACAATTTGGAGCTACGGAAAAATTGTAACCAGGAGGGGTAAAAAAAAAAAAATCCCCATGCCTTAGCCTGCCCCCAGAAAGCGGCTTCTCCTTTTGAAGACTACAACTCCCAAAATGCAATGCAAGAAAAGTTGCGAAAAAGAAGGAAAGCACGTGCTGCGTCGGTTTCTTTCCTGCAAAGTAACCCTAAATCTAGGAGCCTGCCAGACTGAGTGATCTGAGGGCTCGCCCTCCAATCCCGGAGATAAAAAGGGCTGGCGGGAGGAGGGGTTTAAGCTCTCTTATAAAGTAACCTCGGCCCGCCCGCTCCTAGGTATTCCCTATACCTGTGCTGCCTCTCGGTTTTCTGGGCTTGCTTGTTTTCCTTCCCCTTCGGCCCATGGCTTCGGTGACCAGGAGTGTGTTTGGGGACCTCCCCGGTGGAGCAGGGATTGTAGAGAAGTTCCATCTACAGTCAGACCAGCTGAGGGTGGAGATTATCTCCCTGGGCTGCACCATCACCGCTTTGGAGGTGAAAGACAGGGATGGGAAATTCTCAGATGTGGTGCTGGGCTTTGCCGAGTTGGAAGGTGGGTCGAACTGCATTGGAGTAGCCTAAAGTTAAGTGATAAGAGAGCTGGAAGGAACCCCAGAGCCCCTGAAATCCAGCTTTCCCTCTTTCCCCCTCGTCTGTATTTTACAGACGAGAAAATAGGCCTAGAGAGTTCAAAGGACTAATCCAGGGTCACTTGGCCAGTAAGTGTTGGGAATGGAACCCAGGGTTTCTTGGCCCTCAAGTTCCAATTTTGATCACTATCCCTCATGGGAAAGATTCAGGCTGGGTTCCATCCCTTTACTGTGGGTCTGGAGATTAAACCTAAGTTACCTACGATTGGCTAACAAAGGGAAATTGCTCTGGGCTTGGTAAACACCTGCTATAGGAACATAAAAATGAGTTTAGCCTTCTAGTTAAATATTCAGCTCACTTAACTGGGCCAGAGTCCATTGAAAGCGAGTTGGAGATTAAAATAAACACCCAAAAACTAACCCGAAAGTGGTCTTTGAACTGAGAGAGAAGTTCCACCCTGGCAGGGATGCAGGCTTCCCACATGCATAAGATTTTTTTAAATGGCTACTTCTTTTTTTCTTTACTGGTTTTTTTTTTTTTTGCAAGAATTGGGAGTCCCAGATAATTTATTATAGTGGCCTTGTAGCCCATGAATTCAAAGCACCATCTTGGCTGGAACTCTGGCACATGAATTAGACTGCTGCTTTTTTTCCTTTGGAAATCTTTCTTTTGCCTTGCCTTCCAAGAAGTTGGGGGACCAGGGGGAGGAACAGGGATAAATGGATGGGGGGAGGGGAGAGACCCTTGAAAATGAATTAATTCAGCCTTCTTGGTGGGGAATGGGGCATAAGTTATCCATCTGGTTTGAGATTTATCTTTTTAAAAGCCTGCTTGTGTGGATTTTTTTTTCACTTAAGAACTTGCTTTCTACGAACCCAACCCCAACCCCCACAAAAATGAAAGGTTTGATTTTTGGTAAGATCCGAGTTCCAAAAACGACCTCAGATACTTTACTTGCTATGTAACCTTGTGCAGTCCCTCACACTGTGTATGGCCCTACCTCCCTTGTGTGAGCATCAAATGATACAATAATTACAAAGCACTCTGCACATTGTAAGTGTTATGTCAATGTTAGCATTATTACTATTATTATCATAAAAAACTCTTAATGGTTCAGTGAATAGAGGCTCTGGAATCTTAAGTTGTTGTTGGGTTGTAAGTCTTGACTCTGGGGTTTCTTCTAAACCTTCCTCTGATGCTTATGATCTCTGTGACCTTGGTTGGGCGGGACATCGAATGTATCTGGGCCTTTGTTTCCTTACCTGTAATGGGAGAGCTGGAAGAAGTTATTATCTATATCTATGTAGTTTTATATAGAGAGAGAGGGAGAGAGAGATAGAGTTATTCTAGATCTGTAATCCCTAAACAAACTTCCCAGCCCCCTCCTAAATTCAATAGTCAGAAATTTTGACGGTGCCTTTAAATCTCTTTAAACCTCTACCCTGTACTCTGTGGTTTTCCCCTGTCTCCTGTTATGTTCCATGGTTTGCTATTGTGCTGACTGATTTTGAAAAAGAGATAAATTTCTTTACCATAAATTACTGCATTTAGTCATTTCATCTAATTTCCCTGGTAGGAAAAGGTACAGAGTTGGGAAAATCTTTCCTTCTCTCCCCACCCCCATCCACCCCTGGGTTTTCCACCTGGGGAAAACAGTGGTGGGGATGAGGTTTGGGAAGAGCTGTTAACTGACTGGGTTTTTACTTCCTACTGAATCAGAAAGTAAGAATCAGAATGGTTTTTAAAATAATAAATATAAATATAAAATAATAGTTACCCAAGACCCAAGGTCTTGAAGACATTTTCCAAATCTCTCTCTCCCTCCCTTTCTCTCTCTTTCTCTCCTTCCACCTCTGTTTCTCATCCCCTCCACATCTGCCCGTCCCTCCATTTCCCTCTCCCCTCCTCTCCCTTTCTCCTTCTCCTTCTCCTTCACTTTCCTCTCCCTCCTCCTTTCCCTGTTTTTCTCCATCTCCCCGTCCAGTCCCTAGTATGACCAACAATTTAGAAACTAGGTCACCTTCTTAACCGAAGAAAGGTTAAGTGACTAGTACAAAATACAGCCAGTGGAGTCAGAAGGCATCTCCAGACTCCAGTGATCCAAAAAGAAGTGATTTTCTCTACCATTATTTCTGTTCTGCACCATTAACTGATTTCTTATTAGGTTGTATCTTATGGCCTGTCTGCCCACCATTGCCTAATTTCTAGAACACGAGTCCAGGTGATAAAATAATGACATCTATTATTTATTTGATTGTTTTAGCACTTTTAGGTTTGCTAAGTGCTTTACAAATATTTCATTTGTTTCTCTTAACAACCCTGGAATGATAGTATTATCCCCATTTTACAGATGGGGAGCCCGAGGCAGCAAAAGGTCAAATGACTTGCCCAGGTTCCCATAGCTAGTAAGTGTATGAGGCTGGATTTGAACTCTGGTCTTTCTCCAAGTGGAACCCTTAGTTAGCTACCTTGTGTTTGTGTAACTTGAGCTATGTGTGACTCAAAGCCCAAAAGTGTTTTGGACATGCATAATCGGCTTACGTTGTCTCAAGATAGGAACTGGAAACTAGCCAACTTCTTGGAGTCTCAGCCTCAGCTTCCTCATCTGTTAAAACCAAGGGGCCAGAACCCAGGTGATATTGGAGTTCCCTCTCAGATCTTAACATTCTATGGTGAACCTTTCTTGTTATCCTGCTAACCCTTAGGAATCTCAATAGGAAAAAAAGATTACCAGAATGAATATAAAAAGGAAAAAGGAATTAACCCAGGCTTCTACATTGTAACAGGCCAGACATAGTAGTGTGTGGAAACTTTCCATTCTGAGAGTTCACGGGTAAAGTCAGTGATAAAACTTTTCCTCCTGGGAGAATTGTTCAGTATTGAGTCATGGTTTTTAAAATATTTATCTAGGTGCTGGATTGATATTGACATGGGTTTAAAAATATTAAACTGTATAATTTAATATAGCTTAATAATTTAATTTCCTTTTTACTTAAATGCTGATAGTGTAGGGGGAGGGGGAAGAGGGGAACTACTTTTTAAGGAGTGGAATTTGAAAAACAAGTCCTGAATACCAAGCCTCTAACATACACATTCAACACTCCTCATGGATTAGAAGTGGACTCCTGTTTCTCTTTTATGATGCAGTCTTTCTATTCAAAGTCTTGCCTGAAATAGTTGGAGCGGTCTAATTCTTGGTAACTGCCACCATAGCCAGCTGTTAACAGGAATTGCATTCACAAACTCTGCTATTATATTGCTGAATTCTAGTTTATTAATAACCTGTAGTAAGCAAGTTTCAGTAGTAAAGACTTAACAGAGGAGGAAATGGTTACCTTGAGATAATAAAATCCTTAAGATTGTCTTTGTGCACCATAGGGAACAGCTGAGAATGTCTAATCCCCTGACTCACAGCCCCTTTAGGCTGAATGTGAGCTATCTCCCAATTTCACAGATAAATGAAATAAGCTGCTCAGATGTCTTGAGGTGACAGATGAGGTCAGAGTGATTCAGAAGTCTCTGAGAAAATGAGATCTGTCCTCTCTAGCATGCTGAGGAGGTAATCCAAATGTTCTTTTAGTTACAGCCCAGAAAAATGTCAGCAGAGTCCTAGGTGAAATAATTTTGTTGCTTTTTACATTTTGAAAACTGGCTCCTCTCTCCATCACCACCATGGTTTCTCTTAGGCCATGTAAGGAAGAACCAGGTACTCACAATACTTGGATTTCTTTCTTAATGTGTCATTTTAGCCACGTTTTTCATTGTAGTACAGATTGTTCAGACTGGTCTGGGAAGGAATTTTCAGAGGAAATTGGGAGTAGTTAGTTTTTAATGACCAGACTGAACTCTGTACTGCTCATGCAGACGAAGAGGATGGCAGCTGTTTTATATGTGAAATGTCTTGAGTATAAACTGTCAAGATTTTCAGCTGCTTAGGGGGAGGGTGTAACAGCTGAATAAAATATAGAGATTTATGGTTCCAGTAGTGTGGTTAATATTATCCTCATTTATTTTCATCATGTAGAAGAGTAAAGCAAAGCCTGGAAAGATGAAATCATTGTTCAGGGTCCCACTAGAACTGGTAAGGATTGGAATCATGGATGGAAACCACTCTCTTAATACCAGTACCTTGTTGGCTATATACAGCAATCCTCTCAGGAACTAAGCCTCAGAGAAGTTATATGGATTGCCCACATTGAAATGACCAGTAATGGATGGAGCAAGGGTAGCCAGCACCTGTTGGGAAAAAGGTACTGTCTCCCATTGATAACTTACATGAGACCCTAGTTGTGTTTTACATCCCCTCCTCCTGGTGTTTAAAGGAACTTACCCAGCTTTGCAGAGCATTACCTCCTCCCCTCTTTTTGTTGGGGGAGTCCGTTCACTCTCTCCTGCCTACTGCCCACCCCTCTGGACTGGTCACTTTTTTTGTGGTCTTTGACTTTTTCCCAACTTAGGTATTAGATTGAACCATGTGCCAACCATCCCCCACTCCAATTATGTTTTGTCTCTGGGTGATTCAATGATTTTAAACACTCTAGAGCAAGATCTTTCATTTTTTGTGTTTGTATTTCTAGGGCCTAACACATAATAGATGATTAATAATGCTTGTAGGTTTATTGATTGATAAGTGATTGATTGCTAATCTTGGATGTGAGTCAGCTCTGCTGTCTTCTTTTCCCTCTCTCCCCTCCAGACGGGGGAAACCCTCCAAAATCAAAGAATGCTAGAGCTAAACAGGTCCCAGCATTTTTGTTTTTTTACAGATAATAATAGTTCACTTTTCTATAGAGATTGATGGGTTAGGTAGTATAGTGAATATTAGCCTCATTTATGAAAGAAGAGCCTAGAAAAAAATGAAATCGTTTCCCAGGGACGCACTAGAACTGGTAAGGGTTGGAATCGTGGATGGAATACCACTCTTTAATACCTATTCCAGCTTTTGGTGTACTTTACAGCAATCCTTTACTGAGCCGCATAGAAGTTAAATGTGGATTGCCCCCATTCAAATGATTGGTAAGCAATGGAAAATTTGAATCTATCCATCTCCTGACTCCATCTCTAAGACTGCTCTTTCTACTAGGACAGGCGATCTCTGTTACTGCTTTTTTTTTTCCTTCTTCAGATGAAATAGTCACATCTAAGGAATAAAATTCCTTTCAAGACAGGCATCATAAACAGGTAGTGATGCCTCTTTTATCACAAAACTTTTGTTTTCCTACATACTTTTTTATTTAAGAAAACAAAAGAAAGGACGAAAAGTAAACCAAAGTAAGACATCTTGGCCTGCTAGGTCTTCAAAAATAACGTGACTGTGATCAGAGTTTAAAAGGAGCAGGATAACAACCCATCCTTTTTATTCTGGTGCTAATGCTTTTTTTTCTTCCTTTGGAGAAGTATTTGGAGGAGGGTCTAGAAAATACTACTTTGAGAAGCCAGGTGAGTAGTACAAAGAACCCAGAGTTTGGAGTCAGAAACTAGGGTTTCAGTCTCAGCTCTCCCACTTTAACACTTTGCAGCCATGGTAAATTACTTGTATCAATCCATTGATCAACAGCAATACTGGATTTCAGACCACCTTGAAGAGCCAAACTGTCAGCTAATGCAGTGCATTTTTTTTACCCGTAAGGAAAAGAAATAGAGATAGTAGGATTAAAATTTTTATTTCAAGGTAAAATTTTAGTATTTTTGCATCAGTTGGCACACCTAGTCCTGCTAATGTTGAGTACCTACTGTGTGCCAACTATTGGGCAAAGCATGGGGGCCACAAAGACAAAAGTCCCTGCCCTCAAGCTGATAGTCTATCGTATGTATATTTAGTCTCAAATGTATAGTTTAAAACTATTCTAAGGTTTTTGGGATACCCGGGTATAGGTATATATACAAAGCAATAATTTACAGCTATCATTTATATTGTGCCTTGAGGTTTAAAAGGGCTTTTACACATCTTATCTCTTTTAGTCCTTATAGAGAACCCTAAGGTAGGTGCTAACATTATCCCCATTTTACAGATGAGGAAAATTAGTCTAAGAGATTCAGTTACTTGCCTAGGGTTACACAAGTAGTAAGTGTCTGAGTCAGGATTGGGATTCAGATGTTCCTGACCCCAAGTCTAGTACTCCATCTACTCTGCCATCTAGCTGCCAGTAAATAAAAGGTGGGGCCCATAGGTGGTGAAGTGGAGCAACGAGCCTGGAGTCAGGAAGAGTCATCTTCCTGAGTTCAGGTTCTACATCAGACGTTTCTCAGCTGTGTGACCTTGGACAAGTCACTTAACCCTGTTAGCCTCAGTTTCCTCATCTGTAAAATGAGCTAGGAAGGAAATAACAAGTCACTTTAGTATCTCTGCCAAGAAAACCCCAAATGGGGTTACAAAGAGTTGGACAGTTGCCTCATCTGTAAAATGAGCATAACTTGAACTTTTTACTTCTCAAGAGGTTGTGAGGAAAACACTTTACAAATTTGAAATAGGATATAATTGTAAGTTACTGTATTTTGGGTGACAGCTGTGGTATTAGATGCGGCCACTGGACTTAAGAGTCAGAAGGCTTGGGTTTGAATCTCACTCTTGCCGTTTGACCCCTGCAAAGCTGAATTTCCCTGATCTACCAGTATGGCCTCCTTGCCAAAAAGAAAAATTATTTTGGTTCATGGCCTGTTCTTGATGACTTCATGTCGATTCTTTGTGGTCACAGCTTCCCTTTGTAAAGGTGCGTTAATCATCCTTCTGATCACACATTGCACAATTTTTTTTAGGAATGAAAGTCAAGCTCACTAGCTAACAGCCTACAGACTCCACTTGTCTCCTTTTTTGGAAAATCTTTTCCATTGTCCTTTTTACTTTTGTGTTGTCTCCCATTACCCATGGGATCTCTGATGATGAGTGACTCAGCAGGCCCCATCTGTCAGTACCTGCGGATGAGGTTAATCTGGGCCTGGTGAACTGAACTGAACTTTTTCTCCCTAAGAAGTTGTTAGCACCTTGGTGTCAGTTCCTTATTAGCCATTTTTATTACATCTTTTCCCATCCAAAGTTTCATTCTTCTTTGCAATGAAAAACAGATTCAGATTGAGTTGAAACATCCTGCTTTTTCTCCAGCATTTGCATCTTTTATCATCATTACATCCATGCTAAGCAGCTGTCCTAACCTTTGTTTGATCATCCTTCTTTTTTTTCTAATGCTGTTAAAATAAACCACCAAAACCCCTTTTTGTTAGCTTTCTTCAGTTCCTTTTCAATAATCAATCAAAAAGCATTTATTAAGCACCTAAATATGTACCAGGTAGTGTGCTAATCTCAAGTTGAGTTTTAGGACTCCTGACACCATTTTTACCAGATTGTACCACACTTCTATATTTATCTGCCATTACCTGCCCTTGCTTCCATCTTCTTCTGTACTCTTCTTTTAAAAACCTGAGTTCATATTTGAAGTCCCCCTGCATCCAGACCTCAACAATACCATGTTCAATTTATCTTCTTTCTAGGTCACCTCACTTTTGTTACTCATGTTTTGTGCAATACGTATAGAATATCTGAGGTCAAGGGTTTTATTACCGATTCTAGATTTGGTCTCCTGTGAATTTCTGGAGGACTTGACAGCTAGTCTTCCCTCCATCTTATAGTTGCTCTTTGGTATCTAGTTTCATGAATATACAGAATATACATAAACAGTTTTCTCCTCATTTCCTGTTTGAAATTTTTTTGGTTATTATAGTTCCAAGGGTCCCAGCAAATACACTTCTATCAGCCTTTTTTAGGTATATACTTTGTCTCTGGCCAGGTTTCTGGTCTTCCCTGTATTTTAGGTTAGGGTCCAGAAATCCAAATTATGTTCTCATACCTCATTTTTTTTAAAAACTCTTTTTTTAGTTTTCAGATCTCCCTCCTGAAGTCCTTGTCATTGAAGAGGAACAATGATGTGTGTGTGTGTGTGTGTGTGTGTGTGTGTGTGTGTTGATGGTCTTCATTTTCTTGCCTCAGACTTCATTATTTTTGATAATACTTACTTATTTGATTGCTTCTTACGGTATCATTTGTGCTCACACACATCTCCAGAAGTGAGTAGTCTTTGTCTTTGCCCCCGTTAGATGATAGATTCCTTGTGAGCAGAGTGTGGATCTCATCTTTGTACTCCAAATGCCTAACGCTGCACTTGCATAGAGTGGGCACTTCATCAGTTTGTTCATTGAAATTGGTTGCCTCTCCTTGGCTTATGCTATAAGGAGGAGAAACATTTTGACTTCAAGGTTATTTTGCAAAGTTGAAAAATAATTCTTTGTTGTTATTGTCATCACCATGGAAAATACAACTAACCGATGTTTACACGATGAGTAGAGTCTTTGACAACAGTATCCTTCAGAACTCAGTCATAGACAGGAATTCCTGCCCTTTCTCTTATTTAGCGCATGAAAGGAATGATCATGTTTGTCTTGTAGGGTATCTCAAGAAGCATCCGTATTTTGGAGCAGTAGTTGGACGAGTGGCCAACCGAATTGCCAAAGGGACATTCACTGTGGATGGGAAAGAATATAAGTTGGCCATTAACAATGGACCTAATAGTCTACATGGAGGACTGAAAGGCTTTGATAAGGTAATACTTTGACAAGGATACTTGATAAAAGTTCTCTCTAAACTGTATTAGTGCCTCACTGTACTCATCGTAACAGTTCTCCTCCTCTCCCCCATGCCTTCCATTCACTCCACACAATCCTAGACTCAAACATCTTAGCAGAACGCCAGCTCCCTGCACAAGATGAACAGTATAAGGGGAGGAGGAGGAAGACTACCCTTGGTTACAAGGGTGCAAGGATGGGATTTGTCTGCTCGTCATGGGAAGAGGTTGGATATAATAATAACAGTAATAATAGTTAGCATTTATGTAATACCTTAAGGTTTGCAAGTACTTTACAAATATTATCTCATTTGGTCCTCAAAACAGCCTTCAGAGGAAAGTGCTATTATTATGCCCATTTTATAGATGAGGAGCCTGAGGCAGATAGAATGAGAGGTGGGCCTGAAGTCAGGGAGATGTGGGTTCAGATCCAGCCTCAGACATTTACTATGTGATCCTAGGCAGTCCCCTCTCTGTTCACTGTACACCTAGCTGCTGTGTGATGAGGAGAAAAGGGAGGGTTGGTCATAGTCAGAATTGCAAAGTAAATGTATTCTTTGAGCCTTTATTCTCCTCCTAACTTCTGTATACATGTCCTGGAAATTATTATGGCTGTGATAGAGAGAACAAAATCAATAATGCACAGTAGTTGTAATGGTTTGGTGATGGTAGAGAAGCTGACATTTTAACAGAATAAAAAACAGCCTCTTTTCTTTGTTTTTAGAAAGTATTTAGTGGAGGGAATAAAAGCTGGGTACCCATACATGAAAACCTTACCCTAACTTCATAGGCCTGCCTGCTTCCCCTCCCCCCAACTAGATAGTTCCAAATTAACTGCAACTTCCCTTAAAATTTGCTGTTTTCTCAGTGAATTTCAGCCAAACATTTGAAAAGCAGTCTGGTTAAATGATTTCATGTTAAAGAATGAATGATAGCCTGACCTTAACCCTCCCACAAACTAGGGCAGCATAAAGGCCACTGGATTTAGAGCCAGACAACCTGAGTTTGAATCTTATTACCACTTATTACTGTGTGACTTTAGACAAGTCACTTCATAGTCTAGGCCTCATTTTCCCTATCTGTAAAATGAAGGGGTTGGACTTAAGTAATTTCTGAGATACCTTCCAGTTCTCTATCAATGAACCAAATATAATATTTGGTTATTATAATATAGTCCATGAACCAAATATAATCCCTTCCAATTCTATAATCCAGTAAACGGAAATGAATCCGTAATTGGTAAAACTTTCAGATAGTGTGGTAGGAAGGAATGGATAGTGTTTCCTGTAATCACAGCATTTCATTTACTCCCACACATAAAGTCTGACCTAGGAAATAGAAGAGGAATAAAGAATTTTAAAATGCTAGGAACCATGAATTTTCCTTTCTATTAACCTTTTCCAGGACTGGAAAGAAGGATTAATAATTGCTCTGCTTGGCCCACTCCTACCAGCTTCTTCATCTGTTTGTGGGTCTCAAGTTGCCCTGCCTGACCTTCCTTCCTTCCTCTGTGGGCAAAACAACTGCAGAGGGCAGAAGGATGCCACCCCCCCCCCAACCTGGACCCTCAGTGCCCAGCCTGTCCTGGCTGCTTCCTAATGCCTGAATGACGATGGACCTATCAACAGGATTCTCAGATACCCAGTTCATTCCTCTCCTTCTGCCTCTCTCAAATGCTTAGTTAGTCTGTGGAAAAGTAATATTAATTACAGTCATTTTTGTGACCTGCTTTTCATTTTATGCTTAGTTGCCATGCACCGCAGTGATGATTATGGATCTCATTAATTATGGGTCAGATTAATTTACTACAGAAGCATGCTGGATTTCTGCACTGAGCTCTGTTTGTGTATTCTCAGTTTTCATAATTTGTTGCTCAAATTATGACACTGTCATCCATCTTCTCATAATTATTTAAAAATGAGGATGCTGGTTAGTTGAGTGCTCATTTCTGAGAGCATTTTTCTGTTTGTGACATTGATGAAAGACTTATTCTTCTTAGAGTCCTATCAGAATCAGAAATGCTGAATGTAGACCTGGGCATAGAAATGTCCTGGAAGTTTTTGTAGCCAAGATAGAACAAAATCAATAATACACAGCAGTTGTAATGGTTTTGTGATACAGAGAAGCTTTTTTTTTCCAGGGGAAAAAACAACCTCTATCTCTTCTTTGTTTTAAGAAATTATTTGGTGGAAGGAATGAAGACTGTGTACCATACATGAACATCTTACCCTAACATTCTATTTATCATTCTTTAAAAAGTCATCATAGGGGAGGCTAGGTGGCGCAGTGAATAGAGCACCGGCCCTGGAGCCAGGAGAACCCGAGTTCAAATCTAGCCTCAAACACTTGACACACTTACTAGCCATGTGACCCTGGGCAAGTCACTTAACCCCAACTGCCCTCCAAAAAGCAAAAAATAAAAATAAAAAGACATGATAACCTAAAAGTTTATGAAAAACACATACAGGCATAGGAAAAACAAAAATATGACAGCCTTTAAATGATAATGTTGCACATCTATAATTTAAGGTATATAATCACACATTATATGTAATTGATTGTTTTAATTGTGTGATATGGATATATTGTTGTCGCTGTTTTTCCCCTGGCCTTCACATTTTAAGTTAGGCTCATATTTTAAATTTACTTAAATTTCGGCATTCGTGAGATTGATTTCACGGAAGTCCATGACTTATTTCCAATTTCACTTGTTTTTCCTGTGGTTGAGGACTTGAATCTTTTCCGATATTCTTGTGTTCTGAAGTCTTGTGACAGAACAGACCCGGCCCTAGGACCAATCCATCCCCCAGGAATCAGATGGAGGAAGTATGGCTAGACAGCAGTTGGTCTGGGGAAACAAGGCATAGGTGTTTTAGTAAGACTACCGTCTCAACCTGAGTCAGCAGTGTGACGCGAGAGCAGGAAATTAGTGAGATCTGAGACTGAGTTAAGAGAAGCAGAACATTCTAGACAGTGGGGGCAACAGTATCTAAGGGTAATAATCATAGTGGCTAGCATTATATAGCACCTACTATGGCACTGTGCCAAGGGCTCTACAGTAATCTTGTTTGATCCTCATAACAACCCTGGGAGGTAGGTACTATTATCTCTGTTTTACAGATGAGAAAACTGAGGCAAACAGTAGTTAAGTGACTTGCCCAAGGTCACACAGCTGATAAGTCTCTGAGACTGAATTTGAACTCAGATCTTCCTAAGGCCCAGCACTCTGTCCATTGAGCTACATAGTCATCTCTGTATCTTGGGCAGGCTATAGCAGGAGTTATATGTTCAGTTCTGAATGCCTTATTTTTAGGACATTGATGAGCTGGCAAGCATCCAGAGGAGGGCATCCAAGGTAGTGAAGGGCTTTGTGATTCATGCTATATGAGGACTGGTTAAATGAACTAAGATTCTGAAGCAGGGGGGTGCTGGAGCCAGCTCTAACCAGGTAGGCAGATTGTCAAATTTTCAGTCTGAGCATTCATGCCTTCCAAATCTGCAAGCACTAGAAATCGGGACTTAATTTATTGTTTTGTTGATTGTCTAAACTGAAGAAAATGATAGAGAAGATGCTAATAATAGAGGTCAAACTCTGAAGTGTGCCTTACATACATTTTCTTTCTTTTTTTTAAGACAGAGAGCTGGTTGTTAAACATTTACTATCACACCAGTCTAGAGGCCTCCTTATCCAGCCTTTCCCACTCTCTCCCTCCTGTTTTATAGAGGAGGAAAATAAGGCCCAGAGAGATTTAAGGGACTCATCCAAAGTCACATAAGTAATAAGTGGCAGAGGTGGGATTTGAATACAGGTCCTTTGACTTCAGATTCAGCGCCTTAACCTAGAGAAAAGGAGATTGGGGCTTAAGGCAAACATGATAATTGTCTTCCACTATTTAAAGGGTTGCTATAAAGAAGAGGAATTTGATTTCTGGTTCTTGGTTCCAGAAAGCAGAACTCAGAGCAAAGGATGGAAGCTGCAGAAAGACCGTTTCCATAGAATCCAATTTACAGCTAGACCAGAGGTCATCTAGTCTCACTAGATAAGGAAACTGAGACCAGAGAGGTTCCCAATTCCAAATTATAACAAGCTCCAATTTCATTTTCTGCTTCTGTGAGTGTAGGATCCCAGAGAAGGATTAATTTTTTAAACCAAAGCCCAAGATAGCCATGCCAGTCTCCAGTCACCATTTGTTAAAGTAATTATTTCAGTATTGGGCCAGATTGTGAACAAGGCGCTAGGAGAAAAAAAATAGGAAAGCTGGGAATTTTTTTAAAAATCAAGAGTTCAGAAGGGGAAGAAGCACTAGTATGTTATATACCTCTTTGCAGGGAAAAAAAAAGAAAAACTTATTTTTTCACAATTTTTTTCCATATTAAACAACAGAAGGATTAAAAATTAAACACTGTTCTTGAAAAAGTTAGAGTTGTTGTAATCATTTTTATACTCCTGAGGTTAGATTTCCTTGAATATTTTGTATGGGATATTTACTTTGTGTTTCAGTTACCCTAATCTCTTCCTCCAGGTCCTTTGGACCCCTCAAGTGCTACCAAATGGCGTTCAGTTCTCCCGGATCAGTCCAGATGGAGAGGAAGGCTATCCTGGCGAGTTGAAAGTTTGGGTCACATACACGCTCAATGGGGGGCAATTAATAGTGAATTACAAAGCTGAGACCAGCAGCACCACACCAGTCAGTCTCACCAACCACTCGTATTTCAACCTGGCAGGCCAGGTAAGTGGTTGTGTGTTCTTCTGAAATACATGTGTGTTTTGTGGGGTGACCTAAGGTTCAGAGGAGCTAGCTGCCTGAGGGAGAGAAGCGCCAACCTGGCGCTGATTTGATAATGATAATCCCGATGATTGGGTAACGGACTGATATGTTAATGCTCTCTCCCACGTGTTAAGTCACTAGCTATTTCTTTACCCTGGCTAAATTCCAGCTCCCCTTTTCCATCTCCGTCTTGGGGCTGATCTACAAGTGCCTATTTTTGTAAGCAGCATGGTGAATAAAGAGAGTGTCTCAGAGTCTTCAGTTCAAACCACATCTGATACTTAATAGTTGTGGGACAATGAATCAGACATTTAACCTCTTTGAGGTGGTTTTTTTCTCACCTGTAAAATGGATATAATAATATATGTAACACCTAGCTTACAAGTTTGTGGGAATAAATTAAAAATATGTGTGTGTCTGTATATATACACACATATATATATATATATACATACACTTGATAAAACTTAAACGCTCTCTACATGTCAGCTATTATTATACTCTTCATCTGTGCCAACTTCAGCTCTGACCTTTGCATACTTTCCTTCCTTGAACCCATAGACCTTTTTTTTATTTGTTTTGCTTTTTGGAGGGGGGAAGGCAGGGCATTTGGGGTTAAGTGACTTGCCCAAGGTCACATGGCTAGTAGGTTTTCCATGTCTGAGGCTGGATTTGAACTCAGGTCCTCCTGACTCCAGGGCCGGTGCTCTGTTCACTGTGCCACCTAGCCACCCCAACCCATAGACTTTTTGCTACACGAGATGTGCCCTCTTTTTCCTTTTAAGGGTCATGCTCAGGGCAATTACTTGCCCCTCCTTGCTTTTGCCTTAGTTACCCTGCCCATCTTTGTGGTCTCCTGCTGGTGGTGTGCTTTAACTCTTGGGGGCATGTGGGTATAGCTGTTTAATGCCCTGGTGATTTACCAAAGAATGCCCTACTAGCTTCCTTCCTTCCTCCCTCCCTTCTTTTCTTTTTTTCCTTCTTTCTTTCCTTTTTAAATTAATCTCCCTCTCGTGTTGTTAAATATTGAATGAGCACCCACAGTGCTAGCTGTTGTCTAGAACATACATATGAGAGTAGCCTAGTTTTGCATGGGAACAGTTCCATCATGGTAAAAAAAAAAAAGTCATTAAACTGCTGTTCCCAAAAGAAAGACTTTGCCCAAAGTCTCACAGTTAGGTCATGAGTCAGGATTTGAGCATCTTAACTCTTTTTGTTAATTTTCCTTATAGATCAGGGTTTCTCTCTCGCTCTCTCTCTCTTTTTCCTTCTTCCTTTCTGTCTCTCTCTCTTCCTCTTTTCTTCCTTCTCCTCCTTCCCTCTTTCTTTCTCTATCTCTTTTCTCTGTTTCTCTCTTCTTCCTTTCTCCCTTTCTCTGTCTTTCCTCTTCCCTTCCTTCTCCCTCCCTTCCTTTCTCTGTGTCTCTATCTCTTGTCTCTGTTTCTCTCTCTTCTTCCTTCTCCCTCACGCTCTCTTTGTTTCTGTCTCTCTCTTTCTGTCTCTCTTCTTCCTTTTCCTTCCCTCTCTTTCTCTGTCTCTTATCTCTGTTTCTCTCTCTTCTTCCTCCCTCTCTCCTCTATGTCTTTCTCTGTCTCCGTCTCTCTCTCTCTCTCCTCTTCTCTCTATCCTCTTTCACCAACCTGTTGACATGCTAACAGGCAGCCAGGTGTACAGAGGATAGATCACTGGAATTTGAGTAGGGATTTCCCAAGTTCATTTTCCATCTCAGACACCTCTCTACAGCCTCAGTTTTCTCCCCTGTAAAATGGAGATAATAATAATAAACAGCACCTTCCTCACAGAGTTGTTATGAGGTTCAATTGGAATAATATTTGTAAACTGTTTTGCAAACACAGTATAAATGCCAACTCTTGTTATTGTTATTATTAACATAAAGTGTGTGGCTAGCATTTGTAAAGAGTGTTAGGAAGAGCCTTAAAGAGGACGAGTAGCAGGCTCTGTCTGCCAGTGGTTTTCCAGGCTCTCTGAGATCTGCCTCTGCCATGCTGTTCATTCCTGCTCATTTCTTATCTTGTGTTCTTTGTTTTTATAATCCCTTCTCCGTTCCTCAGTTGTACCTTATCCAAATGCTGGCAATCTTGCAAAATGTATTTAGTCTTTAGAATCTACAACAGAGGGGGCTGTTAAATTGAACCCACTGAAAAATAATGCCCTATGGGTCCCAATGGACTTACAATGCCCCAGGATCTTTTGTCTAGTGCAAGTTCAAACCTGACCTCAAATACTTATTAGCTGTGTGACTCTGGGCAAGTCACTTAACCTGTTTAAACCTCAGTTTCCTCATCTGTAAAATGCCATGATAATAGTGCCTACCACCTGGGATTGTTATGAGGATAAAACAAGATGCCATTTTTTAAGTATTTTGTAAATATAAATGTAAGCTATTCTCACTCCTATCATCAAAATAATAGTTTGTTAAAACTCCCTAAGGGGGGCAGGGCGGGGCGGTGGTGCTAAAAGGCAGGTGCTTCCCCTTCCATCTGCACTGTGGTGTCTCCAGCTATGAGGGCTTCATAAAAATGTCTGATGCAAACGTCCCTCTTCTGGTTTCCCCATGCTGTAACCTAAGTTCTGGGTTTTCATTTCCAAGCTTCCTAGGTCTACTTTCCCAACTCTTTGGGTTAAATTTCAATAAAACACGTTCTCCCAGTTTTGTATAATACCCAGGTAGGAACCACTGAACAGCCCACACACGGCTTTTAGAGTCTTTGAAAAACTGTTTTCATTCTTTTTTTCTTTTTCCTTTGCAAGACACAAGGAGCTCCGTGAAAGTATTTGCAGCTTCTATACTTGACTGCATGCTGCCATTGCGGGGAGGCGGGAGGGGGAGAGAAGGGAGAGGGAGGGAAGAAAACTTGAAACTCAAGGGACTCTGGAACTGAATCTTGTAAACTAAAAGTAAATAATCAATAAAAAAAAAAAGACACAAAGAGCTCACAACCAGTTTTTGTGAGCCTGAATTTATTAATAGTCAGGCCACAGTGTAATAGCCAGACTGCATCGAGCTGGGTTTTCAGTTTCTTCAAGGCTTTCTCATCAGCTGGGGTCTCTTAAAAGGCCTTTTAAGTACTGGAGAAAACCTTTGAGGGGTTCAGGTGAGATCAAATCAGAAGATGAGAGAGAGTATTCTCTGCACATCCCCCAAATCACGAGGAGTCTTTTTTCTTCATGGGCGTCCCCCACCCCCATGACACCTTCTCCACCTTTTTGCAGGTTCATTCACTCTCTCCTCAGCCTCCCCCTGTTCCTACACTCCCCTCCCCCCCGCCAGTCTTGCCCATCTTGTTCCTCTTCCCCAGCTTCATAATTGATTCTAGCTCATATGCTGGTGGATAGTATTTACCTGACATTCAAGGCCCTCCATAATCAGGTCCAAACCAACCCTTCCCCCCAATTCCTTTACTCCCTTAGAGGGCTTATACTTTAGCTAAAATGGATTCCTTATCATGCCCGAAACATAGCCTTCATTTTCCTACCTTCCCTGTTCTTCTACTTAGAAACCATCCCCATGTTGGTAGTATAGTGTGTGTGTGTATGTGTGTGTATATATATATATATATATATATATATATATATATATCACTTTAAGGTTTACTAAGAGCTTTATGATAATAATTATTATTCTTATTATAATATTAATATTATATTATCCTGTTACCTCATTTGATCTTCACAACAACCCTAGCAAGTAGGTGCTGTTACTATCCCTGTTTACAGATGAGGAAGCTAAGGCAGGCAAGTAGAAGGACTTTCCCATTTGCTTCTTCAGATTTCCTATAGCAGGGGTTCTCAACCTGTGGGTCGCGACCCCTTTGGGGGTCAAACAACTCTTTCACAGGGGTCGCCTAAGACCATTGGAAAACACATATTTCCGATGGTCTTAGGAACTGAGACACGACACCTCTATCCATCTCCAGGCAGGTCTGCCCACACGCAGGTATGCCCACATACCAGTATTAAAGGGTCTCGGCGTTAGGAGGTTTGAGAACCACTGCCCTACAGTGTATGTAGCAGGTGTTTAATGTCTGGCACCAAGCTGATTCACACATCAGATGGAAACACCAAATATGGGCACTCTATGGGCACCCATCCCTGCCTTGGGACAGCATTAGTATTGCCTTAGAGAAGTTATTTCAATCTTCCTAAACTGTCAAATAAGAGGTGCTGACTTCCCTTCTAGAGACAGAATGCTGGAGATGAAAGGGACCCGAGTCCATTTTCTTGATGAAAAAGCTAAGACTCAGAAAGTTTGTCTTGAGATCACACAATGACGACTGGAGTTTAAACCTGGTCTCCTGATAATGTATTCATTCCCCATCCTCCACCCCCTTCCTCAAACCCCCTTGCTTCCCAGGGTTATCCCTCTAAGAAGGAACTGGGAAAATGGTCTTTGAGCCTATGGGAGAAGAGTAAAAGTTTAGTGCCACAGAGCTAGGCATAGTTAGCCAAACCAAACATTCATAAACCCAGGGATAACAGACTATCAGAGTGTTTATGCAGCTATACTTCTTGCCAAGTTTTTTATGATCCTCCTTAAAAAAAAGAAGTAAACACCAGCAGGACACATGCCACTGTCACAGATGTGATTGCTTCTGTTGTGATGTCGCTGACAAGATCTGTCTGCTCTCACTGAATACAGTGCAACCCACGGTTCACTAGGCATTTAGAAATGAATGAATGAATGAATGAATGAATGAACATTTAGAAAGTGCTCCCTTTGTGTCAGTGTGCAGAGGCTAGGTGCATCTCATGCATCCATCCCCTTCTTTTTCCTCACCTGGACCTAACCCGATTTAAGTCTCTTATCACCTTTCACCCAAACTATTTCAAGAACCTCTTAACTGGTCTCCCTCTCTCAAGTCTCTTCTCTCTTTTAATCCTTCCTTCACACAAAAATCATTCCTAAACCATAAGTCTGACTATGGTACTCCCTGCTCAGGAAGCTTCAATGGTTATCTGTTGTCGTTTGTCCTTCGTTCTTGAAGAGGACCATGACAGCAGGGAGATGATGCCGTGACATGCAAGTAAATTGGATTTAAGTGAGGCAGGGCTGTGCAGTCACCAGCCTCACTTCCTCCTCCAGAGCCATCTGGAGATAGAGATCAGGACGACTGGAGATGGCCCTCCAATGGTTCTCTATTCTCTTTAGGACAAAATATGAATTCCTCTATTTGGCATTCAAAGCCCTTCACAATCTGTCTCCATCCTACCCTTCCAGATTCATTACATACCATCCCTCTTTATACCTTTCTGACTTTGAGTGCAACTGGCATGCTTACTGTCCCACAGAGACAACAACATTCCATGCTGTCTCCATGCTTTTTCCCATGCTTAGACCTCTCATTTTTCTCAACTCCAACTTTTAGAATTTCTACCCCTCTTCAAGGATTGATTTGAATGACATATTCTACTCCCTAACCTCTCCCTCTCCTTCACCCTGAGACAGTTCCCCCCCCACCCCTGATAATTGTTTTGCAGTTGGCTATGAATATATTTTGAATTTGTTTACGTGTATGTGTGTGTATGTATTTCCTCCAATAAAATATAAACTCCGTAAGAACAAGGCCTGTTTTAATTTTGTCCTTTTTGCCTGGCATTTAATAGGTGCTTAATAAATGCTTGATGATAGATTATATTCCAGCCAGCTTGGTGCTGATGGGAAAGCAGGCCATTTGGGGCATATCATCATTGGTTCTGACCCCTCTCTTCACTTCATGGGTGGCTTGTGAGAAAAGGGAGCTAAGTCAGCTACAGACTTATCTAGTTAGTCAGGGGTCAGAAATACTTTAAAACCACTCTGGTTTCTGACCTCTTGGTAACATAGTCCTATCAAGGCAGGAAAGTTCATTCTGTGGCTGATGGTATCGAAAAGCATTTTCTGATCTGGTTGATTACGCTGTTTATGTCAGTGGTTCTCAACCTTCCTAATGCCGCAACCCTTTAATACTTGTATATGGGCATATCTGCATGTAGGTGGACCCTCCTAGAGATGGATAGAGGAGTGGTGTCTTGGTTCCTAAGACCATCAGAAATATGTGTTTTCTGATGGTCTTAGGCGACCCTTGTGAAAGGATCACTCAACCCCCAAAGGGGCTGCGACCCACAGGTTGAGAACCGCTGATTTATGGGATGGCCATAGTGTAAGACAAGCCCTTCTAGCACTAAAGGGATGTAAAGATGATATGAATTATAGATGATCATTGCTGTCATTTTTCCCCTCTCAAGTTATAAACCAAATATAAAGCAAGATTAAATGTTAAATCCCTTTCTCTACTACTTTCCCTCATTTTCCCTTTCTTCTTCTAGGGTTCTCCAAACATATATGATCATGAAGTTTGTATAGATGCTGAAGCTTTTTTGCCAGTCAATGATAACCTGATCACTACCGGTTAGTATGTTCAAGGGTGATTTTTTTTTTCCTTTGGCAAGGAGAGGGAGGTGTGCATGTGCTCCTGGTGATCGTGTGATATAAAGATCGAAAAAAAGCCCAGTCTGTCTCAAAGCATTCTTCCCAGTGTCCTGGCAGAGTACCTAAACTTTCCATTGTTACAGCAGCTAGAAGGGATCTGGGAAATGATCAGATTCCAGATGAGGAAACAGATTCAGGCTTTACAAAAGGGTAAATAAATGTATGTTCATTGTAAGTAGGAATTGTTTTGTCCTTTTATCCCCAGCACAATGCCTGGCATACAGTAGACACTTGATAAATAATTGTTCATTAATTCCTTGTCCAAAGTTAAACCAGGTGGTAAGAAGAAGCCTTCCCTATTTCAAATCCCATGTTCTTCCCACTACACCAGAAGACATTATTTCCAGAAGGAAAGAGTGCTAGATTTGGAGTCAGAGGAATCCCAGCCCTATCATGTACTCCCTATATGACCTAAGTGACTTGTATTCTCAGGACCTCAGTTTTCTCATCGATGAAATGGGGGCATTGGAAGCCCTCTGAGGTCTCTACCAGATTTAAAGCCATGATTCTGTGATCCTTTATTATGGAGGTTTAGCACATTCTCTTTCTTTGCCCAGATCAAGCTGAGATAGGAGTAGGGGGTCAAGAGGGAAAAGAATAATCATTTATTGGAGCAGCTAGGTGACGCAGTGAATAGAGCACTGGCCCTGGAGTCAGGAGGACCTGAGTTCAAATGTGACCTCAGACACTTAACATTTACTAGCTGTGTGGCCTTGGGCAAGTCACTTAACCCCAATTGCCCTGCCTTCCCCCTGCAAAAAAAAAAAAGTATAATCATTTATATAGCCCTTACTCTGTGCCAACCACTGTGCTAAATGCTTTTACAAATATTGTGATCCGCACAATAACCCCATGAGGTAGGTGTTCTAATTTAATCTTCAGTAGCAGAGGTTTGTTCATTATTACAGCCTGACAAAGAGCATGGTCTGTGAAAGAACAGGATATAGGATAGGTAAGTATTGATAGAGGAAAAGGAAAGATCTTGAGAATGGCCCTGGGTCAGAGGCCTTACCTAGGCAAGGGGCAGCAGGAAAAGACTGAACCCACTGAGATGAGAAGAAATAGTAAAAGTCATACTTCACCAGCCTTTTAATTTTGTTTCTGGTTTGTTTTTGGTTGTCTAGTACAATAGTGTCAAGGCTCCCTGCAGGCTGCATATTCTGAGAAAACCACAAATCAACATTATCTATGTTGTGTATTTTTCTTTTTTTTTTTAATTTTATTATAGTTTGCATCATTCATTTCCACAAGATTTTGAGTTACATATTTTCTCCCCCTCTTTCCCCCACCCACCACCCCAAAACAGCCATCCCAGTGTGTCCCCCCTCCCCCAGTCTATTCTCTCCTATGTCACTTTTCGGTAGGGCAGGATGGATCTCCCAACCACAGTGCCTGTGTAT
>CM053585.1:64724882-64786940 GCA_028646515.1 Pseudochirops corinnae | reverse complement strand
AAAAAAAAATAAAAAGATTTTTGGAGGGGAATGCTGGGAGAGTTTGGTTGTGGTGCTTCCCCTACTCCACCATCTTGGTTTCCACTCTACCCCACCCCATTGCTACAACTTTCAACAAGTTTTCTACAGAGATTGCTGTAGTAATTGAGATGGTCTTTAACATTGCAGTAACTTGTTATCCAGAGAAGGAATGCCTTGATCATACTACAATACAAAGGTATAAACAGTAAGAGAACAGGAGCTTCTCAGGCACTTTCTTAACCTGATAGATTTCAGAGAATGATTTATCATTAGATCGTTGAATGATAGATTTAGAGTAGAAAGTAGTAGAAAGTAGTGACAGAGTTGACATTTGTACCTAAACTGATTCTAAATCTAAATGTTCCACTGTCATGCAGTTTATTGTGAATACTCATAATAATATTACCAGGCAAATAGGAATATTAAAAAGACTGAAATAGTCTACATTCAAATTATGGCATAAATCAACTGACTTACCTTCCAAAAGGGCCTTTTCCCCATTTTCTCCCTCCTGAATTCAAATTTCAATTTAAATTAGGTCTCTCCTTTTTTCATTTCCTTAGCTTTGAGTTGGTTAATACTGTAACACTGATCATTTGAGGCAGTGATACAGGGGATACTTCTGGCAGGGCCAAAATAAGTCATTTGGAATAAGACATTGAAAAGTGATAGGTGCAAGACTGGATGCCTTCCCAGTTGTTTGTCCCAAAATCGAGCTTATAGACACAAATTTCTGGAAATAGCTATATGTCTTTCTTTGGATCAATTCACTTAAACAACTTAAATATACTTCAGGGATTTGCCATTTCATTGTTGTGGGTCATCAATGCAACATCAAGACCTAGGGACTACCCCTATTGCATCATAACCAGCACTTTAAGAGACGTGCTTTCTAGAACATTTTTCTCATAAGCCACATAAAACAGGTCATTACCAGTCCTCCACAGGAGGTTTCATATCTTAGACATCCTTGTGGCATTTTCCATCAGCAGCTCTGCTTGGCTTCAACTCCATGGAACATCCCTCCTCTCCCTCACCCCCCATCCCCATACACTGATCATCTGAAATTTCATCGCCACAGAGGCTGACTTGGGTTTTGATATTCTACACTTTCTCAACTCTCGCTGTTATCTCTCACCTTTGAATCTAGCAGCATTAAATTCCTTCTAAAGTCTTCCTCTATTAGAGGGTTCAAAACCTTCCTAGTAATCCCATTCTCCATCAGCAGTTTGACTAGGTTAAATTTAACTCAATGAACACCACATCCATGAGCCATGTACCCTCCTGATGGCACCGCTTGTCCTGCTTTTGAGCTCCCCTTTTTATATTATCCTCCCCCATTAGATTAGAAGCTCTTTGGCACAGGCAATTTGTCTTTTCCTTATCTGTATCCCCAACCAACACTTAACACAGTGCCTGGCACATGGCAGAAACTTTATGTTTACGGAACAGAATTGGCAGACATTATAAGTGACACAAATGTTACAAACAGTAATAGACACTCAAGAGATAAGTAAAAAATATTTTATTGGAGATTATGCAAAGAGAGGTTGCAGATCTGTTTGGGAGAAATAATCACTGAATTAGACTTGTAAAAGGCACAACTCCACTCTTAAAAGTAGAGCATTTCCAAAAGGATTGGGGCTTCGTATTGGTTACAGATGCACAATCCCAGAAACTCAAGTCTGAAGGGACCCTCAGAAGTCACATTGTCCAACCCTAAAATGAACAATCTTTTACAACATACCAGCAAGGGGTCATGTGGCCTCTGCCAGGAAGACCTGAAGGTAAGAGGAATGTATTACCATTTGAAGCAGCCAATCCTGTTTACAAATATTACACATTGCTAGGATAGTTTTCCCCACATCAAATCTATATTTTCTCCTCTGTAACTTCTACCCTGTTTCTACTTTTGCCCTCCAGGGCCAAATTGACCAAGGTAATGCCTCTTCCATTCAACAGATGGATTGTCTTAATGTCTTAAATACTTTTTAAGACAATTATCATGCCACACCCCGACTCTTCTCTTCCCTAGACTACACTACCTGCTCTTAACAAATCTCACGTGACATGAACTCCACCATACCAGCTGTGCCCCTCTCAAAACTCCATTTTATCAATGACATTTCTAAAATATGCTCAAAACTGAACACGATATTCCAGGTGTGGGGGAACCAGGGCAGAGCACAGTATTGTCACCTCCCTAACCCCAGACATTATGCTTGCTTGGATGTGGGCCAAGATCACCTTAATGTTGGTCTATATCTTCAGCGTCTCTCCTCTCTCATCTCAACCTTCTGCAATCTGGCTTCCAATCTCACCATTCAGCAAAAACTGCTCCCTCCAAGGTCACCAGCCTTCTAGATACCTCTTTAATATGACAGCACTGACCACACTTTTCTCCTTGGGTTTTCCTGACACCACTCTCTCTTGGTTCTCCTCCTGACAGATCTTCAGTGTCCATTACTGGCCAGTATGGGTGGACCACAAGGCCTCACTCTGTCCTTAGGCTCTCTTTTCTCTCTATACTTCCCATAGGTGTCAAAAGACCTCCAGATTTTTCTTGTGCTCCACCGCATATGAACTTCGAGTAAAAAATTTTAACTGTTCTCTGGCCTTCCCTAGTTCAACATATCTAAAACAAAACTTGGTATCTTTGCCCCAAAATCTGCTCCCCTTCGACACTGAGAATATCACCATTTTTCTGGTCATTCAAGTTCAGAACCTTAGGGTCAACCTTATCTCACTCACAACCCCACATATCCAATCATTTGCCAAAAAACCTCTCAAATGTGCCCCTCTCCACTCAACATAGCCACCACCCCTAGCTCTACTCCCATCACCTTTAGCCTGCACTTCTCTAACTTATTTGGATTTCCTATTTCATTTCTCTCTATTCCAATCTTTACTCTATGTAACTTCCAAATTGACTTTCCTAAAGCTTATGTCCAATCATGTCACAATCCCAACTTAAAGACTAGAGACTCCCTATTGCCTGTAGGACCCCCTATAAACTGGCATTTAAATTTCTTTAAAATTCCTTCCCTACATTCCCATTTTACTCGCATATCATTCCCCTCCATATGATGGTCCAGCTATGCTGTCCTGCTGCTCTTCATACTCAACACTCCATCTCCCATCTCTGGGGCTTTTTCCTGGCAGTCCTCCATTTCCAGAATGGAATCCCTACATACCTACCTCCTAGAATACTTAAGTATCCTTCAAGCAGACCAAGCACTACATACTGTGAGAGGCCTTTCCTGGTACACCTAGGACTAGTGCCTTCTCCTCCAAAGTTAACTTGAATTTAATTTGTGTATATATGTATGTTTGCCTTCCCCATCAGAATGTAAGTCTCTGGGAGGGCAGATTTTTCCTTTTGTCCAAGTATCGCCAGTGCTTAACACAATATTTGGCACACAATAAACACTTAATAAGTGCTTGTTGACTGAAGTCCATTAAGACAGCAATTTTTTTTTTCAAATGATTCCACTGTTTTCTAAACAGAACATCCAGAATGGCTCAAAGACACAAGCAGTTACAAGGGCAATGGTATTCTACTTAAGACATAGCATGCCAAGTTGATTTTCCCTTAAAATTATAAACTTAAATTTAAGTTGATAATTTCCTTTTGAAGTGTGGGGGGTGGGAGGGAAGATGAAGCTTCTGATATACTTCTGAGACTCCCTTCTCACTATTCTTTCAATTACCAGCAGTGCTCAAAGATCACAATTTGAAGGAGAAATCATATACCTGACAGGCTTCAGACACCCCAGCACAGGGGGACTCATTTGCTGCTAAGACCTTGTTGCAGAGAAATCCTCTTTAGTTAATGTGGTACAGCATCAAGACAGTGCAAATAAAAACTATTCATACTTAACAAAACATACTTAACCAAGGTAAGCATGAATTCCATGGCATGGTTCAATGTGAGGGAAAATAATCACTAAAAAAAGTTTTCCCTATGTATATGTGTATACACACACACAATCAATCCCTATAATCTCTGAAAACACGTAAGAGAAAGTTCTCTAATAGGTGGCACCCTAGTCATAAAGTAGTACCCTTCAGAACAGATTTGGGGCTAAGCTAGAAAGAAATATTTTTTCAGGTCTAACAAAATTTATCAGTGGAATAGAACTGGGTTATGAATATATAGGTCTCAGTACACTGTACCACTACAAAAGTCACACTTATTTAAGTCTTCTATTCTCCAAGAGTTCCATGAGTCCTGTGAGCTGAGGGCAACAGAGCAGCATTCTTCTCCATCTCCAAAGAGAGCCGGATAAATCAACTTGTTCCAGATGGATATTAAAGAGACAGAAAGAAAGATGGGGGCAGGGAGGGGAAGAAAAAGATACAGAATTTTCATAGGATAAGTAAAAGATATTCTAGGTAAACTTATTTTATTCTTGAAATATTTCTGGATAATTTTATCAAAAAGGAAACAAAAAACAACAGTTGTGAATTCCTTTATCTGAAAGATATTATAACAAAGTAAACACTGTCATCACACATTCAGGAGTCGATCCAAGGTAAGGTTCTGGCCCACCTTCTTATAAAGGATCTCCAGTCCTGAATAATCTCACATCTGAATATTGGATCAAGTCTAAGGTCCAGTCAAGTGCTCTATAGGGGTTGGGGTTTCAAGCTCTCAGAGGACTGTTACTAAGCAGCATATCGACTCTCCCATTTAATGTCCCACAGAAAATAAGAGTAAAATTATTCACAAGATCTGATGAACTCCACTCTGCTTTGCTCTAAATCTTTAAACTATGAGACACGACCCAAAGCAGATGTTGACGTGTGAAAGGAACACAATTTGCCCGGTGATGATCATTCCTTATTTTTTAAATATTTAGTCATTACTAGCCTTGGGAGGTTAGCCCACCGAGATTCACCCATTTTCTTCAAATGAGAGAGATTTTTGAGATTAGGCGATGGTGGTACAGAAAGAATATTAGAAAAGCCAGGTTCTAACCCCTGGCTCTGCCACTTATAAGGCTCATGAGTCACAAATTCAGAGCCCATTTCCTCATCTACAAAATTTTTGGAAGATATTTATATTACCTACCTCAAAGGGTTGTTTTAATGCTCACATCAAGTAAATGAGTGCAAAGCACATTGTAAACCTCAAAAGGCTTGATGATTGATGTATAACTAGTTTAGTGGGAGACCTGCAAAAGCGACCTAGATTTCTTATTTCTCAGGCCAAAGCTCTTCTCTTCCAAGATGGAAGCCCACTGATCTTCACCATCTACCCAGTCCCCAGTCACTGCCTATTTGCCCATGCATCCTAAAGACTCCTGGCTATTCACTCTACAATGCAATCAGGCTCTTTTATTCATATAATAGTGGAAGCCTCTTATATGCTGTTTCCCTCAACTAGAGAGGTCTCTCCTTGAAACCACGGAAAATCTTTTTTATGAGCCCAGTGCTTAGTACAGTTGTTTAGCACATGTTTTCTCATTCATATATTCCCTGTACCAGACTCCCTTCTCTGGGAGGAAAAGGAAAAAAAAAAGTCACACTTCCTTTTGATCCCCAGGACTAGAGACAAGTATCAGTTGGAAACAAGTTACGTTACCTGAAATCCTTTCATGTGCAACCTAATTCAAGTGGGCCAGATATATTCCTTTAAACTGCCTTAGTGACTCAGAAGGGGCAGTCTACTGATAGTGAAGAAAACTGCTTAATTCCTTAAACAAACCTCTATAAATAAAGCCTTTAAAAACATTGATGGATACTAAACAAAGAATTTTGACAGTAAACTTATCTGATTCAATAGTTTTGTTATGCTGTGTTCCTACCATTTACTTACTTAACAAGGGGTCAGAGTTTTGCTGTTCAAAGGAAAAGATTTCTTTAGATGACTTTTATAGAATCAAATTACTCTCAATTCAATTCAGTAATAGGTTCTAGCTAATACCAGACCTGAAGTTTATAAAACAGTTGACATAATTTGATCCTCATAAACCTTCTGAGATGGGTTGGCGGTAGTTCTAATTTTACAGATGAGGAATTCAAAGCTTAGCCAAAGCATGTATCCCTGCCCAAGGTCACACAGGTATAAAGTATGGGAGGCAGGGCTTTGAACTAAGGTCTGACTCCAAATTAAACATTCTTTCTACATACAATACTATGAAATGTTAAAAACATGAACTACTTTAAAAAACAACAACAAAACAAGCTGAAGTGGTCTGGGTTTCATCACCCTCTTAGTTAGAAACATGTGAAATGCAGTCTTCAATTTCAAAAGCTTTGCTATGACACAGCCAACTTTTTATTTTTCTATTCGTAAACAATCCACAGCATTATTAAACAGGGTGATAAAAGAAAACATACAAACTTCAGGCGGATTCTTTTTGCTTAAAAATAGGTGAGCTGGTATCAATTTAATGTGGATAGAAATAAATACAATTCATAATAAAAACAAAATTCCAAGAAGGGAAAATAGAAGATACAAAATCAAAGTGTGTTTCCAAACTCTCAACATGGAGCGAGACATCTGACTTCTTTTTCACTCAGAGAACAAGCTGTGTGTTTTCACAAGTGCAGGTCACTGTAGATTATCAACCCTAACTTACACTCCCAAATGAAAACAAACATCAATAAAAACAAAACCCCACAATTACACCTAGACTCAGACAATTTTTTTTCTTCTTCTAACAGAGACAGACAAGGAAGAGTAACTATATTCTTTCACAAATTTAGCTTCATTACTAAGGCATAGTACCTCAGGAGCTGTCATTTGGGCATTTCCTGCTCATGCTCATTTTAGTATAAACAAATATGATTTGTGTTGTGGAATATATATTTAAAGAGTTCCTTAAAAAAGAATCACAACTTTCATTTCATATATACATCTATATAAAATATAGATGTATATATGAAATACATATATATACACACACACAACCAATTTTTAATTATGTACTGAAAATAAATTACAGGAAATAACTTTTAAAATGCAACGGAAGACGAAGTTTCACAACAAACATTCCCACTGAATTCCCAGGGGTGGGGGTGGGGTGGGGGGGTGGGGTGAAAATGCCGTGCTCAAGGCAGGTAAATATCACAAATATATCAAAAACTTGAAATTGTTTATGCATTCACACATTTACATGAGCCACAAACATTCCTTTACATAAATCGTACTTAGCCTACTACAGAACCAGTTTTTGCCATAAACTACAAAACTTTTAATACAAAATCGTATTTATATATTTATAATTCATATACATGCCCTATCTGTGATTTTAGAAAATAAAAGCTACACACTGTACAGACAATCCTAATTCATAGCTGTAGGCAACATTTTTGGCTGGAATTTCTCCCCCAATAAAATTAATGGCATATTTTATGTACACAAAGGCTAAACTGCAGAAGAGACAGTTCCATTTCCCAGTTATGCATCTCCTTTTAGGGCAAGTCTACGGAAGTTAAGAAGGCAAGACAAATGTACACTCCAAAGTCACCTCTTGAGTGACAAAGGTGAGGCCCTGTCATTTCTGTGAAGATCTGATGATACATGCACTTTGTGTAACACTGGTACTGACAGCAGTAAAGCAATCTATATTTGTAATGTCGTGGCTCAATAAAGACATCCCTGGTGTCAGCTGTCACTACCATCTCAAACTGACTGACTGACTCGGATTCACAGCTACTCCAGAAATTAAAATCTCAATGGGACACTTATGTTTACATTCTGTTAAAAGATTTCACTTTAATAGATTTCTCAAAATATTTCCCTGATACATCCTTTTCAGACGACGAATTTTTCTAACAAGCCAGAGACTGCAGACTAAATTAAGAATTAAACATGGCACAAATGTGCGTGATAAAAGAATGCTCCTCTCTCAGTCTCCATGGCACTAACTTGTGTCTTGGAAGCAAGTGAAGAAGAGAATGCTTAAAACCAACAACCAATTTTCACACTCTGTGGCAACAATCCGTGGAGCCAGTTATACTAAACTACTTCTATAGTGGATTGTAAACTTTGGTTTATTTTGAGTTCTCATTGTACAGCAAGCATGAAAAAGGACGGGAGAGCAGAGCTGAAGAGGAGATGAACTGTCAGTCTGTCTTTAATCGGGCATGATGAGACACCTGGTCAGTCAGGCCTGCTTTGATAGAGTTTGTTACAGACTGCCTTATGTTTTCCTCCATCAATTTATCACCCAGGGGCTTCAATACCTGTGGTATGAGAAATGTGCAAAACAAAACAAAAAGCCATAAGGTAAAAAAAAATTACATATAAAAATATTTTAAACTTCAATTCAAAGTAATGAGCAAAGTAACCAAGAATATGGAAAACTAAACTAAAAAGTTTCAAAAGAATAAGCAATACTGCTGGAAATAATGTATTTAGTCACTTTACAAAGAAAAACAGAAATTATTTTCTTCCTATATGGTATGTCACTGAATTCAAACCATTTTATAGTTCCTATGAGACTTATGTGCAATTCCATACCCTCTCTGCAGCATCAATCTGGTATGTTTACAGCATTTTATGCAGACCGACCGGCCCAGACGGTCCTGCTTAGTGTCCTACATGTGTAAGTGTGAACACTTCATATACAGAAAAGTTAAAAATACTGTCTAATTTTTCTTCTTGTTATTGTTGGATGATAGTCTCTGTCGCTGTGCTGGTGAAAGAGCACGATGAACCATTCGGCGTCTAATAACTTCAAACAGTTTGGAAAACACCTAAAACATGGAGTGATTGGTTAGGAAAATGACGTCAGATTGACTTGAAGTTGACAGAGTATAAGACTAAGAAATTTGAGACTTGGTAGGTTTCTCACCTTCCTGGGACTCCTCTGAGGCAAAAGAAAAGAGAAAGGCAAAGAAATTTAGACAAACTTAATAACAATGGAGAGATTTTGTCCTCTGAATAGCAATTAACGCAATTCACACTAACATGAAAATAATTTTACATACTACAGACTGTTTTCACCTAGCTGTCTGTTTTAATGACACTCAAAATTCTAGAATTAATGCTGCACAGGAGGTAGATTATTTTAAAGCAAGAATCTGAATAATTAAAATATAATCATAATATAAAATAATAAAAGGAAACTAGGATCAGGGGTGGTATTTATAAACTCATTACAAAAACAATCAAGTAACAAATTAAAGATTTTGTCTTTAAATCAATCCTTTAGTAAGATACCAAAAATGCTATGAAATAATTAGAGAATTTTCAGGATAGGACAGGACTTAAGTCCATACATATGTGATTTCTTGTCAACTATGAATAATTAATATTATTTTAAAAATTAAGTGCATAAGTCATCATTCTTATGGGTGGATTACAGTGGATAGAAGAAGGAAAGAAGCATTTTTATGAGGTAAACTGGACAGGGTAAGAATTAAGATATAATAATTTTCCCAAAAAATATTTACTTTTTAAAAAAAATTTTTAAGCAAAAGAACCATGAACTATAGCTTCTTGATCAATTATTTGACTAGGCTACAGGAATGCGAACTGAAAATAATTACTATACTGTTCACAAATGACAGCAGCTTTATTTTTGTCTGATATAGTGTTCAAATATTCCAAGATGGTAATTTTTCATATCTGTGTACTACATGCAAAATCAGCATATAAATGCCAGGTTCAGACATAGCCGTTCCAACTGAGTAACTGCTTATAAGGTATTAGTGAAGTTTGACTTTGACCATACCAAAAAGCAAAATCCATAAACAAGTCCTCCTGACTTCGAGTATATTTGTCTTCCCATGTCATAAGTTAGTAAGTTAACCGCTTCTCAGGTCCAATACACAATGAATTCTAGGCTTTTTTCTTCATAGTGCTTCAGTCTGTCAACCTTATCTTCCTGGTAAGCAACTTTGTCACTTGGCTGCAGGTATGTCCACTACTCAATATTTATTATGGAACATGGCCGTGCACTGCTTCTTGCTCATATTGCTGAGTAGCTCTTTTCAAAAATATTAGTTCTGCTTGTAAAACTTATTTGTCTTCCCTCTTTAAGTCTTCACTGATTATATTACTATTGAGGACTTTTTCATATTCCAAAGAAAACTCACCAAAAACTTCACAGTAAACATTCTCATTTGTTTAAACTGAACTCAACATTTTTTGTTGAACTGACTATATCTCTATGACAATCAAACCTAAGAAAAGGCATTAGGTGTCTATTCCAAGATGTCAGTTTTGGTATAGCCAAGCTTGTGTAATCATCATGATTCTAAAAATAAATCTTTCAACCCATACAACATACTGACAACTTGATTATAAATCCACTCGACAGAGCGCACATAAATACAACCACCATGGTGTTCATGGGTTTAAAGATGGAGGAAACCCTGGATACCATCTAATTCAACCCCCTCTTTTTACAGAAAAGGAAACAAAGACCCAGAGAGGACAAGATCTGATACAAGAGAGAGAATAGTTATTCAAACAATGGAGAAGAAAACATCAAGATGGGGGGAGACAGAATAGTCAATAAAAAACTAAAAGATATATACCAACCTGTTCCCATAGTGTTTCAGCAATTTGATCAATCATTGTTCCAATTTCTCTGAACTCCCCAGAGTATTTAACATATGCCCAAGTACAAAGGGATGTCAGTGCTAAACCCATTATCAGGTTACACAAGACTGCTATCGAGTTCAGGCCAATGAAGCCAGTCAGTCCTGAGATTATATACATAGCAAACATGACCGCAAACAGTGTGGCAGGGGTACGAGCAGCATAAAAGATGTTTTTGCCATCATTGTGCTTTACAAAATTTGCATAGGTTTCTTCGATCTCAGCTTCAAGCTGGTCCTGATAACGACGGCAGAATTCATCTCCTCCCATTTTTTTCACAGAACAAAACTGTTTGACAGCCACCTCCTTGAAATCCAAATGTTTTTTTTCTAAATCCGAAGGTGCAATGTAAGGCTTATCTCCACCACATACCTATTTAAATAAAATGGGAGTACAATGAGCTACCTTCTAGAAATAACACTTTTTTAAAAACATTGCCTCACTTTAATTCTTACAATGACAGAACTATGCCAAGGCCCAAGGTCTAATAGCTCAGAGTAGAAATCAAGTAAACTGAATGATGTGCTTCATCAAAAAGATTTGTTTAAGCTCCACACACAGGTACACTAAATCATTTCCCTTCTAAACAGAAGTGTAAAGAAATCAATTAAAACAGACCCAAAACTTCCAAGTATCACATCTTTATACAAACAACGGAACTAAAGCATGGAAGGCAAATTACTTCCATTATTCTGGGTCACCTTCATTCTGCCTTTGCCTACATGCATTTTCCCTGATGAAATGTCATTATCCTTGGGGGCAGTGACAGTTTCATTTTTATCTCTGATTCCTAGTGCCTGGAATGTAGTAGGCACTTAATAAATATTGAGTGACATACCTGAGTGGAAAATATAGTGAAAATTGCTAGGAAGGTACAAGGTGAAAGTATAACAAATACACTACCCAAATTATCCTAAATTTAGAGTTGATTTTAGAAACTATTTTGGGCCTTAAACTTGCTTATTATTTCAGAGGCTACTATTAACAGCATTATAAATAACTTAACTAAAAAAAAAAAAAACCAAATCATTTTATCCATATGGCTTATGGTCTACTACCAGGCCTCTTTTCCTTCTTATATGGTATGTAATCTTTGTAAAAACAACTTATCTCCAAGAATGAGACTGAGCAAGGGGACAAGGAGGTGCTTTTAAGGATGACAATGAACTAGGATGGAAACTCAAGACTCTGTATTTAAAATAATCAACTTACATCACAAACAACTGCAAAATAACCAAATTACCAACCTGCTCCATGTTTTTGCTATAGCTGTCCCTTGCTCCTGCTACTGCAGCAAGATTGTTAGCTTCAGCTGTTGCCTTTAAAAAAAACAAACCAAAAAACTTTCCATTAAAGAAGAACACTTTTGATGTCTAATGTTAATCTTAAAACATAAGATATGAAAAATTATATACAACGATTCTTCCAAGAAGAGGAACCACAGTAAGATGTCCAAAGATACATCTGATTCAAAGATTAGTTCTATTTGATTTATGAAAATAGTATTTTGGGGAGGAGACAGGAATGGGAAGAGAATGACTACATTCTTTCCTAATTACATTTTCCTTATGTTAAGGTAAAAGCATGGAATAATGTAAAAGAAAGCACATAAAATCTGTGCCCAAAGCCCAACTCTGCTACTTGCTACCTGTGAATTCTTGAAGAGTAACTTTTGGACCTCAAATTTCCTTGTAAAATGAAGGGGCTGGACTAGAAGACTGATGTTTTTTCCAGATCTAAATCCTATGATATTAATATGTAAAATTACCTGGGCATACACCAAATAATTACTTACAAATCATCCAAAAATAAGTTTAGGTGGTCAGAATAGGGTTAAAAATGAAACATCTCCATTCAAAGAATAAACATTTCTTTCTCACATAGTCCATGCAAAAGTAAAAACATAAGACACATAATCCATGTAAAGGTAAAGATGTACTACAATCCATAAAGATAAATTTCATTTTTTAGGGGGAAATGTGCCTGCTATACTGTAAAATTGATAGGCTATCCAAAGCAGCAATTCTAAGATCTCTTTAATCGAAATTTTCCTAAAAAAATAATACAGCTCACTCTTACAAATTAAGTCCCAAATCATCACATTTTCAAAAAACAAATTTCATTCTAAAAGAAAAATTATTGATAAATAAAAGGAACTAAAATGGAGCGCTTTTTTTTTGCCTCAAGAAAAAGAAAGTTTAGTTCAGGTATCTACATTAAGCCGTCATCCCGAACAAATGAAAAACCTTGATAACTCAAGTCCCTAAAAGGAAGGTCATTCCTCCTCATATAACATGAGACACAGATTCTAGTACAGTGCTTTACCCATATGCACCAGTGTATGATAAGGAATAAAATCAGCCTTTTTAACTAAATTATTCTAGTCTATGCCAAGACAAAGCAGCTGCTCAAAACACTTGTCAAATTCCCCAATCCAAGGTATGACTTTAGATTATCTTCAAAATTGCGGTCACACAGTTTAAAAATCATGTAAAATTTGTTCATAACCTCAGTATAACTTTCCATGCTAAACACATTTCTCCCTCAAATATACAAAATAAGATAAAAGTACCTGAAGCATAGACTTAGGATGTGGAAGCTCCTCTCCTTGATATATTTTAATATAAGCCTAAAAATAAACAAATCTTTATTAGTTGGTTATTCTTAAAATCTTGTTCCAAAATGCCAAAACAAAATTTAAAATAATAGAGAGAGAGTAAAGCATACTGATGAAGTGTCACAAAAAGAAATCATACAGGTTTCACAAGACTACCAACCTGCCCCCTTTGTAAAAAGTTATTAAATAAAAGGTAAATTAAATCTAAAAGACTATAGGAAACATTTCCATGTATCTTAAATCAGATCTGCTTTATAGAACCTGGAAAACAGTATGTAGAATAACTATAACATAAATGGAAAAAAAAAAGTAGAAAGCCTTCAAAATGGAATGCACTGAAATAATATCAAGCTTAACCCCAAAGAAGATATGAGAAGGTACTACCTTCTAGAGTGTAGAATACTACATGTGGCAATTTTTTCAATATGTTACTGAACTTTCAAAAATTGTTTACTAAAAGAAATAGCTCTGAGAGACAAGGCAGAGGAAGAAAAGCAAAAACAGATGATGCAGGGGAAAACAAAGAGATGAATAAATTTTTTAAATTATATCTGCTTTCAACTATAGGTAACTCAGACCCCCACAATTCCACGCAGAATATAGTCAATGTAAAAGTTTTAAAATACTAGATTATATCATGGCCAGTATCTTTCACCACACTCTATTCTCAAGGGAAAGTTTTTGTCTAGAAAAAGAGAAGGATCAGGTTTGGAGCATTCCGCTTTCCTTCCACCTACACACATGCACACGCACGCATGTACGTACGTGTGCATGCTCACACACAAAATTTTCCATATAAATGACTATCAAAACTGTCTTACTTCATCATATGTAATTATTCAGAAATGCAAATTTAAAATTTTATCACATACAAAGCAAAAGTTTTTAGAAAAGGAGTTGGAGCTAGAAGAGAAAATATCAACTTTCATTTCCCCCAACCCCGACTCCAGATTTTGAATATTTAATACAGAACTGATTTTCCACTACATTATTCATTCTAACTCATTCTCAGTGGTAGTAATACTAACACTCTGAAGGATGAAAAACAGCTGAAGAGGAATAGAGTGTGCTTAAGGTGCTAGTCATAAAGGTACTTTGCCATTAATTATACTTCACCTGCTCTTAGCAAACAGTCACAACTCCAGAACAGACTTTTCCTGATCACCAGAGACAGGGAATTAATGATTCTCAATCCTAACAGGTTTCATAAATGCTAGTTACAACATCATGAATGTCATGGTTCTTGTTATCTCCCACACCCACCAACTCCATTTCAAACACTAGGATAAAGGCAGGAAAATTATGAAAGTTAAGTAAAATCTTGCAGGAAATGAAGCCAATTCATCCCAGTTACAAGTTCTATTCATCAAAAGCAAAGGAGAACAGACTTAAAATATTCCTTTGTCATTGTTTTAAGAACCAGTTCTCTCTTAACACATCTCCATGTAATAATGTCATACTCCATAAGCTAGCTATCACTTCTAATTTAAGAAATTATATTTTAGTGGTTTTAAATATAACAGAGTTTGCCTACCTTAAAGTATTCTACAAGATCTCTACAAGTCACTTTGGATCCACTTATCTCTTTTTCTACCAAATTTTCAGGGGCAAGCAGTAACGGAACCAGATTGCGAAGTTCTTTTTTAAAGTCTTCATCAATATCTAGTAGAGACGGAATTAGTCAGTACTAAATTAGTCACAAAAGAAATAGAGATTCAGTCCCCAGTGGCATAAAATTATGATAGGTTTCTACTATTATGGAAAAGCAGTACAGAAACCATCTTTCATTTACACAGCTTCATTGAGAAGCTATGATGATTATTTTTCTTTTTTAGATCACATAATTCAAAAAATTACATCACTTTTACTGAGATAATTATACACAGTATGTAAATTGATACAGCAAATACCTGACCCAACATTATAAAGAGTTTCCCTATACCCTTGTTGAAAATGATGTCTTATTTACAATGTAAATTCAAAGAAGACAGGAAATGTTTTGTGTATGAAGCTTTGTCTCTAGAATCACGCTTGGCAAACAGAAGGGGTTTAATAAATGAGTACTGAATGAATGGAGTAAGAATAATCCATGAGTCAAAAGTCTCATTCCAGTGAGTGGCTCATAGGTAAGAAATTGCTGGTGTTTTGTTTTGATTTTATTTAAATGTTTTTGTTTTTTCCTCAATCCTTCTGAATTTCTTCAATCCTCAACCCTTCTCCATTTATTTCCACAAACCTATATAAAAAGGCACCGCACTATATTCTCAAACAAAAAGAGAAGACCCAAATCTACATCTATCTGTTAGTACATTAGAGTTTCTTAATATACTGCTATATGTCATGAAAATAAGTATAGTCTTCAAGCTCAACCTTTCAAAATTTTGCCACTAGCAAAAAACTGACATATAATAAAATTTTGCTTAAGATAGTTTTGACAAAATTCAATTTTAAAAACTTTGAAACAACAAGGAGCACAGTAACCACTTTTTTTTCATACTTCAAAACAGAAATAAGCAGTAAAGCATTTATATCCTAACCAGTATTTCACATGAACAAGAATGAGAAATTCCTACCAGTCAATCTCCCATCAAAACTTGGATTGGTTGCAACTTTAAGACCAGGATGTGGCAATAGGAAACAACCCAGGTTAGAGAAACAACTGTGAATATGCTTCCTTACATTCTGCAGTTCTTCGTGTTGGTTTTGCTTTACCTGTAATGAGGTAAGAAATAAACAAGATAAAGATATAAATGTGAGGTAATTTTTTTTTAAACAAACATGATTAAATGCCACCAGTGAACGCTGGGGAAATATAAGAAAATCAGCAAAGGTGCTTTTCAGATTCCACTCAGCACAGTCATTCCTTTTGTTAAATAAGTGTTTCATAAGCATAAGTACCAAAATTCAAAGGGTGAGGGAGAAGGAAGAAAAGAATACTAGATGTGAGGATCAATTCCAGTTTGGCGACTTACTACCTGGTGACCCAAGTCACATTAAAGCTTGTGCATAAGTAAAAGGAGAAGATTGGACTCAACCTCTCAGGTTCCTTTTAACTCTAAGTCTATAATTCTATGACAAGTCCTATCCAGTCCCCCTCTGACTTGAGGTGCCCCGAAAGGCACTCCAATTGGGAAAAGTCTCCCCCACACTGGTCCCTTTTCTCCAAATGCAAAAGTGATGGCTCCAGGTCTTTCCTATTCCCAGGCTCTGCAACCTAGAGTTGATGCCCCACCCCCCAGTCCCCAACTAGCTGTGCTAGTGGAGACAACACTGTCTGCTGGGGGAGTATCATCAAAGTGCCTGTGCCCCTAAGTGATGCCATCTGGCCAGAGGACTGCCTCTTACAACTTCTTGCTCCCAGCTCTCCCCGCCAACCCCTGAAGAGGTTGCCACCTTCTCCTCCAGTCCTACTGTTCTATCACTCCCTACATCACTCTCAGGTGGGAGTCTGTGGGTATCTTAGGAGTGCTTCAGGGTAGATTCTGAAAAAACTTGCACTGCAGAGACAGTTATGTATTAAATTAATTTCATATTTTAACAGGAACTAGTGGAGGTCTGTAAGTTGCAAAGATCAGGAATCAAGAGACCTGAACTCTAGTTCAGAGAATCAAAGAATCTCAGAGTCAGAGGGGACCTCTCCGGCCAAAATCTAGCCAAACTCAGAGCTTCTGTTTGAAGACTTCCAAGAAGAAGGGTCCACCCTTCAAATACTTGGAAGATAGGTGTCACCTTTCCCTCACTTCCCCACTCCCAGCTAAACAAGTTTTGTTCTTTAATCAATTTTCATTTAACATGGACTCCAGGCTGAAATCCTATGTTTCAGTGAAATAGAGTTCTGGTCTCCTGACTTCTGGTGCCACAAGCTATTTTGTTAGTTCCAACTGAAAAACTAACACAGGCCAACTGAATCACCTCTCAACTGGTCCTCAGTTTCTTCATGTGTAAACTGAGAGGACTGATTAGATCATCTCTGAGGCCCCCTTCTAGCTTTAAGAGTCAATGTGTGTAAAATAAATGGTTTTCCTGGTAAGATACCACTGTGTTCCTTTCTCTATTTTTAAAAATAAAATCCCATAGTTATTTTTTAAATTAGATTTTTTATTGTTCTTTTTTTCTTTCACTTGTTTTTACCCTGTATCCCTCCCCCTACCCCACCCACTGCCAGATAATCACCTATAACAAAGATTGCTGAGATAAAGACAGAGACACAGAGAGAGAAAAATGTAGTAAAACCAATCAATAAGATGAAATACAACAGACCCCAACCTCTTCAAAGGAGAATAAGGAAGGGTATTTTCTACTGTCTCTTCTTTGAGAGCAAATATAGTCTATAATTTCACAACTTTCAGTTCTGACTTTTATGGTGGTTGCTCTATTTATATTGTAACATCACGGGTACTGTTTTCCTGGTTCTGGTCACTTTATCTTGGATCTGTTCATATAAGTCTTTCCAGGTTTTTTTGTATTTATCACATTCATAATTTTTTACAAGTAACAATCTATTACACTCATGTACCTAAACTTGTTTAGCCATTCCCTAAATGAATGGGCATCTACTTTGCTTTCCATTTTTGTTACCACATAAGTGCTGCTATAAATATTTCAGTGTATATGAAATGCTTCTACACAGTGGTCAATTACCTCCCTGAGGGTATATGTCTATTAGTAAAATCTCTGGGTCAGAGATAAGGACATCTGAATCATAATTCCAAACTTTTTCAAAATGGTTATATCATTCTACTAGATCAACAATACCTTAGAGTGTGCTCATCTTTCTACCACTTGGACATGTTTATTCTAGCCCTCTGTCACCTTTGACAATCTGATGGGTGTGAGAGGGAATACATCATAGTTGTTTTGATTTGCAACCCTCATTATCAATGATGTAGCATACAATTTCATAAAGTGGCTAATAGTTGGGGATGCTTCTTTTGAAAACTGTGTGTTCATGTCCTTCAACCACCTACCTGTCAGAATATGGCTTTTTATTTTGGATACACAGCATGTTCCAAAAGTCTTAATGCTGTTTTAAGTTTCAGTAGCTTAAATTAAAGCTTTTAAGAGCTCTGATAGCTTAAAACTGCACTAAGACTTCGGAAACATCCTGTGTTTCTATTGTCTAATAACAAACATAATGGATACAAAGATTTTTCCCCAGTTAAATGCTTCCCTTCTTATCCTGTATATATTAATTTGTACTTTTCAATTTCATGGAATCTAAATTTATCATCATCCCTTATCATCCCTTGTTTGATTAAGAATTCATCTCTTACCCATAGCAGAGAATAGTATATGATCTGTTTCTCTTCCAATTATTTTGTGGTAAAAGCTATCCATTTTTAATTTGTTATGGCATACAGTACCAAGATGATCTCAGTCTTATTTCTGCCAGACTGTTATCCAGTTTTCCTGGCAGTTCTTATCAAATACAGAGTTCTTTCAGGGGTAATTTATATTTTGAAGTATATCAAACACTGAGTTAATGAGCTTCATTATTTCTGCTTCTCCCTAGTCTATTCTATGGATATACTTTTCTGTTTTTAACTATGGTTCCGATAGCTACCTTATAAATATAGTTTGAGGTCTGGACATACTATTTCTCCTTCATGACTACTTTTTTTCATTATTTTCCTTGATATTTTAAATCTTTGATTCCTCTCAATGAATTTTATTGCCTTATGCAGCTCTAGCAAGAATCTTTTGGGTAGTCTGATTGGTATAGAATTAAATCCACAAATTAACTTTTGTAGTAATATTATTTTAATTTCATCAGTATAACTCTACCACGAGCACTGAATATTTATTTATTCTCCCAGCTATTTAAGTTTTTCTTTATTTCTGTAAGAAGCATTTGGTAATTTAATCTATATAATGTTTGAGTGTGTTTTGGTAGAATGACTCTCAAGTATTTTATGCATTTTGTAGTTATTCTGAATAGGACTACCCTTTTTCTAAGTACTACTGCATCTTATTGCCATGGCTATTTTACTGTTTCTGGTTAATACACACAAATACTACTTATTGGATTATTTGTACTCTGTACATGTTCCTTGTTCATTCTCTTTGGCTCACCTGTAATCTTTTTTCAAGGAACTGTCTTCCTCCTTCCAAGCCATATGAATGCTCGTATGGGTAACTCCAATCTCGAATCAAGAACATTAATGTCTACACAAAAAGAAAAAGTGATGATCTTACCAGCACACAAAGGTGACTGTGTTTACTGCTATCACCCTCCAAGCTTCCCCTAATCCTCTAAACAATCTTTGCCAGAAACAATAGCACAGGCTCTATTTCTGACTCTCTCATTTGTTCTCTCTTCTCTCCATACCCACACACATACACACGTGTATGCGCATGTGTACGCATATGCATATGATCCAGTAATACTTGCTTCCCACTCCATCACAAAGAGCCATTATCTAATTGAAAGTTTAAATGTTATCAAAGAGAGTAAATTGGGCCTTAGCACCATTTAAACCTATATTGGCAACTTAATTTTTTAAAACCACAAAGAGATTAAATACATAATTTGATCATAATAAAGCAAATTAGATGAATCTTCATTCCAGAAGAATAAGATGAACCAAATGTAGTAAGTCTGTGGTGAGTAAAACTACTAATGTCTGGAGCCAAAAGCCATTTTGGAAGATTATTTAGTCCAATACATTCATTTTATAGATGAGAAACTAGAGGCGCAAAGTGGTTTGTGCTCAAGGTTATGCAATCGGTACACAGCATAGCTGGGACCATGACTTCTAAAACTCAAGCCCAGTGACCTTTTAACCTCACATGGTATAAACAGAGGCCAAAATAATGTATTTGACATAAGGTCAATTCAGTAACATTGCTTCTACCCATACACACAGCAGACTTATAACCTTCACCCGAGTCAGCTGTTTCCAAAAAGCAGTCAGCAAAAATCCAGTAAAACAGTATAGCAATAAGACCCTTATCATCATCAAAAAAGCGTAACATCAATAAACAAACAAAATTTGGTGAAACGCGAAGAACAATCACTGTTCACAACTGTGTCCAAGCCAAGAATAAAATTAAACTGGCAAGTCACCTGAATGAATCTTTTTCCTTATCTAAAAAGACTAGATCTCCAGCAGTAGCAGATTTAATATTCTACGATTTCAAAATACTCAGTTGCTATTATATGCCGAACAAGAAATCATAGCTGAAATTATAGCATTTGTATTCCCGTCATTACTAAGGACTCCTCCAGAGAAAACAAAATATATTAAAAACCACTTAAATCTAATTTTAGCTTCACAAATCCTGGAATCCTGCTACAAGGATAAGTAGTAACCAAAGGAAAAAGTGATAACATTGACTCAAACCACAAAGCTACAATCTATTATAGCCACCCTACACAAGAAATGAGTTCAGAGTTGAAATAAGTGGGGGCTTTCTCCACATAAAGATCAAGTGGGGAGAAGAAGTGATAATATAGGGGTGAACAGAGCCAGAGCTCTACATGAAAATCAAGTCAAGTATACTGAAGGAAAGGTGGCAGAACCTTCAGAAATTTTGAAAAAATTACTGATAACAAACAGCCCAGATTAACTCCTTCCTTACCTTCCTGGCAATCTTACGACCAACCTAAGTGATATCTGCCAAAGATTCAACTGTTTCTCCAGAAGACAGAAGCTAACTTGAACATTTTTCATGCTAAGGCAAAATAACTTAAAAAATTTACCTGAAACGGTTTCTGGTAGATTTCTTCCATTGCAAGTCTTCCATACTCTGTAAACAACTATTAAATCAGTCTATTAAAATTAATGACACAGGAAGATATGAAGAGTGTGTGATGCAACACTGATTAAGTGGTATTTTTTTTAAATCAGGAATTAAATTTGGCTCAAAGAAAACATTAAAAGCAATCAAACATTTAAGTTTTTCTGACAGTGTTTATATAACCAAGATTACGCTGAACCAAACTAGTTTATAAAGTCACAACACAGGTGGGACAATGCTGTTTAGTTAGACTGGAGAAGGGGGAGGGAGGGCTAAGGTTTTCCAAGTAGAAAGGAAGATGAAATATTCTACCAAAAGTCATTTAACATGAATTTCCTAATATACATACTTGTAAATGCTGAAGATCATCTTCTTGAATATTCTGAGATAAATTATATACCTGTTAAGAAAAACAATCAATCTTTATATAGCACCATAAGATTTACAAAGGTTACAGTTTACCATTTTAACTGGAACACCAGTTATAATTTTTATACCACAGCATAAATGAAGTTTTCATCTACTGTTATAACAAACAAAATAAAGATATCAAAGGTCTTTTCTATAATAATCCTCATTTTCCAATTTTAAGTCAAATTTCTGTAATACAAACTTAAAAAAACACATCCGAAGCACAGCGATGCCACGTCTTATCAGCAGCTTTTGCCTTTGTCCCTCCTTGCAGCCGAGCTCTGCAATCTAGATTACTTATAACATACTCTGCTTCCCTTACGACCAAGAATCTTGTTTTCCTGACTATTTAGCTGCCAGCTGCAGTAGTTCATATGCTTGTATCCTGCTCCAGTGCTTTGAAAAGTTTTGTTAGCAGAGCATCTGGAGGACACTACGATGTGGAAAGGGCTAAGCTCCCAGGACGTCCTTTTTCCAGTTTCCTTAAGTAGGTGAAGCAACTAGGCAGGGAAGGACCTTAAAAGAAGCAACTAGGCAGATCTCCCAACAGAAGGTGACCTCCTTGAGGGCAATAACTCTTTCCACTTTCTACTTGAAACCCAGCATTTTCACACATTTTAAGAGTTTAATAAAGGGCAGGTAGGTGGCTCAGTGAATAGAGCACCGGCCCTGGAGTCTGGAGGACCTCAGTTCAAATCCAACATCAGACACTTCTCTCTCTCTCTCCCTCTTTCTCTCTCTCTCTCTCTCTCTCTCTCTCTCTCTCTCTCTCTCTCACACACACACACACACACACACACACACACACACACAAACACACACCCCCTAGCCGTGTGACCTTGGGTAAGTCACTTAACCCCAATTGCCCTCCAAAAAAAAAAGTTTCATGGATGCTTCTTCAGTTATTCAGAGGGAATCTAAACAATGGCAAGAAGATACTATTTTATAAAACCTAGTTTAACAGTAAATGAAAGTTTAAACAATGTATCTCAGCAGTGAATATAACAGGTGGCTATGTGGTTTCCCAGAGATAGATGGAAAGATTGAAAAAGAGCAGAGCAGAAATGAGGTCCAGATGGAAGCTAGAAGCTCTAACCAAGGCATATCCATTGGGGCGGGGGGGAGTGGGGGGGAGAGCCAGGTGGTGTACACAGCATTTCTACCATAAACAACCTCACATTTATAAGGCAGTTTAAGATTTACAAAGCGTTTTCCCCAAATGACCATGCTAGGCATGGACAAGCAAAACACTATAATGTAAAGTAGGTAGTATCACTATGTCTACATGTAATAAACATTTGTAGAATTTAATTATGATCTGAGAGGGGGAAGTTAGTTGGGCAAGAAGTATTTATTTATTAAGAATTTACTATGTGCTAAGCCCTAGATTAAGCACTACAGTACAAAAAAGGCAAAAAATCTTAGAGCAAAATGCTCTAGTACAGGGGTGGGGAACCTGCAGCGTCGTGGCCACATGTGGCCTTCTAGGTCCTTGAGTGTGGCCTTTTGACTGAGTCCAAATTTTACAAAACAATAGCCTTTTATTAAGGTGATCTGTGAAGTTTAGATTCAGTCAAAGGGCCACATGTGGCCTCAAGGTTGCAGGTTCCCCACCTCTGCTCTAGCAGTTGTAGGATAGGGAAAAGCTTCCTGTACAAGGTGTCTTTAAGCTAAGCCTTGAAAGATTCCAGGGATTCCATTCCAAGAGATGGAGTAAAAAGGGAGAGCACTCCAGGAACAGGAGACAGGTATGGAGATAAGAGATGCCACATGAGATACAAAGGAGTGAATAGGCCAGAACAGCTGGATTATAATAGTGCTTAGAGAAGAGTAAAGTGTAGTTTTAAATGGTAAAGAGAAGAATTTTTGTTCAATACTGGAAGTAACAGGGAGACACTGGAGTTTACTGAGGTCTGTGTGAAAGAGTTATGGCAGAGCTTTAGGATATTCCTTTTGGGAGTTGAGTAAAGGATGGAATGGAGCAGAAAGACCAAATAGGCAACTGCAGTGGTCCAAAAAGAGGTGACAAAGGCCTAGAGTAGGCTAGTGGCTCTAGGAATAAAGAGAAACGGATAAACATGAGATAGTGTGAAGAGGTTACATGTGGGAAATAAGTCCAAGAGAGGAGTCCAGGACAGCAGCAAAGTCTGAATGGCAAGGATGATGGCAGTGCCCTCAACAGTAGAGTGAGGAAGACTGGACATGCTGAGTCTGAGATGCTTGAGACACATACACAAATTAACCAGAGCACAGATTAAAATAGAATGAGTATCACGATAGGCATGGACAGGCAAAAAAAAAATGCTATAAAGAATAGAGAAATTACTTCCAAGACTGCTACATAAAGAGAAACTTTAGTGGAAAGACTGGGGCTTAGAAGGACAGTTATGATTTTAAAATCCTTTGATATCAAATTATATTTTAAATTCTACAAATATTTGTTACATGTAAGAATAATGATACTACCTATTTTACAAAGCTTTTGGGGAGAAAGCACTTTGTAAATTTTAAACTGCTTTATAAATGTGACACTGTTTATGGTAGAAACGCCAGGTACTCCCCCACCTACTGATATGTCTTGGTTAGAGTGCTAACTTCCATCGGGACCTCATTTCTGCTGTGCTCTCTCTCATTTCCAGGAGTGTTGAGTAGTTTACTTTGTTGAGAGTATAAACCACACGTGACAGAACAGTTAATAAAACTGGAACGGCCTGGTGGCACCAGATACTAGAGGGCATCAAACGACAAGCTGAGGAAGTTGGACTCATTGTCTACACCATTCACTGGTAGACGCAGTAATGATCTCCAGCTTTATGACATGTCTTGGTAATTCAGTTCTTATATTCTGACTTAATTCTGTCTAGGGGAAGGATGAAGGGCAGACCAACCAGGTAACTCACTTACAGACTGAGACAAGGGAATCAATCAATCAACAAACATTTTTTAAGCATTTACTATGCAACAGGCACCAAGACAGCCTAGCAAATTCCCCGCTGGACAGGGCACAACTTGTCCAATACTGAGTTTACTATACTATGCTGCCTACACTGTTAGCTAATGAGCCAAAATTACCAAAGGAACCATTAAAGGCATGGTTATAGCCACTGAGAGACAGTGTCTTAGAAAACTCCAGATAAAAAGAAAAGAAATAATAGAACCAAAGGTAGCATCCTAGCAGTGGTGAGGGTAGGTTCTATTTCAACACTTAGCTAAAGTAAGTATGGTCAAGGCCTCCTCTTCATCTTCTTAATTCCCCCCCTTTAGAAATGGAGTTCAGGCTGCTCAGGGAAGAGGGAAAGAGGTTTAAGGCTGGGGTTTTAATGTTTGGGTATGTCATGGATTCCACCCTTGGCAATATGGTGAAGCCTACAGACACATCCTCATAATGTTTTTAAATGCCTAAAATACATAGGATTACTAATGAAATGTAGTTATCAGAATATTTTTTAAAAACAAGTTTAATGACCCAGGTCAAGAATTCTCAGTTGAAGGGAATGCTTCCTCACCCTATACTATGTACTTAACTTTGCATTTAATCAGGAAATGTCTTAATGTAAGCCAATGGAAAAGAGGAAATGGAGAGGAGAATGGAAAGGAAACCAAGAAGACTGAAGCACAGGAAGGACCCCTTCCCAATTGGGTAAAATACTAAAGGGTCTTCCCCATCAAGGGTGTGCACATTCCTGACACACGAACTTTTCATACAACTTTCATAAAACCTCCAGAGCATGAGCGTTACCAACTGCAACAGCTGCCAAGGACAAATTTTATCTTTAGAGAGTCCTCTTTTCTTTTTTTAAAAAGATGTCAGTATAATATGTTTCAAAAGTTTCAAGAGGTAAAGTATCCTAGAGATTCCCTTTTCCCCCAGCATCCATCTTTCAACCCATTTATCTCCTTGGATTAGTACCTATTCCTCCACAAAGAAAATGAGAAGAATAAATGCAGAACATTTGATGGGTCTGTGCTAAATGCAAAGCTGGGGAAAAGAAAGATTGTCGTGCTTAAGAACTTGTGATATAGAATAACAATTATGTTTATTATCAACAAAATTGGTAATAACAAAACTTATGTTGTCTTTTCTTAATAAAGGACTCAGGGGTTTAAATTCTACAGTAAAAGATAAAGGAGGAAGGCAAAAATAACCTGAGCAAAATTAGTCTTTACTTATCTGTACTTTTAATACACACACATTCTCTCTCTCTCTCTCTCTCTCTCTCTCTCTCTCCCCAATCACTGAGCACCTTAAAATACAATCTCTACTTTCTTTTTATAAAAAGAGGTACCATGGGGACGGCTAGGTGGGGCAGTGAATAGAGCACCGGCCCTGGAGTTCAAATCTGGCCTCAGACACTTAACACTTACTAGCCACGTGACCTTCGGCAACTCACTTAATCCCAATTGCCCTACCCTCCTTCCTCCAAAAAAGCAAAAAAACCACAACAACAAAAACAGGTACCATGGGAAAAGGTTGGGAATTTAGGATAAATAGCTTACTGTCTCCTCTTTGAAGGTAATTAAAATATGCTATGACTTTAGAACAATAGAAAACAGAATAAAAGAGAGGAACTAAGAGAGAGACAGAGAAACATAAACTTTAAGATTTCTCTAATCTCAGTTTTTAAAGGAAAATATATGTAGAAAATAATTAAAATGTGTTAGGGTTGTCTGGTTTGAGCATACGACATAATTTCCATGTCTCACCTGAACAGAACTTGTCATAGTGCTCAAAGCAAATACAGTTGCACAGTCTTTGATAGTTGATTGGCTATCAAAGGCACCCTGGGTGTCCATTAACAGGACAGCAACCTAGAAATTACCAAAAAAAAAAAATACCACGTTAAGCAAATGCATTGGCCATCAACAATGGACTCTATAAGACTCACATAACTATATGCCAGCAGAGTTACATTTAGGGTTCTTCTTAATTATTTAGTTTGTCAATTCATTAGCCCAATACTTTTTTACACTTAACCAACAAAGTAATTACAAAGCGGCAAACAGCCTGAGACAAGAAGCTGCGTTTCTGAAGTTATTGCATAACAGTTAACAGCCTCTTGTGGGCACTGTGAGATTTGTGGGCTACCTGCCGTAACTTAGAATATCCAGTATTCAGTGTGACCATTCCCAAATGTATGCCTCAGCCAATAATTCTGCTACTTATCTGGCAAAGGGAAATAACAGTATGACCCAGGTTACTAGGGAAGAGGAGAGGCATGCCAAAGAATACTTCTTCCCAATAGTGGCAGGGTTCTCTGCAGATTTCATTACTAACAAAAAAGAAAGCATTCCTGGCTTATAATGGGTAGTCCCCACTTCCCCTCTCCTTTCCACAACCTGTGACTGTTATCGGACTCTACACAACCCCTTTCCCTCCTGCTGCCAAGAAGCGCTCCTTTATCTTTACTATAAGGGTTTGGTAGGTGCTCTTCAAGGGATAAGAGAATGAGAGGTAAGGAAAGAAAACAGACAGAAAAAAGAAAAAGGACTAAGAAAATGCCTCCTGTTACAGAACAGTCTTGTTTGAAAAAGCAGGGAGATTACAAATGGCAGCGAGATAGTCTAGACTGGTCAATCTCACACACCTGAACTTGACACTTCCAACAAGGTGTAAGATAACTTCCTTGATAGTTTAACTTCAAATAAAAGATATTTTTTAAAAAAACTGAGGAAGGGAGTGGGAGGGAGGTGCAGGCTGAAGGAGAACTAGAAGGAGATAAAAATGGAAGGGAAGATTTGTTGTAAAAATTTACCTTTGTTCCATCTGGCCTATCAATTACAAACACTTCATTCCAGACCTGTATGCCTGTTGTTTCTCTCTCACATCCACCTCTCCATGTAAAGCCAGTCAATGGTTCATTATTTCCACCAATCCAACTGGAGGAATTCTGTTAAAGTTAAGCATAAGTTTATATATTAAAACAAGCATTCTAAAGACCACTGTTTTTTAGGAAAATCTATTCTAGGACAGCCTCACAATCTTAATTTTCTTTAAAATAGGGTCATTTAACAAAACAATTGCTGGGCTATTCAAAGTGCTAGAAATCAAACAAGAATATAAAAGTAATGCTTCATTTATCCAGATCCTCAGCTAAAATGAAACCAAAAAAGGGGGAGTGGGAGGGAAGGGGAGAACCAATCCTCTGATATTATTCTCCCTCCTGTTGGCCCTTAGATGTCCAAATTCATGCATGGAGACAGTCACACAAAAATGTCTTAGGTACTCATCCAAAGCTTATTTGTTCTCATTTTAGAAAAAATTCTAATGAGTTATCTGGTCTCCTAATCCACAAAGGTCTTTAGGAAAAAGGGAGGGGGAAGGGTTGCTAGAGACAAGCATATACAGCAACAAGTGATAGCAAAACAAATGACAAAAAAACTAGAAAAAAGCTGACAAATTCAGAGTACAGAAGCCCAGGACTACACACAGTAGGTCAGCCACCAATCCACAAGGTCATCATTGCCCTATTATAGAATGAGTACAAGTGATGTTCATGATGAAAAATAAATGATCAAGAAGGCTCAATTCTGTTCATTATACCCCTTATGAAAACAAACCTCAATATAATTTTAAAGGATTTACATGTTTTCCAATTGTCATCTGAATGCATGAGCACCAGTTATCTGGACATTTCACCTCCTCTGACCTTCCCAAGCAAACGAATGCTGTTTCTCCTACTAGACTTTAAAGTCACTAAGGACAGGCACAGCTTTATAGTCAGTCATCTTTTTATCTGTCTGCTTAGCTCACTGACTTCTAGACACAATTTCAAAAGTTATTTGTTGAATAAACACCAAAACGAGGACAAGAATTTTAAAGACCAAACATACAGAGGGAGAGATGCAATGAAAAGCACACCGGCTTTACAGTCCGAGGAACCGGGGTCCAATGCCACCACCTGACATATGCTACTTGTGTGATCTTGCCAAGACACTTCATCCTCAGGCCTTCACCTGTAAGATGAGGGGGTCAGACTAGCTGGCCTCTGAGGTCCCTTCTAGCTCTGAATCTATGCCTGTATGACATACCCATTTATAACAAAATGTCCAATGCATAAGGTCATACTCTTGATTAATAAGGTTATTACATATTCTTCCTTTAAAAGGGGGGTGGGATGGGAAGAGAGAAAGTCATCTTTGTTGTTCTGAGACACAACCAACTTAATTTCGAGGACCAGACTGTTTTAAAACTGATTAGAAAATAAGAATCAGAGGTGGAAGAGACCCTTTAACAGGATCAGATCCAACTCCCTCATATTATGGATGAGGAAACTGAGACCTAGAGCAGTCACATAACCTACCCAGTAATAAAGTTATTAGTAAGGAGAAATTAATTATAGACTAAGAGGTTTTCCGCTTTCTGCACCAAAAAGAGTTCCAATATGAAAAAATATAATGAACTGTATTTCATCTCTGATACTCAATGTGAAGCTCTGGTGGAGATCCTAAAAAGTAGTCAAAGGAAACCGACAAGATAGTCATACAAAATTATCAAGAGCAAAAGGTAGTTCCAAGAATAGTTCTCATTCTCTCTTCTAACATGTATAAATATCACTGTCAGACCTCCCACATAATCTATTTTTGTTTAAATTAACATGTTTTTTGGCTTCAATCATAATCTTAGAAATCACAAAACTGGTAACATTTTTTAAAATTCATAACTCATTAAATAAATGTTTAAATTAAAAACACCTTGAAACCAATCTCCACTGCAAAAATCAATACAGAACATCTATGAAAACAAAAAACAGGCCCTATATATAGGCCCACAAAACAAATATAGGCCCACAAAATCAGTGTAAAACCAAAGATACTTATGTCAAGCAGAAAATATTACTGATCTTCAAGAAAGGATAAAATACCATGGCTGCCTCAAAAACAACTGAATTCTCATAAGACTGGAACTAACAGTACATGCCAAATGAGCAGCACTAAGACCAGTCTTTTGTGACTTTTAAAACTATAAATAACCTTGGGGCTGCAGGTAGAGAGAAAAAGGAACGGCCAAAAGAATGGTGGAAATAATTATGGATATGGCTCTTCATAAACTTTTCCATCTCCTCATACATGTCCTCCACTCTGGATTGAAAGATCAGAAACTATAACTTCTCATCATGGTTTACTGATCTAAATTAATTTCCAGATAATTCAGTACCCTCCCCCTACTCCTCTTTCAGTTGCTGGGGATTCCTGCTCAAAAGCTATTTAGGTTCAATCATGTCTGACTCTTCATGATTCTGTGGACCATATTATGCATGGGTCTTCTTGGCAAAAATACTGGAATGGTTTGCCATTTCCCTCTCCAGTGGATTAAGGCAAACAGAGGTTAAGTGATTTAACCAGGGTCACACAGCTAGTAAATGTCTGAGGCCAGATTTCATCTCAGTCTTCCTAATGCCTCCTAGACAAACAGAGGTTAAGTGACTTGACCAAGGTCATACAGCTAGTAAGTGTCTGAGGCTGGATTTGAACTCAGGTCTTCCTGACTACAGGCCCATCCTTCTACCCACTGAGCTATCTACCTGGCCCACATAGCTCAAAAGCTACAGATAGTTTTAAATGAAAACAGATTTGAATTAACTTTTTCAATACCTATTTTTCTGAGTTGGCATTAGATGATTTGTCTCTCAAACAGTCAAAGCAATGTTATAGCAGCAGTGACAAACACAAAACTCAAATGAATATAATCCAAAGACTTTTGAATGTATTTTAATGTTTCTTGAGTGTGGGTAATAGTTTGGATAGTCTGGATAGTTTGAAGACCTGAGTGGGGAGGAGCTGGTAGCCTACCTAGTATCCCCAATGCCACAATGCAATCAAAGGCATCTTCATTTACACTGATGATAATAATAGCAAATAACTTTTATTACTGTATTCATTCCAACCTATTTAAAAACACCAAACTAAAAGAGGCCTTGCTAAGTAACAAATACACAAGAGGTATCTTTTAAGCTGAAATTGCTCAAGGATGTTTCCTTCCCTCCTAGTCCCTTCCCACAAATATAGTTAACATTTCCTCCTAATCAGAGAAAGAAAGCAGTCAAACAGTACAATCTATATAACAGTTCCATGGATGATGAAGAGTCAATATCATTTCAATTAACCATTAGCAAAGCCATTTATAAGAATTTAAGTTTCTATAACAGAAATTTAGATATGCACTGAAATTCAGAGATAAATGATACAGAATTTTCTTAAGAGGACATAACCACATTTATTCTAGTTCAGCTCTCACCTTCATTTAATTCAAAGTAATAATAATACTGTTCACTTATTTGCTTCTGCAAATTGGCTGACATTTTACAAGAGATATTAGATCCTAAATAATAAGAATTTTGGAGTTTTGTCCAGGATCCCTCATAGATTAGCTCCATTTAGTGTAGAATTCCACATGACACAAAACCAGCCATGTAGCACTTTAGCAATATGAAGCCCAACTTTAAGCTCACCATTTCAACTTAAACACAAGATATAGAAAAATCATCCATTTTCATGGCAGGAGTCTCTCTAGCTAGGCCAACCCCAACCCCATATCACTGAACCTGTGAAAACATTGCAGGATTTCTTCTCTATCAGACTTGCGTCCTGCCTGATCTAAGTCAGTACTGGCACATCTGAAATGGGAGGGGGAGAAGTGGCAGATGGGCACCTTGAGGAACCAACCAAGGTTAATCAGAACTTAAATATTCAAGAGTTGAAGAGCAGAGAGGGTTATTCAGGATTTGTGATTTCTTTTTTACAGAGAACTCCTCTACCAATACAGATGGACTAATCTTCTGCAACACATAGTCTCAGTTGCCTGGGGCACTGAAAAATTGGTTGAGTGACTCCCAGAGTCACAGTAGAGAATATCTCATATAGATACAGATATATACACACACAATACACACAGGTATGCACATATACCTATTATATTATCCACATATAGTATTCTGTATGTCATATACTGTAACTCATGTTATGCATATGTACATGTATGTATAGGCATTATTTTACTTATGCATAGTAAAGTACTCCCCAGTTGTATAGTGGATATAGGGTGAGCCTCAGAAAACCTGGGTTCAAGTTCAGTTTATATAAAAAGACACGTGTAATTTTGGTGGGTGGAGGTGCAGACCTATGATTTCATAGTTTGGGAATACTTCCAATGGCACTGATGGCCTATTACATAACCTAAATCTTAAGAGAGCTGCCTACGGGCACTAGGAGATTATAAGATTTGCTTGCAGCAAAGCCACACAGCTGTATGCCAGAAACAGGCCTTAAAACTAGGTCTTCCTAAGACAGGACTTTATTCATCCTACTATACTTCCCCTCAGATATTGTAACACTTATATTATGACTAACAGGCAGCAACCCTATCTGAGAGTCAACATAACATTACTATGTTACTTTTTATAAACTTGGGCACCTTATAGAAGAGGTATTTTTAAAGTATGGATAGAAGCAATGTGGCATTGAGGCATAAATAGTTGGCTTGGAATTAGGAGGGCCTGGATTCAAGTTCTGTCTGTGACCTCTGATAGCCATGACAGCACCTGGGCAAATCACTTAAACCACTCTACTGCCATGCTAAGTCTAGCTTGCAGAACAGTTCTATGTGCACTAGGAAGAATGTCTTCACCTCCAGGCACTGATGGTAAAACGGGTCAGACCCAAACAAACCATCAGGGCATTTCTCTGCTCCAGTACAAGTTCATGTTCACAGATTCCAATATTCAAAGATGTCAGTCCCAAATCTCTTGTAAATGGCTCGCCTTTCCACAGCACATTCTTTCAAGGTTCAGGCACAATTTCCAGTGTGAATAAAAAGCGACTTGGTCACCATGTAAAGGAAGTTGTTTTGCTGCCCTCCTACCAAAAAATAAAGTATCCAATCGCCACAGACACTGGGAAGAGAACTCCTTGGGGCACAGCAGGTTAGCCCTGTGTCTAACACAATCTTAGGAATAAAGACCCCACGCTGATGTTGCCCACTGAAGAAAAAGTCTCCAAGTATTGATAGCTTGGACAGCAAAAGACTCCTAAACTGCTTGTCCATCAAGAACTAGATGACGCAATGGAAAGAGCACCAGACTTGGAAGACATGAATTCACATCCCTGCCTCAGACACCTCCTAGCTGTGACATCATCTCTCTGTCTCAGTTTCCTCATCTGTAAGACAGTGCTAAAGATAGCCCTTACCTCAGAGCTGCTGTGAGAAACCAAAGAGAAGACGTGTAAAGCACACTGCAAACTTTAAAGTGCTATATAAATGCTGGATATTATTATTGTTGTTGTAAGGAAGTAGGGCCATCGCTAAATCAAGAGAGGGAATAAAGTATTTCAGCGAAACACTCATCCTCATTTCAGTAAAAGTCATCCCTGAAAATACTCAAAACTAGATTTTTCAACTTTAATAATTAAAAAGGGTGTGATATTAGAGATTCTGTGTTAAAGAAGAACTTTTTAAGCTAAGAAGTCAAAGTAGATCTCCCTAAGGCCATATGGCAACCTGACACTAGAAATAAATCAGTACAATACCATCCTCAAAACTGGACAAGGGCTTATTCTTTTACCTGAATTCTACTTAGGGCTTAAATCTCAGGTGAGTGCAGACAAGAGAATTTTGTTTGATTTTAACATATGCACTATGTTTGAAACAAGTTTTTAAGGTCATATCTTGTTCTCTGTTCCTTGTTCCAAGGAAAATGTCTATGTTACCAGTTCTAATGGAAAAAAAAAACCAATTCTGTCCATTACTAATGTCTTTTCATTGCTTTTTTTCGGGGGGGGGGGGGGGTGGGGGGGGAGGGGAGTGGAACGACCTTCAAAAGGTTTACCTGAAGTTGTTTCCTTCATATTGTCTTGAGTAATTGAATTCAAATGCCAGTAAAATTATGTTATAACTACACTTTTTTTTCTGCACATATCTGAAGTTATTTATCTTTCTGTATTTCATCTTCTCAACAGCCATTGTAGCTTCCTCCCACAGCACTTACATAAAACACTGAAAAGGGTAGATCCCAAATGTGGTGCTTTTTCTTATGACATGAATAGTTGTTCATCATAGAATTTTTTTTAACTTCTAGATGTACAACAAAACCTACCCTCACCTACTGCTTTTGTCATCACTCCAAGTAAAGCCTATAAACAGTTTTATTTAATTGTTTTTGATTGCTAGATGCTATTAGCGCTGGTAACTTGTGCCTTCCAAGTCCATTCACAGTGAGAACATCAATATAGACATAGTTCAGTGTTTCCAGTGGTGTATCAATAGGTGGTGAAACAAGATTATACATTAAGTTGCTCTTGTTGATGTTTGTCCTTAATTCTCCAAGGGGACCATGACATCAGGGAGGTGATGCCGTGACATGCAGGTGAATTAGATTTAAGTGAGGGAGGGCTGTGCCAAGTCACCAGTTTCACTTTCTCCTCCAGAGTCATATGGGTCCAGTAGTGAGATATACATCAGGACAACTGGAGATGGCCTTCACTCATTACTGTAGAAGCTAAGTGTCACTCAGGACTGAGATATTTTGTATTTATCTATCAGCCAAGACCAACAGATGTATCCAGTATTAGCTATCCTAGTGAGAAACTTACAAGGCCTGGGGTCAGGAAGACCTGAATTCAAATCCAGTCTCAGACATTTACTAGCTGTGTGACCCTGAGTAACTCAGTTCCCTCATCTGCAAAATGGGAGTAATAACAACCCTGCCTTCCAAGGCTGTTAGAATAAAATGAGATATTTTTAAAGTTCTTTTCAAACCTTAAAGTACCATATAAATGTTAGATAATATTATCTAACATAATGTTTACCTTTAAATGTTTATCTTTACCTGAGGGTTTCTAAGGGTTTTTACATTTTATCTTTTTAACACCCTTACCTAATCTATATGCTTACAAGTCAGGGAATCTAATTCAACTCAGTGCAGGAATTAAATGTCAAAATGATCTTATTTCTTTCAGATTTCCTAAACTGCCATCCTAATTAGCATTAACATAGTAATATATATACCATAAAACTAGTTCAATATAACCTCTTTAATTACATTTCTGATTAATAAACAAAGTTATTGATATGCATCAAGAACTCTTATTAGTAATTATCAAATATGATAATGAAGAAACTCTTTTTAAGCTTAGTATTCTCCATGCTACTTAAAGAGCTGCCTTTTGAAAAGGTCCAAAAAAATTTACTGACTTTTTCATTAGGTAAAAAGCACCTTTTTTATAATAAAGACTATTTTTTTAGAGGAAAGCACAAATCCATCCTATGATTTTATTCAGGGGCAAGGTGAAGGAAGGAAGCATTTATTAAGCTTACTTAAAGCAAATATTTATTAAGACTACCTACCATATGCCAGGCCCTGTGCTAAATGCATTACAAATATGATCTCCTTTGATCCTAACAACGACCTTGCAAGGTGGGTGCTTATCATCCTTTTTTACAGATGGGCAAACAAAGAGAAGGTTAAATGACATGCTCAGGATCACTAGTAGTAGTCTTAGGCCACATCTGAACTCAGGTCTTCCCGATTCCTGGCCCAGTGCTCTATTCACTGAGCCACCTAGCTGCCTATTCAGTAGAACTGATTTTTTTTTTTAAGTCAGCATCTTGTCAGTGCAATACAATTACTTCAAATTACATTAAATAATACATTCTGACTTGTAGTACTCTTCAAAATAGTACCTGTTTTGATGACTATACACTTTCCCTATATGAGTGACAGATTCTACATCAAACATCCTTAATCATTCAGAAGGATGGGGAGAGCGGGGGAGTGGGAGCCTATTAATCTGTGTAAATGCATAGCCACACACAGCAGAACAACCTTAAAGTCAGCTAAATTACTGCTGATAGATTTGGTCCAACTCTTCTGGGAAACTATTTGGAGTCAGGCAAGAAATATGAAATTGTTCTGCTCCTCTGACCTAGTCATTCCACCACTAAATACAATTTCTAGCCCAAGAAGGTTAGTGACAGCAAGAAGAGACCAATGTACAAAAATATTCACAGCAGTGCTATTTGTAGTAAATTTCAGATTTACTTGGTTCCCTCAGCCTCCAGCATTAACCACAGCAATATTTAGTTTAGCTACAAGCCGCACTAATTATAATCTATTACTTCAACTGCTTACCAGTTAGTCTTTAATATAAAATAATGATTAAGCTCAAAATTTAGAATCATAAAATTTTAGAAGTGAGAAATAAATCTTAGAGATTCAGTCCAGTGTTCCCCAAACCAAAGCTATACCAATAAAATATTAATATATGTTACTCTTTTACCACAGACTATCTACCGTAAAACTAGTCTAGAAGGAACTGGACTTACAGGGAAGGGAACTGTTTAAATTTAAAACTTTTTAAAAGTTAAAATTTTTGTTAATAAACTTTCTAATCTAGTAAAACACTTTCTACCTACTGGAGGTTCAGAAACATTGACCTAGTTCAACTCTCTGATTTTACAACCATGAAACCTAGAACTCCCGCTCCTAATTTGAAAGTTTCCAATTCCAGTAAACAATAATGTCCTGTATTTTCAGCCCATACAGATACTGTGTGCTTAAGAAAAAAATAACTGATAAAATTAAGAAAAGGGAGAAGGGGAAAATAAGCAGAATGCAAGCTAGTTATAGCTAACAAAAAAACCATTATTTCTATATCTCATTTTATAAAGTATGGGGAAATTTTTTTAAAAAGCAAAAAGACACTATTCACCTTGTTATACATGTATCTCAGCATAAAGTCCAATAAGAATGATTTCCCTTTACGAAAAGCTCCTGCCACAGACACCACTACGATATTAAGATCACGTATGTGCTCTTGTAACAAAATTTGCTCCAATGCCTCTTCATCAAGCTCAAAGTTGTGATCATCTTCATGAGCAAGAACAATCTGTACTGGACAGGGTTTCTTCATAGCCTCATCTGAGTTCACCAGCTCATCATCCTCGTAATCTTCACCTAAGAGAAAGAGAAAAGATGACACTTTTTACATTCCTACCTTAATTAATAAATCATCCACAGTCTCACTATTAAAGTACAAACACAATGTAGGCTAATATAATTCCTTGAAACAAGTTTTGAGGTGTAAGTAACACAGCATCTTGCATTCTTCTATAAAGGCATCATGGTAGGAGCTGAAGTTCAAGGAAAAATGGAATCCCTACCCTTAAAGAGCTTATATTCTACTGGGGGCATACAACACACACAAATGAGAAAAAATGTACACAGTTAACACAAAGTAGAATGGTTAAAAGAGAAGCAGGAAAGAAAAGGCCCTGTGAGCATTAAAGAAAAGCTGGGTATTCCAAGCTAAGGTAGGATGAAGGTGGGATGATTCCTGGCATAACAATTCCTCTGTGGACACAGAGATCAAGAGATGAAATGTCATTAACAAAGGAAAACAAATAAAGCAATCTGGCTAAAATTTACCATTTGACTGAAATACAGAATACATAAGGGAGAGTAACGTAAAGTAATCTGAAATTTGTCCAAAAGACAGATTATAGCCAGAAGATTTTTATATTCTAGAACAGAGGTCCTTAACCCAAGATTCCCACCAAGGGAGGAATTCACAGACAGACTTCAGGGCATGTGTGAACTTAGGAAAAATTTATTTCTTTATTTTCATTAACCTCTAATGGGAAAATTTTACTTCTTTATTTTTATTAACCTCTAAATCAGCGATTCTCAACCTGTGGGTTATGTTCAATCTGTAACAATGAAAATACATCTTGCATATCAGATATTTACATTACGACTCATAATAGTAGCAAAATTACAGTTATGAAGTAGCAACGAAAATAATTTTATGGTTGGGGGTCATCACGACGTGAAGAACTATATTAAAGGGTCGCGGAATTAGAAAGGATGAGAACCACTGCTCTAAATGAAATTTCACATTTCCTTCAACAATTTAAAAATATTCTGCAAAATGTTCCAGAATCTTCATAAAACAGTCAAAGCGGGTCCATGACAAAGGTGAAGAACTCCTAAGCTAGAAGAATACATATTTTTATTCTATGGACAAGAGAGAATTCTTAAAGCTTCTTTCTTAAGCAAGAGTGACATGGTCATTCCGTGACCATAGCTTTGGCAGCTGTGCAGAATATGGACTGGAGAGAAGAAAGACTTACTTGAGAGAGACTCAAATGGTCCAGACAAGAGGTAGTCAGGGCCTGGAAGAGAGTGGTGACTATGTCTGTGTGGAGAAGCCTACAGATGTGAGAAATGCTATGGCAGTAGAACCAACACCAGAAAGCAACTGACAGATTAAATGGGGTGGGAGGTGGGGAGGGAAGGCATGGAAGAAGGTTTCAAGGGCATGCTAGACCTTATGAGTATAGTATTACCTGAGATCAACTAAGTTATCTGTAAGCGTGGTTGCCTACCACATTCAGAAGACAGAGTAAATAAATAATATAACACATTATATTATCCTAAATCACTACTACATGTGCACCCATATGTACAAATATATTTATAGCCACACTTTTTGTTATAAGAAAATAACTATACACAAAGTGAGCGCACAACATACGGTTAAACAATCCACCGATAAACATTTGTTAAATGTGTATTATATGCTAGACACTGTGCTCAGCTCTGGACAAATTACGGAATATAACTCAGCAAGTACTCACAGAATGCCTATTCTGTGCTAGGAAGCAAGTATAAAGAATCCCTACTCACAATAAGCTTATATTTCACAGGAAAACATTAAGACATAGCATTAAGTATAAATTTAATAAGCACAAAGGGATACAAATACTGTGACAAGAGAATGCTAATAATGTTTCGGAAAACTGGAAAAGGCTTTATCAGGTGGTCCTTGAGTTTCATATTAAAGGAAAAAGACTCTGAGACGAAAATAAGGAGGGCAAGATGAGAAACTGTGAGGGGGAGAGAGATTCAGACAAGCCAGGGATAGCTTGTAGGACTGAAAGCAAAGGAAAGATAATGCAGAGGAAAGATAATAGGACCAGGGGAACAATTTCCATGATGATCTCAGTCATGTAAAAGAAAACAAAAGGAAAGATTTCAGCATTACCACAACAATAACCAATAATGACCTCAAAATTTCACAGAAGAGGAAAGTAAGGCCCAATTTTATTTCAGTATAAGTATGGCAAGATAATAAATAATTTAATTATTGTCGATATTTTAAAAGTATCATCTGAATATATTCATAAAATGCAAGGTATTCAGTATATAATACTCTTACAAAAATAATGTTAAGTTTTCATGACCATGTGGCTTTCTACAATAAGTCAAACACCAGCACAAAAGGAACAGGAGACAGGAGCATTCAGAGAGGCGCACAGTTAAGGTATAAAGGTACCATGAAAACTTGTAGCTAGAGTTATGTGATTAAACAAAAGAGTTTTGGTGTTTTGTTTTTCTACTATATCTTTTATAAATCCAAGGTGCATAAATCTGTTAGGCCAGTTCCAACCATTAAACTATGATCAAGGAAACTTAAGGTTAGTATTAGCACAATAATGATAATTAAAAATCACATTCCAATAAAGAAAGGAATCAATCTTTGAAAGTACTACAAAGGACCTGACTGAATTTCTAAACTAAATTTTAGAAATCAGATTGTTTAAAAATGGATGAATGAAAGCATGAATAAATATATAAATAGCCATCAGAGAACTGTTACCTGAACCATGTCCCTATTTCATCAGGATGGTAACTTCAGCAAAATCAAATACTCAATATTTACTAAACTTGGAGTTCTATTTCTTAACCTGACTTGGGTTAAGTCACACACTACTTTTTATAACAAATCTTTACACAATTAGCCCTTTTACTTTATCTTGAGCTTCTAAATCAGTATGCCAGAAACACCTGGGAGACAGAATACTCCATACGGGTTAAAAAGGAACTTACTCCATAAAAACTGCCAAGGCAAAAGTGGTAAAATAAATGACTTAAATAAACCATGAGAAAGTAGGCTAAAAGTAATTTTATATATGTGTAAATATAAGAATATGTGAAATATTATTCCTAAAGTATATTTTACATGCAGAAATCAAGATGTGTACACCATGCTTTGTACCTATTTCTCAAAAAGAACAAGCCCAGACCCAGGAAAGCAAAAGAGTTGGAATCTCTGCAGAGGAAGAAACGAGGAGGAATCAAGTATTGTATATACTGTATGATAGATGTAGCTGGATGTTTTGGTTGTTTTTTAGTATGTTAAAAGGATGGATCCCTAAGGCAGGAAAGTAACAGAAGCTATCGTAAAAATAAGATTTTTTTTAAATTAAGCATCCTTCAAATCTAGATCTCTACGCTACTACTCAATCAATGATAATCCTACAGAGGAAGGAGGCATTGATAAGCTGGGGATGCTCTACAGCAATATGGCTTCAAATCTTTTTAATACATACCCTTTTTGAAAGCATGCCATGAAAAATCTTGAGCACATACTCTCAATAAAGATATATTTATAAAATAGGAAGATATTCTAGTGCATTATGAACATTATAAAATACATACAAATAAATATTAAAAGGGTATGAAAAAATGAAAAATATTTTAGAATTATGCTTTATTTAATAGCACAAAAGACCTTTTTACTATTACTAAAATGAGGTATTAATATTTTTAGAAAAAATACAACTATATATGCCTCTTTTAAAATCATGATTTAGTGGTGTGCGATACAGTGATTTGAAGGTCTAGTTCTAAATTCATTTTATTTCGATACTTGATTTCAATGGCTGTCTTAAATAGAAAAGTCTCTTAAAGATTAAGTAGACCAAAATGGAAGAACTACATCACTGGCTACAGCTTAGTAAACCACATTTGCTTTTGAAATTTAGCTAGTAAGTTTCTGCCTTCACTGATATCCCATCAGTTTTTCTAGCAATTTAATCAGAAGTTTCTGCATTTTTATATTTTTAACAAATGGGTTCAAATCCACTGAAACTCTCCATTTGGAATATTTTTAAACTGGGTAAAAAATTATGTTTCCAAGTTTAAGTGTGCAGATATGAAAGTCATGTGGCACACACCATTTTCAGCAACCCTGAGAGAAAAGTAGCTATGAAGAAAGGTGTTCAGTAATACCATGCTAGAGGGAAGTCAAGAAGTATAAGGATTAAGAAAAGGCCATCAAAAAGGACCAACACACACACACACACACACACACCCCTTTTGTAGTGCCCAAGAACTGGAAATTCAGAAAAGGCTCATCAATTGGGAAATAGCTAAAGGAATTATGAAACATTATTAGAATGGACTCCTTTTCTGCTACAAGAAATGGCAAAAAGAACATTGTCATAGAAACCTGGGAAACCGTGAATCTGATGCTGAATGAACTGATCCAGGAGTAAAATTTATATGACAATCACACTGTCAAAACAAACAGCTTAAAAATCCTGTCCTCCCTAAGGAGATGACAGCTGGCTGCAGATCCAGGATTTGGCAAGCACTGTACAACAAGACTGTTGTGTTGGAGACAACTCCCACCAATGACTAGTCAGGGAGGGTTGACTACAACCAGTCTCTCCATCTGCTTTGTTAGCCCTTTCTCAGAGCAAATGCCCTTTCCCACTGTAGATCCTCAGCGCCTTCCTTTGATACCACTACTCCAGAGAAGGGCAGCCAGAATGATGAAGGGTTTAATATCAGTAAGTCATAGGAGAATTGTTGAAGGAACTGAAACGTTTAGACTGGAGAACAGGATAGTGATCTTTGAGTATATTTTAAAAGCAAGGATTAGATTTATTCTGCTTGGTTCAGAAAAGAAGGGATAAGAAACAATGGGTAGAAATCACAAAAGGAAAATTTGGCTTCATATTTAGACTGAAGCTGAGTAAGGGGGTGGGAAAGGGGGGAAAGGGGGGAAAGAGCCCTGGAGAGGAAGGGGAGAAGAGAAAAGCTGTATTTATGAAAGAGAAAGAAAAAGAATGGTCACTACCTTAGTTCCAAAACATCTATAGAAGATCTTTTAACAATTTAAAATAAAAGTTAAGACCTACTGGATCTTTACAATGTTTTAGCATCTTCCCCCCTGAAAGGTCTTGAAAAGCAATCCCTAAGGGCCTTTAAAATGTGTCAAATACAGCATAGATTTTATCTCTATTGATGTGGTCATGTTCAGCCACTTGTAATCATGCTGTTTCTACTTCATAAATATAGCACATCAGGTACTCTTGTAAAGTCCAAATGGCATGTGGTTCTCCAGCACAAAGAGCAATAAACTTGATAATCAGGAGATTCAGCTCCAAATCTCTGCTATTTCCTAATGTGATTGTTGAGAGGTCACTTCCTCACTCCAAGACTAATTTTTATCACCTATAAAATGAATATAAAACTGGCATTACCTTACTCCCGAGAGAAGCATTTTACAAACTTTAAAGCACTATAGCAGCGCTAGAGTGGACAGAGTGCTAGACCTAGGGTCAGGAAGACTCCATCTTCCCAACTTCAAATTCGGCCTCAGAAACTTACTAGTGCTGTGACTGTTTGCCTCAGTTTCCTCATCTGTAAAATGAGCTGGAGAAGGAAAAGGCAGTATCTTTGCCAAGAAAACTCCAAATGGGGTCAAAGAGAGTAGGACATAACTAAAAATGACTGAATAACAACAACAAAAAAGAATGGATCGAAACTGGTTGCTCCATTTCAGATTATAAGCTACTATTTTAAATTTCTATTTGATGAGCTTATATTGCTTATAGTTATCTTCTTTGATATGTCTTTACAAATTAGTTTGTTACTCTTGGGCTGCCATTTCCCTCTTATTGGCAAGGAGATAAAGACATTTGCTGACTTGGTAGTTTCTTGATCTTCTGGTCTCCTTGTTGTAATGACTACTTTAAATTGGGTTAAATTTCCAAAGGAATAATAGATCTGTTCTTTTACACACTTTCCATTTTTCTGCATCACTTTTGCAACAGATTGGCACCCTGGCTGCAATGCTTTCCATGGAAGTCTTTTTACTTAGACTTAACGGATATCGCAAAATAAGATAACCAAGTACCTCCATGAAATGTTTCATTATCATCTTTTGCAGAAAAGATAAAATTTAACTCTTCCTATTTCCATCTCCAAGAAGGATCCATGAATCACCCTTCCATTCAATTACAATTTCTTTATATCTTCTGGTTTTACTTCTGGAAAACAGGATTGATTTGATTCTGTTCCTCAAGTGCTATGTCCATGTGGTTACTGGATTAGAATTTCATATTAAAGTACCAACCATTAAATTAATGTTCAAACTAAAAACGGTAATTCCTAGCACCCTCTGCCTTCTGTTCTTGCTATCATCACTGTAGTCCACCTAATTTCTGTACAGAATTGAGGAAAAATTTTCTTTTTTCTTTTGTTTCATGGCTTGACACAGCCCAAGATTTCCTCACCTAGGGGGTCACCTTACTGGAGATGAACCTCTCTGTACTTAGCTAAGTGGTCTATCAATGGAAATATACTTTAAGCCTTTTTACCACAGTAAAATTTAGTACAGCTTGTATCCATTGGCAAAGACATAAAGAATTAAGGGTCAGTGATTGAGAATTAAGTATGTAAGTGAGATCAGAATAACCTAAAAATTCAAGGAGGTAGATGGAACACTTCTAGTTAAGGGAGAATGGGGAAAAGTATTCTGGTAAAATAACAGCACCTGAGTTAAGTCTTAAAAGAAGGGTTTCAGCAAGCAGAAATGGAATATTAAGAAGTAAACAAACAAACAAATATTAAGAAGTAAACAAAATAAATGAGGATAGAACAAAACTTGGGAACAATTAGTAATCCAGTTTGGCTAGAATGCAGAATTCACAAAGAAAAATACCAAATAAAACAGGGCTAAAACGTTATTCTGGGAGATAGACCAGACCATGCAGGTTTTTATATGCCTGGACTCTGAATCTCCCCTTTTGATGAGGCATTTGTATGAGGCCATGGGCCTTTCATTGTGGCTCTGCCCAAACCTTTGTTACTAGCTAGGCCCTCCATTGTCCATCTACTTCTCACCCTTGAGTCTATCAAAATATCTATACCCAAATCAACCTGACCTGACCTCATTACTCATTACTGGCGTCTGACCTCATCTAGTATACTATTTCATAAGCAATGGGGACCTATGGGAAGGTTTTGAACTGAGTGGAGTGATCAGATACATGCATTAGGAAGATTCCTTTAGAAGGTGCGTGACAATATATGAGACATGGTAGTCTGGAAGGGAAATCAATTATTATTCATGCTAGACAAATGATAACTAAAAATCATCATCATTACTATTATTAACAGTAAAAGAAGTTCCCACTTATATCACCCTTTAATATTTACAAAGCACTTTACATGTATTCTCTTATTTGATCCTCAGAACAATCCTGAGAGGTAGGTGCTATTGCCTCCATTTTAAAAGTGGGAAAACTCAGACCGTGAAAGCTTACACTTGCCCAGTGTCACTCAGTTATTAAGTGTCTGAGTAGGTTTTTGAAACCCAGGGTCTTCCTGAATCCAGATCTAATATTCTGTCCACTACAGCAATAGTGTCAAACTCAAATAGAAACGAGGCCACTTAACCATCAATAAAGATCCCCACAGGGCATATATCAATTTAGAAACAACATATTAACATTATCTATATTTTATTCACTTTTTAGTTATTTTGTTAAATCTTTTAAATATTAAATATTTTATTTATCTTTAAATATTTTTAATACTAAACTTTGTCAAATATTTTGTTTTGCAGGTAGGTTATGCCTTGATACCAAACACCTCTGCATTATCAATCAATAAACATTTATTAAGTGCCTTCTATGTGGCAGGTACTTTGCTAAGCTCTGGGGATACAATATGGGGGAAAAAAAAAGGTAGTCCTTGCCCTAAAGGCACTTACAAAAAGGAAGGAAAAGAAGGAGGGGGGAAGGAGAAGAAAAAGGTATCCAAAGGGAGGCATGGTGAAGAAGTCAGTCACAGAAGTCCCAAAGTAGTGAAGCTGGGTAAGAAATATGGAGTACCACACCATACTCCTCTAATTAAGCCAAGGTTAGGAGAATGGAAAAAAGGAGTTGGATGATATAAACATGATATAAATAGAATCAATGGGAAATGACAACTGATTAAACATGAAGGGTGAGGTAAAGGAATCAAAACTGAAGTTCTGAGCCAAGTAAACTACAAGAAATAATAAGCTGCCATTCTAAAATTAACAAACATCTTAGCAAATTAGTATCAGAGATTTTTTGAGCCTAGAAATCCAACTCTCTCATTTTAAAAGATAAAAGACAAGGCACAAAAATGTTCAGCAGTATGCTCAAGAGCAGAGGACTAATGAGTGAAGCTAGAGCTATGTAATGCCATGCACAAGCAGCTTCCCAAAAGAATGCTACTGTGAACAGCTTTTAAGATTCTGATTACACAGTACAGCGAACACTCCATTTATTCCATTACAAATCAAAGCAAACATTCAAAACAAATCACAATATAATATTCACAACATTACATCTTATCAGAGAAAATCACAATATAGTGTTCACAACAGCTTAACATTAGAATGGCCACATAGTTTTCACTACAGTGGCCAGAACAAAGAACAAAAGAATAATCATCTGGTTTCCATAAGGGGGGAACCCTCCTTACTTAATCATTCAATCATTCCACAATATAATAATCAATCTTCCACTCATGGGGCAATTATAGATTAACTTAATCAGTCACTTATCTAGATTCACAATTACTAAATATTATTAATCACTAAGTACAATCATTAGAAAATTACACAAACCCTCCACCTCTCAGTGTCTAGTAAACTTCAATTTCATCGGACACTCTATGTCCAAGGAGAGGCCTTTTCTTCATCTTGAGTCAGGGTGGTCTCTCGGGTTCCCTGGATCCCCTTCCATGGTCCCACCTCCTACCTGAATCCACCAAACTGTCACCTGGATTCAGAGGCAGACAGCTCCCAGGTTCTTGTCCAGTCCTCGGGGCAGTTCTTGGTACACACTGAAGTTCACAGGGTCCAGCACATCTCAAAACCTTCACCACTTCTGTTGCCAGGAACTCAAGGAACAACCAAGCCACAAACAAACAAAATCTTATGCCAGTCATGCTTCTTGAGTCCTCTAGCAGTTCAGGTGGTCCTAGGACCCAGAAGGAATCTCAGCCTTCCAGGCAACTTCAGCCTTCACCAGATTCTGGTCTCACAGAAAACTCCAACTCAGTTCTCAGTCCAGCAGCCCAGCTTCCAGATGATGTGAAAATTTTGCTCCCTCCACCAGGAGGAAAATCCTTGATTCTGTCTCTGGAACTCTTGTTACTTACACACACACACACACACACACACTCCCGCTTCCTGAAATAGAGTTCACACCTTCTGTTTCTTTCAAGTGGTACTTAACTTGCTAAGGGCTACGTGCTAAATTAATTATCATTACAAACTAGAATCCAATTCTAGTACTTTTTTCTTTACACCATGCTCTTAGCTTTTCCCTAGACATATACCTCAAAAAACTACCATAGTTGGTTATTAAGAAAATGTGGTCCCTTACATACTTCTATTACAGAAACACAAGAATGGATTGGGTAAGAATCCAAAACTACTTTTTTTCCAAGAGCGGAAAAGATGTGTGACAGAGTAGAAAAAGTATAGGATTTATAATCAGAGAATTTGGGGTAAATTTTCAACTCTGGTAGCCAACTGTGGTCTACTTTGGCAAGCCATATCTTATCCTAAATTTCCTCAGTTACAAAATGAGAGAGGCTGGATTAAATGACCTAGGATCATGGCTCTAGAACTAGGATTTGAAAGGTCATCCAGTCATAGAATAACACAAATGGTCAAGTAGGAAGGGAACTCAATGGCCACAAAGAGCTCAATCCACATCCAAAATAGAAACACAGAAATGGAATTTTAGGGTGGGAAGGTGATTATCATCTCAAGGTTCAAACCAATAGTTAGCAGAATCAGTACTTGCGTCTATGTTCTCTTACCCCAGATCTTTCAACTATCACCATATATTCTCCTCTAAGATCCCTTGGGAGCTCTAAGGAAAATGATTCTAATGAATGGCTAGCATTAGTTCTTCATTATTCAAGCTGGATGGTTAACTGTTCTCCAATCTCTTTATGTACTCTCCAGGAATGGGGTTACAGCCTATGTGCACTTTGATGGGAACATACTCTGTACTTTATTACATTAAAATGCTGCCTTCTTCCCTTCAAGACCCAATTCAGGTACCATCTCTTCTAAGATAAGAAGTCTTCTATAATCCCCAAGTAAAATAAATCTTCTCTTCTAGTTTTGTTTAAATTTATTTTTCCCCTTTTTACACTATATTTTACATTACATTTATGTTTGTGTTCTTATTTCCATTAAACTCTAAGTTCTCTGAAAGCAAGGAGTATAATTTGAGTCACTTTTGTATCTCCAATACCAAGCATGACACCTCACACAGGCACTTAAATATTGAATGCATTATGTTCTCCCAGTAGTTGGCAGAAATCTGGCTCTTTTAGATGCTTTGGAAGCAGTTCAAAGTCAACGACAAGTTCATGGAATAAGGCTAATGATCAGGAGGTAAAGGAGTGGAGGGTGAGGTAGCAAAATGGGTTCTCTCAGAAATGCTTTTAAAGAAGCCTAAAGACAATTCTAAACAAAAACATTCCAAATCTGTTTTGAAAATCAATATATACATTCTCAAGGTGATTACTGTGAAAGACAATATTCATTTGTAAGTTGTGCATTTTAAGAGATCTCTTTAGAGACAAAGTGTTAGTTTAAGAGGCCTCCCCAGTCTACAGGAAGTAAAAATAAGATAATACTAAACACAAAAGTGATTACACTTTAACAATATCAATCATCATCATCATCTTTGTAATAAGCTTCAATCACTTAAAATGGTACTAAGTCTTTTGGGACAATCTCTATTATGAAAAGATTCAGCCACTGGAATTCCATCCTGAATTCCATCTATCTACTCAATACAGTGTCACCTCACATTATTTTCTGAAAAAAGTCATCAGGTAGTTCTTTATACACCCTACCTTTTTATTTTCCCACAAGTAGAAGGGAACCTTGAGAAAAAGATATCTCTGGGAAAGGAAAGATCCCACAGGTTAAAATTCTAGATGAAAAGTCAGGTATGGGGCAGGGAGAATCTAAAGACACAAAGAGAAACAAGTGTAATGAGGAGGAAAAAAGACACCGATGTGGATGGCACAGAGAATCCTCTAATCAGCTTTGGTTTATAAAAGGCACATACTAATGATTGTTTTTTTTCCTTCATTCTGAAGAGGACCATGACATCAGGAAGATGATGCCATGACTTGCAAGTGAACTGGATTTAAATGAGGGAGGGCTGTGCAAAGTCACCAGCCTCACTCTCCCCCGATCCATCTGGGTCAAGTAGCAAGAAACAGATCAGGATGACTGGAGAAGGCCCTGGATGCATCAGGGAGAAATCAAGGATAAGTAACAGGACAAACAGAAAACCATAGCAATTTCTCTACACAGTGATGTCAAAATTCACAATAAGTAGGTTGAGGGGGAGATAAGTTCAGTACAGCACAAAGGCATTCCTAAAGGCATATTAAAGAAAAGAGTAGACTCAGGAGGCAGGCCTGCAGCTCAGGGTGGTTAGACAATGATAATGCATGACAGAGCAAAAGCAGAGTTACTTCCTCAATGCTTATTTAGCTTGTTTTATCTGTCAAGAAGCAGTGACCTTTGGATAGAAAAAGACAGAATAAAGAAAAAAATAACAGTTGAAATTCAAGATTCAAGTAAAGAGATAAGAAGAACATATACCTGTCTTCATTGAGTTCAATGCACGAGGCCCTGATGAACTACACCCTAGAGTACAGTAAGAGATGATGGATGTGATTAGTGGGCTCCAGTCAGTGATCTATGAAAGACTATGAAGAGTAAGAGAAGTGAAGCAGACTGGAGAAGGAAAAACATTGCCCTGATTTTCACAAACAGGAGGAAAAGCACAAGCAAATGAGCTTAACCTTGATTGCTGGCAAAATCCTAGAACGTGAGAGTAAATTTCTAGAAAAGAAAAGAGCAATGACAAAATCAACATGGCTTTATCAAGAACAGATCAAGAAAAACCAATCTCCTTTACTGTTTTGACAGGGTTACCAGCTTGGAAGATCAGGAGAATGTTTATAGATACAATTTACCCAGATTTCTGCAAAGCATATAGTAAAGTCCCACATTCTTTTTGGGAGAAAGACTGAAACCATATAGGTGAATTTGGAACTACTCAAATGGCCAGGTCAAAAGGAGTGGTCAATTACAGGTTGATATCTAATGGTACATTCCAAAGATTAGTGTTTGGCGCTGTGATATTTAACTTTTTTTTTTAATTATCTGGCTAAAGGCATTATCTGCATGTGCTCATCAAATCTGTAGCTAACCCAAAGTAGTTGGTGACAGCTACACACCGGATCAATGACTCAAAAGCCAAAAAGACTAAGAGACTGAAACACACTTGACTGCAATCTAATAAGATGAAATAGAATGACAAGAATAAATGTAAAGTACTACATTTGGATTTTCCAAGAATGAGAAAAGAGAAGTGTGGCTAAATGGCAGTTCATCTGGAAAAAAATCTGAGTTTGGATAAAATGCAAATTCAGTGGTAACCAAAATAGCTAATGCAATCCTGGGCTACACTGAGAAAGGTTAGAGCATCCAGAAAGGCAGGTGGTAGTCCAACTACACTCTGCCCTAATCACATCTCAAAGGGGAGTACTATGTTCAGTTCTGAAGAACACATTTTAGAAAAAACCGTTGCTAGGATATTGTGCATAAATAACAATTTAGGATCTATGTAAGAAAAAGCTTCCAAAATCACTGGGTATTCATAAGTAAAATAGGTTATCTTAGAAAGTCAGTTTTCCTTGAACTCCTCAGACAAAGGCTAGATAGATGACTCCTCTACAAACGCCCAATAAGCAGATTCCTGGATTCCAGTCACCCCTACAACTATTTGAACTTAAACAAATCACGATGCTATTAATTATTATTTCCTCAATGTAAAAAATTCAATGGTTCCCACTGACTATACCTCATGACCTTCCTCCTCCCAAACCCACTTTGCAACATGCTCTCATACTACTTTCCTTCAACTATATTCAAACTGGCCCATTTACCTATCTCCAAACAGACATATATGCCCACACACTGACTTTCCCTCCTTCAAACATTTCTTCACACTTCTCCCCCTTCCCTGTAAGGAAATCCTACCTGTAAAAGGCCAGCTCCAGACTCTCCCTCTTCTTTTATCAAAGCTGACAATGGCTATTCCTTTATCTGACTTTCTATCATTATCTATACTAGTCTTGAGCAATCAGTGATGGAGTACCTTGTGATATGCCCATTTTTGTGTGTAACAAAGGGGAAGGGAGAAAATAAGCACGTACACAGCACCTATGGAGTGTCGGGCACCGTGCTAAGTGCTTTACAAACATCATCTATTTCCCTGGCTGGGTCAGTGCTCCTATCATCCCCTTTTGTACAATGAGGATACTGGGGCAAAGAGAGGTTCAGTGACTTGCCCGGGGTTTCACAGTTAGTAAGTGTCTGAGGCCATATCTGAACTCAGCTCTTCTTGATTCCAAGCCCAGTACTCTTACCCACTCCACCACGTAGCTGTCTCTATTTATTATTTCTTTCTATTATTTATTAAGTGTAACACTGGTATACATCATAGGTTCATAGATTTTATGCTGAAAGAGACTTTACAGGTCATCCAATGCGCACACACATTTTACAGAGCTCAGAAAAATTAAGTGATTTATTTGGCTATAGTCAGACTAGTTAAAAGTGAAAAAGTCAAGATCAAAGTCAGGTCCTTTGTCTCCAAACTTTTATTGTATTATCATGCTTCTCAATTTCTATTAACAGAGTATGAGGCACACTATTAGAGGTAAGCATAAATGCCTGGACGCAATATGAAAAGTTATGTCAAGACAGCTGGATCTTCTTAAAAATGGCAAATTAACGATTTTAAAATTAATTTTAACAGGCTTGAAATGAATATAAATTTACAGAACAGATTCTAAAACTATGAAATACGTGTGGCATATCGATCAGTTAAGGTCAAGATCAGATTGCAAATACTATATATACAGTATATGTATATGTATACTTTGACTTACATGGGCCAAGTTTTCTAATGAAACTACCAATCCTGTCTCTGAAAAGCTGATATACACAAATCTTATACAAAGCTAACAAAACATCTAGTTTATCTAGATAATACAGTATAGGTAAGCAAAGGGGGAAAAAATGACATTACCAAAAATAAAATTTACCTTAGCAGTTGACACAAGAGTTTGCAGACTTAGTATTAGTTGCCCCTGAACTACAAAGAGTCTCGAGAGAGCTGGATGCTCTGAAGAAGTTAGTTGTCTTCCTATAACTGAGCCACATAAGTTATCAGGTAAGAGATGATCGACTAAGCTATTTGTAGACCTGATGTAATAATAGAAATCTTTAAGTCATTCTGGGACATATTTACAAGACAAAACACCAAACCTCCCAACCTAAAAAATACCATCAATGATTTGGAGTTCGAGGTCCCAGGTTAGAATCATGCCTCTATCACTACCTTTTTAACCTTGGACTAGTCCTTTAAATTTGGGAGTTAAATTTCTTAATTTGTAGAAGGAAATAATAAGGCTAATTGGTCTTTAAGGTCCCTTCCATCTCTAGATCTGTGATTTTATGGAGGGTGCTAGGCCAGAAAATCAAGAAGACCAAGCAAGAAATGAAGAGGAGGAAAACTGATTTAAGAAACAAACATCTGCTAACAAGTTGGTAGGAGAATGGGATTTAAATTTTTAAAATTTTAAGGGTTATAATACAGGGTTAATATATTTCTGGCCACAGAAAGATTACAACCAACAAAGGTAGGTAAGAATATATTTGTAAATATAATCAAAAGGGCTATAAATTTTAAAAGACAGGGAGGCAGAAGATCACCTTTGTAAATCTCCAAAGGAAATTACAGTAAATAGAGGGAAAAAATCTCAAAGTAGAGAAAATAGCAGCTGAGATACCCAGAAATTCACAGGAGACAAAACCCAAGAAAGAAGTCGTTGGTAAAACCCATGACCTCAAATATCTCTAGACACAGAGGCCCAAGGTTTAGATAACTAACAAAATCAACTAGAAATTTAAATGCAAGGAAGGGGAAACTGACCTCACAGGTATCACTGAGACTTGGTGGTATAAAATCCATGCCTGGACCATGGCTTTGGACGGGTATACTTTGCTTATTCAAAAGAAGAAATAGGATAGGTAAAAGGGAGAACAGAATAGCATTGTACCTTAAGAAATACACTCATGAGAGGAAACCCAGGAACAAGAGAGGAAGGATGATGGAATATGTGGGTGAAGGTCAAAGAAAGGAGAAATAGAAATTGTCTTAACATTGCAAGGTATTACAGAACCCCTGGACAGAGAAAGAAGATTTGAGCTTGGGAAAAAATCACAAGCCTGGCACAGAGGTATGAAATAGTACTACAGAGAACTTCTATTAGTCCCACATCTGCCGAAACTCTTGTTCTGCCAAAAACAGAATGGATAATAATTTCCTGACTTACCTAGAGGCAGTTAGGGGGCCCAGCAGATATAGTATTGAGCCTGGAGCCAGGAAGACCCAAGTTCAAATCCAACCTCAGACCCTAACCAGCTGTGCGACACTGGGCAAGTCACTTCATCTCTGTTTGCCATGGTTTCCTCATCTGAAAAATGAGGGCAATGATACAGCACCAACCTTGCAGGGTTCTTGTGAGGATGAAATGAGGTAATAATTGTTAGGCACTTCACACAATGCCTGGCAAACAGTAAGCGCTGTTTAACTGTTAGCTATGGGGATTATTACTCTTACCAATACTGCAACTACTGTCATCATTACTGCTACTGTTACTCAGCTTCATGATCATTTCATCCTTCAAAAGATGGAGACAGAAATACGGGGGAATTCTATGGTAGATCTGATTCTTACTAATAAGGAGGGTCTGGCAACTGAGGTAGATAGGATAAAAACCTTCGGATGAATTGATCATTCTAACCTACAATTCAAAAAAACCTAACATCTTCCTAACACTTTAAAGCTGGCAAAGCACACTGCGTTTAGTGCCTCATTTGATCCTCATGGTAACCTTGTGAGACGGGTACTATTATTATCCCAATTTGACAGATGAGAAAACGGAGACTGAGGGAAATTATGTGACTTGCCCAAGGTTACAGAGCTAAATCCCATCTGAGGCAGGATTTTAAGTGAGGTCTCCCAATTACAAGTTCAAGCCTCTATCCACTAGGAGGAAAATTAGGCATAATCTAACGTTCACCTCAGATTCTGGGAAAGCAAATCTCAATGAGTTCAGAGGAAAGTTAGTTTGGAGCCTATAGACTAAAATGCTTCAGGACTAGTCAGGCCAGAAGAAATATGAGACGCTCCAAAATGAAATTCCGGGAACACGAAAGGAAACAATTCCGAGACAGGAAAAAAAAAATTATTTTTCTGAAGAAACCAATGTAAATTAACAGAGAACTCACAGATCACCTTGCATTTTTTTCAAACAAATGTAGAGAAAGCGGAAGCAAGGCCAGGTAACAGAAGATGAATATCAGAACAAGCCTCAGTTCTATTTAAAAAAAAAAGTCAGGAATGTTAAAGGTCAGAAAGAGCTGAGGCTGGGGAGAAAAGCTAAAGATAACAAAAAAGACTTTTTTTTAGTTATGCTGGGGGGGGGCGGGGGGGAGATAGGGAGGACCCAAAATGGGACAAGGCCTCTGCTCAGGGGGTGAATGAGACAATGATAACTGACAAAATAAAGAAGATAGAGCTTTTCAATTTTTATTTTGTTTCTTTTTTCTCTGCAAAGAAGAATAACCATTACCCTGAAAATGATAAAACAGAAATGACTAACAGGGACTAGACAATAATATAACCAGATCAACTCAAAATCAGCTGGACAGTCAGACTAAAAAAAGTAGCTGTTAATGATTCAGTGATAGTATGGCAGGCGGTTTCCAGTGGAGGAACCTGTATTTGGCTATCGATGATCTGGATATCCAAAAGGCACAGATGGTATGTTCATCAAATCTGCAGATGACACACATAACAGCTAACACAGTGGATGGGATTCAGGATCCAAAAGGACCCTGAAAAGCTAAAGCACTGGGCTTAATCTAGTAAGAAATTCAATAGAGATAAATGGAAAGTCTTGCACTTAAATACAAAAAAAATAGCTTCAAAATTGTAAGATGGAAGAAGTACAGATAACAAGCAGTTCTGAAACAGATCTGGGCATTTTAGCGAACTGCAAGCAAGCTCAAAACGAGTCCACAGTGTGATGTGGCATTCAAGGAGCTAAAGCAGTCTTGGACTATGTTAAGAAGGGCATGACTTCCAAGAATAGGGAGGTGATAGAGCCACTATATTCTGCCCTTGTTAGATCTCATGTGTTTGTGCTCAGTTCTAGTATACCAAGTTCTGGTCTACCAAGCAGGACAGTATAAGTCGGAGGGCATCCAGAAGAGAGCAATCAGAATAGTGAAGGGCCTTCATCATTAGCTCATAACACAGAAGGACCAACTGAAGGAAGTGAACATGGATAGTCTTGAGAAAAGACTCACAGGGAACAGGTTAGCTGTGTGCAAGTATTTAAAGGGCTGTCATAGGAATGAGCAAGACTTGCTCACTTGATCCCAAATGGAAGAACCAGCAGTGGTGAACGGAAGTTACAAGGAGGCAATGCAAGGAAAAGCTTGCAACAATTAAGCTGGCCAAAAGCTGCCTGTCTTTAGGAAGTAGGGGGCTCGCCTTTCTTAGAGGTTTTCAAATAAAGACTGAATAAATAAAGGCCTGTCAAATATATTATTACAGGTAAGGCAGCTACTTGGCTCAGCGGATAGAGTTCAAATTTGACCTCAGACACTTACTAGGCAAGTCACTTAACTCTATTTATCTCAGTTTCCTAATCTGGAAAATGAGCTGGAAAAGGATACAGCGAATTACTCCAGTTTCTCTGCCAAGAAAACTTTAAATGAGGTCATGAAGAGTCAAACATGACTGAAAATGACTGAACAATAGCTATGTTGTTAGATAGCCACTGAAGCCCCTTCTAAAACTAAAATCTATGATTGCCCAGTGTCATACAACTGATGAAGTGAATGGCATAACTAAATAAGTTTTTAAGCAACTTCCACAAGCGACAGAATTTAAAACTACAGAAATGGCAAAAAACAACAAATAAAAACCCTAAGGTACCCCAGAATAAGAACTGAAAGGAATTTTAACATTGGACATGCAGATATATATTCAACAGCTTATAAACTCTCAACACTTGATCATTCCTGACTCAGATTCCCTATTCTTAATTTACTCTAGAACAGCAGTTCTCAACCTGTGGGTCGTGACCCCTTTGGGGGTCAAATGACCCTTTCACAGGGGTCACAGAGGTCACCTAAGACCATCAGAAAACACATATTTCCAATGGTCTTAGGAACTGAGACATCGCGTTCCTCTATCGTCTCCAGGCGGGTCCACTCACATGCAGACATGCCCACATACGAATATTAGAGGGTCACAGCATTAGGAAGGTTGAGAACCACTGCTCTAGAATATGATCCTAGAACTCTCCATGACCCTGTGGACCACAGCATCCTAATACTGTTCATGGGGTTTTCTTGGCAAGGATACTGGAGTGGTTTGCTGATTCCTTACCCAGTGGATTAAGGCAAAAAAAGATGTTAAGTGATTTGCCTAGAGTCACACACCTAAGCTGTTAGGTATCTGAGGCCACATATGAATTCAGGGCTTCTTAACTCCAAGACAGATGCTCTATCCACTAAGCCACCTAGCTACCTCCTTACAGACAATAGCATTTCAAAATGTTCAGAGCCATTTTTCTCACTTTCCCATGGCAAAGTGCTAGACTGGGGTTTTTCTAGATATTTATGATTAAATGCTAAGAGAAAACAAAAAGGAAAGAAAGAAAGAGGAAAGGATTCTAGACCTGCGGCAAGTTAAACTTTGGAGGTAGGTTGCTTTTTCTAAGACCTAGCTCAGAGCACTATGTATGTAAAAACAATCAATAAATGCTACCCAATTTTTGACCTTGGCAACACACCAATAAGCTTGACAAAAAAGTGGAGAGATTAGTGAGCAGACAGTATCTGACTTCAGCATAAAAACACTGTATGAATTTTTAAGGCTTTTTGTCCCAAACAGAACCTAGCATGGGGCAGGAAAATAGTAATAAATTAACTGTAAAATGCTGGTGTTCATTACTATCTTGCCCCATGCACAGAAGCATAACAAGTGTCATTAAGGAGTTTGAAAATATCTTAAAATATCTTAAAAACTGTGTAACTTGAATACTCTCCTTCCTTCCTAAGTATGGAGTCATGAAATTTTCCCCCAAAAGTCTTTTTTGAAGGAGAGAGGGAGGGGGGAGACTCATACTATTCTGCTTCTTCCCACTTGAAGTCAATTTTGTTACCATAGTAACCAGCTTTGATGTCACAAAACTGAATTAGGCTGTTCTCACTTACAAAATAATGAGGCACAAAAATTATGTGTTTATAAATTTTAGGGAATAAAAAACCCAAACATCTTTGGCTTGTCATCAAATACAAACGAGTCTTTAAAAGTAGTGCTCATATTTTTCTCACCTGGGGGGGAAAGGTCTAAAAACCATAAAATGTGAATATAAAAGAATCCTAAGAAATGAAAGGAGATAAGCCAAAGAGCAATATAGACGGGTATAGTACAGGTGGAAAGCCTAGACTATGATATCAACTAACAATTATAGAGGGAAACCTAAGAGTCATCTATGAGATATGGATGCAGAAAAGGAAGTAAGTTAATCAGGGAGCAAGAAGTAATGAAAACAGATAGTTCATCAAAACACCTCTAATGTCCTATATGAAGGCCCTCAACAGCAGAAAAGAGGGACAAAGGAGGGTAAGGATCACAATTTTTAGACATTCTCAGAACAGACTACTGATACTTTAAATATCTGATATTTTAGATCCTTGTATTGTTAACAAATACTACTGAAGAAATTCAACAAGATCAGAATAAATGTTGATATTTTTGCTTTAAGTTAAACCAGACGACAAAAAGAAGGTGCAAATCAATAAAAGAATGATTCACAAGCCTCTCAAGGAAGGCATTTCAAAGGAGTTGGCTTAGTTGGCTTTATCAGAAAGTAGAGTGATACAATGGAAGGGTCATTGGGCGAGGAATCAAAGGAGCTTTTTTCAAATCCAGATCTAGTCACTAGTATGACCTTGGGAAAGTTATCATTTCTTTGGGCCTATTTCTTCATTTGTAAAACAAAAAGTATTGGACTAGATGACTCCTAAGATCCTTTCCAGACTTAAATCTACTGCCATCCTATAATTCTGCATTAAAAATCAATGACAAACATTTCATAAGATGCTCATCTTATACCACAGTGCTCAAGATAAGCATTTATTTAAAAAAAAATAATTAACAGAATTTCAATTTATGTGAAATCAACTGTAGAAAAGGTAAAGGTAAAAAACAATCTACAGACTTAATTTCTAAAAAAAAAAATCTACAAACCTAATAAGAACCTCTCTCCAATCAAATCAACAAACTGATAGATACATTTTAAATTCAACACGTCTAAAACTGAACCCATTAGCTTTCCTCAAACCCCACTTCTTTCCTAACTTCTCCATTATTTCGATCAAGGATACTACCATCCTCCCAGTCACCCAGGCTTACAACCTTACGTGTCATCAACTTTTCACTTTCTCACCCTAGTTTCCAAACAGCTGCCACGTCCTGTCATTTCAGCCTTGGTAATACCTCTCATATAAGCCTCCTTCTCTCTGACACTGCCACCACATTGTTGTGGCCCCTCAACACCTCATTCCTGTACTGAGGAAGCCTTCTAGCTGGTCTTTTGTGCTCCAAGGACTTTGAAATCTATTCTCCCCTCAGTTGTCAAACTGATCCTCCCCATTCTCCAATTCAATAATCTCCAGTGGCTCCTTACTTCCTCCAGAATCAGATAGAAACCTCTGTTTTGCTTTTAAAATCTTTCATAACCTGGCTCCTTCCTTCCCAGTCTTCTTACTCCCTCACTCCCTTCAACATATTCTACCACTCCCTGATCCAGGTCTTCTCACCCTTATTGGAACATACTACTCCATCTCCTGAATTGGTATTTTCACTGGAGGTCCATGCGTGCAATGTTCTCCCTCCTCATCTCTATCTCCTGACTTCCTTGGCTGCCTTCAGGTCCCAGCTCAAATCCTACCTTCCGTAAGAAGCTTTTCCATATCCCCATTAATGCTAATACCTTTCCTCTGTCAATTAGTTCCAATACAGCCTGTATATTTCTTGTTTAAGAATGCATGATATCTCTCCCATTACACGGTGCACTCCTTAAGAACAGGGGCTGGCTTTTTTGCCTTTCTATCACCAGTACTTAGTACAGTGACTGGCATATAGTAAGCACTTAATTTGATCCTTGGTGATTTCAATGCTAAAGTGAGCATAGAAGAAGACAGAAGAAACTGTTGGAAAATTGGATTCAGGAGTACAAAATAAGATGCTGATAGTCTGCAGACTCCATAAACTTTTCTCACAATTCATAAATATTTCAGGAAAAAATCTGGAAATGACTGGACATTGTGAGGACTAGATACCATCACCAAAAAAAAATAAATAATAAAGGAAAAGAAAAGAAAAAAAAGAACCACTCCATACTGACAACAAATTATTGATTAATAATGCAAGAGTTATCTATGAGTCAGATGAGTACAGTCAAAACATCGCCTGACATAGAATCAATGCCAAAATTGAGTTAAAAAAAAGAAAAAAAATCTGTCATGCAAGTGCCCCAATCTGACTTAAATCATTAACAATGAAAAATGGTAAATGGATGAGAAAAGGACAGAATGAGAAAGGATGAGAAAAACAACTATAATTGTTCCTAGAGAAATCTAACCCATGGGCATCAATGGCCATAAGAGAGACCAGAAAAGCTACAAACCAGTATAGTCAGCAAAACATTTGATCTCTTTGCCAACTGCTAAGAAATAGCAGCCAAGAGCAATACCTGCATAGAATATAAAATAAATTGTAAAATCTCATATAATAAGGATGGAAAATTATGAACTCTGTAGCATCATAAAACAGTGAGTAGAAGGAAAAATAAATTTAAAGAAAGCCTGGCAAGTGTCAAGATACTAGGAGACATCCTATTTTCCAGAGCTAAGGCCCAGTAAGCAAGCTGTGCCCAGAGCTTGGCATAACAACAATCCTTTGCTCACCCTCTGGATGATCTCGCCCTCTGGCAAAATCATGTAATTACTGTATGGTTTTGATCAACACCAGCTGTTCTCTGAGCCCAGACAAGTTCTGGTCAAGAAGCCCCACTATGAATCAAATTTGCCTCACTGTCAGGGCTACAGCTCACTGCTCAACCAACGGTGTTAAGTACCCCACTCTACTTCGGGTCCCTCAACTAGGGGCAGGACGCTAGCACTTGTGCCTAGATTCCCTCCTCACTTGCAATCACTTTGAAATTAAACATCTGTTCCATTCCTGACTCTCCTGTCGTGGCCTGCTCTGCTCAACTCCAGCCATCCAGTTAGAGGCCAGGTCAGCCTGGTTGACACAAGAAACCCAATTTAAGCAAAATCAACCCATCATTGTTTCAAATACTCAGGACTGCAACCTTGAAGTCACCTCCAATTCTTCACTCTCTTCTCATCTTCATAATCCTAACTGCCAAATCACATCGATTCCATGTCCACATCTCTAACATCAGCCACCATCCCAACTCTGGCTCCCACCACAGGTCACCAGGATTTACTTTAATAGCCTCTTCAGTGATGTCCTTGCTTCCAGACCCTCCCATCTCCAATCCTCCCTCCACACAGTTGCCAAAGTGATATTCCTAAAGTGCAGGTTTGTCATCTCTCAGCTAAAAAAACCTGCAGTGGCTCCCTGTTGTACCTAGCATAGAATACAAACTCTTATTTGGCATTCAAAGTACTTCAAAAGAAGAGCTTTAACCTGGCCATCCAGACTCCTTTCACAATACTCCCTTTTGTATGGTCTAGATTCCAGGTAAAATGGGTCAACTTACTATTCTCTAAACGCAACTCCCCTACCTCCTGCCTCACTCACTGCGACTGCATGGAATGCTCCCCCTGTCCTCTTCAAATTCCTATGGCTCATCAAAGCTCAACTCAAGTACCACTTGCAAGAGGATGATCCTAATTTCAACCCCCCCCCCCAAAAAAAATGTATTGCATATAACCCTCTGTATACATGCTGCTTCTACCAAGTAAAATGCAAGCTCCTTCTGGGCTTGATTTGTTAGGTTTTGGTACTGGAAACAATTAAGGTTGAAATTGGAACAACAAAAGAAAAATGAGAAAAATATCTGCAAAAAAAATTTAAAGCAAACTTTTTTGACTATCAAGAACAAACTACTATAACATCAACATTCTATATGTGCTGCCAGAGAAACTGGAAAGAGCACTAAAGAAAGATGAGAAAAGCAATTGGACTGGACCATGCTGGATACATGCTAGAGGATAAGAGGGCATGGCAATCAGGAGGGCATCAAAGGATTCACTCTCAAAATAACCAAAGAGAAGAATATCAAAAGACATTAGGGTGAGAGGGGACCACTGAAAAAAAGGCAGCTGGAAGAATATCAAAACTACCAAGCCATATGCCTTTTTCTCTCTTTAACAGAGTTTTTTATGATAATCTACAGCTAATGCAAAACAAAACAAGCAGGCCCAGAACCACATACACAATGACAAGAAGTGAAAATTCAGTCAAAAGAAATAAAACTGAGTAACTAAAAAAAAAAACAATGCAGGTCCAAGATAGAGAAGAGATAATGAACTGTCTCTTCCGTCAGAGTAGACAGAATAGGAACTATGAGGTCAGAATACTGTCTACACCAGGGGTAGAGAAACATATGCCTCCAGGCCACATGTAGCCCTGTAGGTCCTCAAGAATGGCCCTTTGACTGAAGCCACACTTCATAGAACAAATCCCCTTATCAAAAGGATTTGCTCGGTAAAACATGGGACTCAGTCAAAAGGCCAAAAACAAGAGCCTAGAAGGCTACATGTGGCCTGGAGGCCTCAGGTTTCCCACCCTGGTCTACACTATCAGATATGGCCCCTGTATCATGTTTTTTATTGTTTCTCCTCATGACAATCTTTGGGGAGGATGGTTGAAATTGCTGATGTAAAAAAAAAAGACATTCATTTATCCATTCCTTTTAGGGAAACATAAGCAGAATCAGGAGCATAATTCGTACCATAACAACACCGTAAAAATAAAGATCAGTCAGGATTCCAAAATGTTGATGATGAAGCGTGCTACTCACTTCCTGAAACAGAGGTGACAGACTCAAGGTGCAGAATGAGACATGAATTTTTGGACATGGACATTTGGGGAATTTGTTTTGTATTACCTATGAATATTTATTTTAAGAATATTTATTTATATCATTTAAATTATAATATTTTTGAATATTTGTTTTAATTTTGTTTCTTTTTTTAAATAGGAAGGATGAAAAAGAAAAGCATATTTTTGTTAAATTAAAATTTTAATTTAAAAAGTACAAATAAATTTTTAAAAAACATATATTGGTTTATTTTAAAGAAATAATCTATTCAGGGGGTGGCTAGGTAACACACTGAATAGAGCACCTGCCCTGGAGTCAGGAGGACCTGAGTTCAAACCCGGCCTCAGACACTTGACACACTTAGTAGCTATGTGACTTTGGGTAAGTCACTTAACCCCCATTGCCCTCCAAAAACCCAAAAAAAAAAAAAAAAAAAAAAGAAAGAAAGAAAGAAAAAAGAAATAATCTATTCAAATACCCCTGTCAAAGTATCTTTGAAGGGGATACTACAAGTGGCCAAACAGGCTTTTTACAAGTGATGTGCTCCAGCAAATCACATAACTGAGTACTAAGTATAAAGTTAGAATAGAAGATCTCACTGCAGGCCCTCTCCCTCAGTTGCTTGTCAGAAATCAGAAGGCCAGAGGACCTAGCATTGTACAAGGATCTTTCTCAGAATGCGCAATCTTAACAAATAAACTGAAAACTCTGAGACGCAGGAGACCTGGGTTCTAGTCCCTCCTCCAACACTTAAAAAGTGAGATTCAGATTTCACCACGACTCCCTTCCAGTTCAGTCTAAACTTCAGCACAAGCTAAATGATCCTGCCACTGAGCAAGGCTTCATTTCCATGCCTTTGCACTAGCTCTCCCCTATTCCTGGAATGCTCAGGGGTGGGAAGTCTGCTTCCTCAAAGCCACAGGTTCCCCACCCCTGCCTCACCCACATCTTGGGTTCCCAGACTTCCTACAAGACTTAGCTAAAATCCTATGTGGTCCAGGATGCCTTACCTGGCTATCAGTTGCTAATGTCTTCCATTAACTCTGCATATGTCTCCTATATACCCATTGCTTATGTGTTTTCTCCGTCCTTCCCTGTTCCCATTGAGAACATAAGATCCCAGAGAGCAGAAATCATGTTTTTGCCTTTCTTTGTATCCCAGAGCTTCTTCTGAAAGTTTACAGTTTATTTTCTGGAGGGTGGGGATACTATGGACTCAAGTCCTCTATCAAGATACCGCCCCACTATCCTCAACAACGCACAGCTAAAGACAACTCTACAAGCCTCAGGATGGAAGGAGATATCTAAACTCAGAGAAA
>CM053585.1:64657264-64724782 GCA_028646515.1 Pseudochirops corinnae | reverse complement strand
GGGGGGAAGGGAGAGGAGAAAATCTGAAACTCAAGTGAATGTAGAACTGAATCTTGTAAACTAAAAGTAAATAAACAAGTCATTCAAAAAAAAAAAAAAAGATACTGCCCCAAAGCTCTTCATCACTGCAGTTAATGCAATACTTTGCCCCTACTCCACACTTGACAACTGAACAAAAACCGACTTTAAGCATCTAGTTAGGAATAACAGACTAGATCTGTAATTTACAGGGAGAACTTCTGGGTGAGGAAACTCTACCAATGCAAGTCAGCACACATCTGAACCTTAGAGTCTTAAACGTTAGATGACTTGGCAGGGTCATACAGCCAGTACATCAGAAGTGGGACCTTGACCCTGGGTCTTTCTGGCTTTTGAGCAGGCTGTGTCAGGCCACCTCTAGGCACCCAGTACCTAGTTAACTAGGATAATTAGTTAAGACAGGAAGTTGTCAAGACAATCTGCTTTTTCCCAGTTGTTCCCTTTTGTATCTCTTTATCCTGGGGTCAGTGCCCCTTCACGTGGAGGTGCCAGCCTTGCCGGGTCTTTTCTCCTCTCCCACCTCTACCTTCCATTCTCTCAATAATTTTCAATCTCTTCTTATCCCTACAATCTACATTGCCTCCTTCTAATATGCTCATTTCTTCCCCATCTTAAAAAAAACACTAGCTCCAACCATCTCTGCTAGCTATGGTCTCATATCTTCCCCCTTGTGTGGCTAAACTCCTTAAGAAGACACCTATAATCAGTGCCTCCATTTCCTTTCCTACCTTTTAAATCCTCTGCAACCTGGTTTCTGACCTTATGAATCAACTGAAATTGCTGTCTCCAAAGTTACCAATCATCTTTTAATTTAAAGCCAAATCTAATGGCTTTATCTCAACCCTAATCCTTCTTGATTTTTCTACAGCTTCTAACACACTCACCCTCTTTTCTTTGACATTTTCTTCTCTCTAGGTTTCCATGACATTGCTCTCTCTTGGTTTTCTTACATTTTTCAATTTATTTTGCTGGATAGATCAAACCCTACTAACCATGGCTGCTGTCTAAGGCTTTGTCCTGGGCTCTCTTCTATTCTGTATTACTTTGCTTGGTGATCTCATCAGTTTCATGGATTCAATTATCATTTCCATCCAAATGACTTTCAGATCTATTTATCCAAGCCCTCTCCAGGCCTCCAATCACATATTATCAACTGCCTACTGAGCATCTCAAACTGGTGTTAACAAACATCTAGAATTCAACATTTCCAAAACAGAACTCATGATCCTTTTTCCAAATCTTGCCCTCCATCACACCTTGCATTTATTGCTGAGGGCACCATCATCCTCCCAATTATCCAGGCTCACAATCTCTGTGTCATCACTGATTCCTCACTCACACTCACCCCAAATATTTAATCTGTTACCAAGTGTTGTCATTTCTACCTTTACAACATTTCAAGTATATGTCCTCCTGCTTTCCACTCACAATTGCCACCCTGGTATAGAGGCAATCACCTCACAGTTGCCTACTGATATAACCTCATGTCTTTCCTCACTCCAGTTCATCCTTCAGTCAACTGTCAAATTGTGGCACAATAGACAGGGTATTGGAAGTCAGGAGTCAGGAAGACCTTAATTCAAATTTGGCCTCAGACACTTATTAACTATGTAACTCTGTGCAAGTATAACCTCTGTTTGCCTCAGTTTCCTGAATCTTAAAACAAGGATAATAGTAGCACCTACCTTGTAGGGTTGTCAGAAAGACCAAAGGAGATATTTGTAAAAAGTGCTTAGCACAGTGCCTGGCATAAAGTAGGCACTATACAAAAGTTTATTTCCTTTCCCTCTTCTTCCTAAAGAGCAGTTCTGACCATGTTGACCCATCCCTCCCCCGATTCAGTACATTCCAAAGCTCTCTATTACCTACAGGATCAAATATGAATCTTTTAAAGACTTTCACAACCTTGCCCCTTCCCACCTTTCCAAATCTGCTCATATTTACTCCCTTCCACATACTCCACCAACCAGCAACACTTACTTTACTTCTCACCTATACCTCCTGGCTCCTTTAAGACTCTACTAAGATCTCATCTTCTGCAAGAGGCTTTTCCTGATGTCTCCTCCCTATTACCTTCCTTTCATACTCTGTGTGTGTGTACATACAGAGATAAGACAGATGTACCATATATACATAAGCATACACCTGCATGTATAATTAGACATATGTACATGTGTGTATAAAATAAATAGTGGTTATATATTTGTTTACATGGCACCTCCCCCATTAGAATATGAATTCCTTGAGGGCAGGGATTGGGTTTCTGCCCAGTACCTGGACATACAGTAAGTGCTTAATGACCACTTGCTGACTGACTTCATTAAATAATATCTTTTATACTATGACCAGTTAGGTAGTTAGTGGTCCTTGCCTTAAGCACAGACGTTTGCACTTCTAGTTCTGGCTCTACTTGTAGAAGCTTAATCTGACTTTGGAATACAGAATAACAGGAAGGATAAGAGTCTAGAGGCAAGGAGTCCAGTCAGGAGGCTGTTGAAATAGTCTACGCTTACGAGTATAGGCTGTTGGCACTAGAATAAAAACAGAGAGTTCACAGGATCATAGACTTAGAACTGAAATGGCCTCTGAATATTATCTAATTCAACCTCCACATTTTTCAGATGAAGCTGAAGCCCTGGCAAGAGACTTGACATGGGCAGTAAACTCTGGGGCATTATTTGAATCCAGATCCTCTGACTCCAAATCCAATGACTTCTTTGTCCTTTCCTATGCTGCCACATAGAATTATAAGTGATATGCCTGCTGAGAGAGGCATTCAACCAGAAAACAATCTTATTAAAACCACCCAAGCTATTCCTTTCTGTTTTTACAGGACACTGAGAGACTGTCGTCTAAATCACTGGGGAGAGTACCTACATCATTAATATCACAAAACAAGAGAAGCATTCCCATATGCAACCTACTACTCTTTAGCACAATGACCAAAAGTATAGGAAAATGTGGATAAGGTGATCAAACAGACCTCTAAGGAATTTCCCTCAGGATAACATTACTCTAACCATTGCTTTTTTAACCCAGAGAATAATTTTGTTCTCAGTAGGCTGAAGTAATCATTCTACCAAGAGAAAAAACTCAGGGGGGTTTATGGCTAAAAAGCAAGGAAAAAAAACCATTAGCATATAAAAGGACAATAGTAATAAGAGGCACAACCAGTGGACCATACCTAAGAAAGCTATCGGTAAGAAAGAAGAAATCCCTTACATATAAGGATCCACTGTTATTCCCAACTGACATAAAGAGGAGAGAATGAATTCTTGGTGCTTCCACTTCCTCTCCTCTAAACCCTCTGCAGTCTGGCAATCAACCTCCTAACTTAACACAAATTGCTCTCTCCAGAGTTACCAACCATCTCTTTCTTAACTACTAAATCTGGTAGTGGCATCATGTCAATGCTCATTCTTCTTGAGGTCTATGAAGCATGTGATAGGATTTACCCTATCCTCTTTGGGCTATCTTAACATTACATTCTCCTGGGTCTTCCCTGACCTACCTGATCACTCCTTCTCAATCCCCCTTGCTGAATCATCATCCATAATCATCCCCAACAATGGGTGTACCCCAGATATCTGTCCTAAGCTGTATTCTTTACTTCTTTCTACAGTCTCCCTTTAGGTGATGCTATTAGCTCCTAAGGATCCAAATATCTCTATGCCAATTACTTGCAGATCTATATATCCATTTCATCTATCTCGAGTGCCAATACAACATCAACAGCTACTGAAGTTCAAAATCCACATGTCCAGAACATAATTCATCCTTTCCCCTAAACCTTCTCCCCACAAACTTTCTGATTACTCTCAAGAGCACCACCACCAGTCCTCAACTTCTATGTTATACTCAAAGCTTCTCTCACCCCACGGTCTCCAATCAATTGCCAAATCTTGTCATGTCTGTCTCCAAAACATCTCTTGAATAAGACCCTTTTATCTGCACTGACATGGCCAATACTCTAGTTCAAATCCTTAAACACCTCTCACCTAAACTATTGAAGGAGCATCCAAATTAACTCTTTCTGCACATAGCTTCCTCTACATAGCAGCCAAATTGAGTTCCTTAAAGCACAAGTCTGAGCATGTTAAAGCATGCGCCAGTGCCTCCCTATTACCTCTAGGATCAAGTATAAACTCTTCTGGCCAGGAAGGCTCTTTACAACCTAGCCCCTTCAAATCTTTCCAGTCTTCTAACTAAACAGTCTTCCTTCTTCCATCCCTACTCCCAATGTACTCTATACTGTACAGCCTTGCTACATACTTACTGCTCCTCACACAATATACCCTACCACTTCTCTGTGTCTTTGCAATGGCTGTTTCCAATACCCAAATACGTTTCCTTCTTAGTCAAGCATTAGTGGTTTTCTTCAAGACTCAGTTCAAGCACCACATTCTTCATGAAGCATTTCCTAACTCCTCCTACCCACTTTATTTTACTATGTTCTGTATATGTTTACATTTATATATTATCTAAGTGGAATGTAAGCTTCTTGAGAGAAGGATCTGTCACGTTTGTCTTTGCATCCCCAGGGCTTAGTCAAATGCCTGGAACATGGAAATTATTTAACAGAGACTTCTAGATTGAGGTGTGAACTGACCCACAGGTTTAACATTCCTAAGGGCTATCTGCAGTACCCAAAAAGAGATCATTAACCCAAAGAAAATCAAATTGGTAAACACTTTTGAAGATACATAGTTTTTAAACAGGAATATTTTGCCTATCTTACCCATACTATTAGTTCTCTTCCAAGTAATCATTCAAGATAAGAAGCACTGTTAATTGCAAGCATGCTATACTATACCACCCACCCTCTGGAAAGGGCTTGAAACCCAAAGAGCTCAGAAAAAAAACAAATATGGATCAGTAATGAGAAAACCTGAATACAGGAGGCCCAGAAGGGAGAAGTCCCAAATGAGGAAAGGTTCCCTGTACTTTACCTTCCATTATACCTTTACCTACTCATGCTCAAAACAGACCAAACAATAAATAGTACATGTACAATCAGGATTAGTCAATGAAAAAGTGCAAATGTTTAAAAATAATTCCAAGAAACTTGCTGTAATAAGAATTCAAGGAAACCAGCAGTTTTTCTCAGCAACATAAGGACTGAAGGAGAAGATAACCATCATTTTTTGGCCAAAAGCTAATGATAAGCTAGTAGTAGCCACTGGATTTGGCACCAGTTTAGGTTTGAATGCTGGCTCTATTTGCTTCTAGTGTAACCCTGAGGAAGTAATTTAACTTCTTTGGACCTCAGTTTCTGTGTTGACTAGACTCCTTATTAAGATCCTTTGAACTTATGTTGAACAGGTCCCAATAGTTCATCAACTTAAAATGATTCCTTTTGAGGATATTATAGCAACTAAGAAAGGCCATCCTCTGTCAACAAACATGACTAACTACAGAAAAAGGCCATCAGTCTTTGCTCTTTAGAGCTCTCTATAGAGCTGGAATCTACATGTCTACTCAATGCTTTCCCAGAGAGATCTCAACAAGGGACTACAAGAGCTCTTGATCCCTACAGACTGACCTTAGTACCAGCTAGAGCCTAGTTCATCTCAATAAGAACCAATTCTTAAGTTATCCTCATCAACATTAAGACCTCAACAGAATTCACTGACCTGTTCCCAATCATACTCTTAATTCTGAACCTCCATCTCCAGGAAGAACTATAGACAGTTCTTTATACTTTAGTAATGCTACTCTCTAACCAACTAATTGTCTGGGATTCATGCTTCAGGATGGAGTTGTACTGAAAGACTTCTAACATCCCTTCCAACTCCTGAGATTCTATGATTGAATGCTGCCAGGACACTCTGCTTACCTAATACTGATACATACTGTCTACTTGTATCCTGAAAAACTAATTTGAGATTCTGGCTTTTAATATCAACCAAGCAAATATTTAAGCACCTACTATGTACCAGGCACTGTGCTAGGTGCTGGGAGTTCAAGTACAAAGAGTGAAATTCTGTCCTTTATATCAAATGTCATTGTTTGTCCATATAAATAAAATCAGTCTGTAGTAAGCACTAGTAGGACTACTTGGCACAAATCTCCATGTATCGTCCCCACAAGGAAAGAACACTGGATTTGGAGTCAAAGGCCTTCGTTCAAATTCCAGCTCTGACATTTGTGACCTTGGACAAGTAGCTTCACCCCCTCTGGACCTTTATCTGTGACAAAGGGGATAATATCCTCCTCTTCCTCCTCCTCCTCCTCCAACCTCTTTCAAGTGTCCACACTAGCCCTAAACATAAGCCAAAAGTCCAAATTAGGAAATTTCAGCAAAGAAATTCAAAAACAGAGAAGACGAAATCAAGTCATTCCCACCTTAGTATCAACTGCTTTAATCACATACATACTGAACTGAGATTAGTCATAGGAAAAAGAAAGGTGGGAGGGTTGATCTAGAGGGGGAAAAAAATCAAGGAAAAGGAGGTTGAAAAGATGGAAAAGAGGGAGATGATAAACAAGGTCAAGACTCTTATTTATACTCATAAGTGTCTTTCCTAGTTTTCTTACTCATAGGATCCCCCCAAAACTTCTTTCTCACACATTTTTATTCCTTCTACTTAGTTTTTTTGTCTTATAGCTGGCAATTCTAGAACTCTATCAATAAGAGCAGTGACGATGGTCATCCTTTCTTTACTCTTTCTCTTACTGGAAAGGCTTCTAGTATTTCTTCAGTATAGATAACAGTAGCTCTTGATTCTTAAAGAGTTTATCATAGTAAGTTGAGACTCATTTATTCCTATGCTTTTTAGTGCTTTTTAAACATGAATAACACTATATCTTGTCAAAAGCCTCTGCATCTACTGATATAATCATATAATTTATATTGTTTTTGTTACTGTCTTATGTTTATAGTTATCCTAATGTCAGACCATCCCTACATTTGTTTGTAATTCCTACCTGAACAAAAGTAAATACTCTTTTGAATATATTGCTGAGGCTGTTTTGTTAATATTTTATTCAACATTTTTGCATCTATATTCATTTGTGATATTGGCCTATAGTTTCCACAACCTCCACTTCCAGAGTTATTTGTCACTATCTATTCCACACAAACCTCTTGTCAAAAAGGTCCTTGGACCTTTATGCCCTTGTGCTTCCCACTCCTTGGAACTGGTGTATTTCTACCTATATATATATTCTATCCATTCTTAGGGATCTCATCTCAAATGCTACTCCTACCCTAAAATCTTCCTTCATTCTAAGGTCATCTCACTTTCCCCAATGTGAATCTTCCTCCCCTTTACTCCTAAAGCACTTTCAATACTAACTACTAAATCAAGTCAATGTGCCATTTCTAGTACTAGATGATTATGGCTGAGACTAGTAGGCTTATCCCCCTCAATGGCTAGTACAGTATTCTCTAAGGAAATGAATGTTTGCTGAATAACAACACTTTCAAATTTATGGACCTACTCTATAGAAAATGTCATAATAACAAATATACATAAATGAAATGAATAAAAATGAAAGTAAAGACCCAAGGTCAAGTTAGATTAGGGTTTCCAGAGCAAATCTCAAAAAAAGCATCTGCCAAGACTCTGGAAAAAGATGCCAATTTCCATTTTGCCATATCTTCCCACCCCCAGATAACTTGATATAGCAGCAGTTAAAGAAATCATATGCTCATCCCCCAGGCTTGGCTTAAAACGTCAGACAAAATTCCTACTAGGACAGTAGCGAGCTTTAAAAAGAAAGGAGCGATGCCAAAGATGAAGACAAATACGTATCCTTTAAGCATCAAGCTAAAAAAAAAAGTAATTCCAGTTTTAAAAAGCAGCAGGAGAAGAAAGCAACAGCTAGCTTCTCCATATATATTCTGCCTTCCCTTCTTTCTTCCCTATACTGATTTGGAGATCTGGAAGTATACATCTAATTTTCATGTGTTAAAAACGTGCCAAGGCAGTAACACAAATGTCAGATTTCCAATCAGAGTGAAGCTAAAAACTGAGGCAGAAATCTAGATTATTCAGATGAGAATTTTCCCTAAACTATCCAGAAACATATCCTGAACTCATTTTAAAAAACATCACTTTTATATTTGTCAATTCCCTGAGTAGAGAATTACATCATTATACTATATCAAGCATACTTACTCAACAAATATTCATTAAACCTATTTTGTACAGAGTCCCTTGCAGGGCCTTAAAGAAAACAAAAAGTTTAAATAAAAAGAGTACACCTTCAATCTGTGATTTATTCCTGTGAGTTCAGGCTCAAACCTTTCTAGCCGCCTCTCAGAGAGCTGCTTCGATTGATTACACTGAAAGCTCACTGGGGGTGGAGTCTCTCCAACTTAGCTAGGTCTCTCCTAAAGAGGAAGACAATCTCTGTCATTTTGCCCATACTTAACCAGCTTTGTGAGTCAGAGTTTACATTATGTCAATATAGACTTGAAAAAGCCATGTCTATCTCCACACCACAATAAGTTATCAAAGTAGAATTTCTATAGAGAAAACCATAGTATACATCTTTAAAGATTCCTTTTAGATTATCATAAATCCTCAGAAAGCAGAGATCACTATTTGTCTCTTATAAAAGCCTAGCATGGTACCATATATGTAATAAAGGTACATATACAGTATGGTTCCCCATTTAAGGTTGCTGCATCCCCTCTCCAAATCTAAAAGACTTTGGTACCTTCCTCTGGCTTCCTCACTGCACTAGTTACTACCTGCCACTCATTTGGCATATAATACAAAGCAATATGTTATCCTCATGTATATATAGCTTATCTCAAATAAAGTTCAAGAGCCTTGAGGATGACGACCTGTCTTATACCTTTCACAGTCAACTAACACAGTCTGTACATTGCAAGTATTCCTAAGAGAAAGGAGCAGGGAATTTCTAGTCATGTTCTCTGTTACCATCCACCTGTCCTACAAAAACAACCTCAACAACAACAATCTGAAACCCACATATTGCTTGATGAAAACAAGTCCAACAAAGACAGATAACATATAGTTAGATCACAAAAAAAAGGACGGTGGGCCAGAGAGAGAGAAGTAAATAGTACAGGTCTCAGCAAAGAAGTGAGGTTCCAAGAAATATTAAAAGTATTCCCAAGAGATATGAAACGGATATGAACAGTTTGCAGCATGATTGCAAGCTATCAAGAAATATGAAAATAAAAAGTTCCAAATCATCACTGAAAGCTTATAACTGAAGTTTTCATCTCATAGTCATCAAACTGGCAAAGATGAAAAAAAAAAGGAAAAAAGGTTGTAGGGAAAACACAGGCATAATGAAATACTACTGGACGAGTTGCAAATTAGTCTAACCATTCTAGGGATCAATTTGCAATTATGTGACAAAAGTCAGTAAGGTGTTTCATACCCTCTGAGTCAGCAATTCCACAATTGGGCTTATTCCCCAAAGCAATCAAAGAAAGAAAAGATCCCTATGTATACCAAAATACTTAAAGGATTATTTTTTTCTGGTAGCAAAAAACTAGAAACCAAGTGGGTATTCATCTATTGGGGAATGGCTGGACAAGGTATGGTATATAAATGTAATGAGTTCAAAGAAACATGAGGAGATTTGCATGAACTAATTCTTAATTAAAGTAAGTAGGACCAAGAGAATATACCCAAACACATGAAATATCAATGACTACAACACTAAAAGAAGGCTGAACTGTTGGGAGACCATATAAAATGATCTGGAAAATATAATGGTCCCAAAAAATATAAAGAAACACATATCCCTCCTTCTGATAAAGAAGTGGAAGACCATGGATACAAAATGCGTATTGTCAGACCCAATCATTTGTTTTTGCTTAACTATTTCTCTTTGTTAAAAGGAAGGTTCCAAGGGGGGGAGGGGGGGAAGGGGTTTAAAATACAGTGAAATGACTAACATAAAAACAAAAGGCAACAAAAAAACATTTTTTCAAAATAAGCACTTGGAATGGAAAAAACTGCATTCTAACTCAATGACCCTCAATGACTCTTCCCCTAAAGCACACCAGGTTATGAAGTCTAGATATAAGCCACAGTCCCAACAAGTTCAGCTATGATGTAATAGAAAGAGCACAGAATACGGAATGAAGAGATCTGGATTCCTGCCATGGTTCTGTAACTTACAGGTCATATGCCTAAACTTCTCTGAATCTACATTTCTTTGTTTAAAATGAGTATTCTACTTCACAGAGTTGTTGGGAGGCTCAAATGACAATTTAATAATTTATAAACCATCAAATGTGTACAGTTAGTTATTAGAGTAATAAATAACAACATGACAGGAAGCTATACTAAGTCTTCAAAGTCCATAGACATCAATACAAATAATGAACATATGAACAAGGACTGTAGGATGAAATGAACTGTAACAGAAAAAGTAGGTGACATTTCCTGGTTGTACTGTATATTTTTCTACTGAACAACCTGCCATTTTATGAGATGTGACTGCAGATTTTTTTTGTGCTAATAGCCTCTCAGTTCTCAATCAAAAGTTTTCCACGGCATGGTTCATATTGTCACATCTATTTAAAAATGAAGGAAGTGCTAATAAAAGGCAACAATTTTTTTGAAAATCTCTGACTAACAACTGTTTTCAAAAGACTATTTCCTTTAGAAGGGTGTTATAATTTCTCTACATGGCTCAAGACTACATATTTCACTCAGAGGAAAAAAGCAAAACAAACATCAGTTGTACAGACCTCACATAAACCTGGTCATGCAAAATACTGTTAGTAATTTCTCTTCCACGATTTTCTCTACAGGAAGAAGAGTAAAAGTAAAGGAGATTCAGCTCTAAAAAGACATGGAAAGTCAACTTTCAAGTTTAAAGACCGATTTTAGTTGCCTTGAGCAATTTAGAATTCCAGCCATCACACAGCAGTGAATACTTCAGATGATTAAATGACCAAGGCCTTATACTCCGATCACTACAAGTACATTTCCAATCAGTTTTAAGGCTATATGGGGTTCAAGAAGACTGGCATCTCTGGTGTGAGGGCTTGCTGAGCCCTTTTCAGGGCTACTCATCTTCCTTTGGTGTTCATCTGGCACTCAACTCTTAACTGGGGCTCTAAAAAGCTATAGTACGCTCAGCAGTCATATTCCAATAAACTGTCTGAGCAGACAAGTTGAACCCGGCTGAAGGTAACCAACAGGACACAAATCCATCAGTGAGGTAGGGGAATGTCTACTCAATCATATGAAGATTTCCCCACCTTGGAATGGGTGGATGAGAATGATTTATTCCAACAGCCACGTAGGCAGCTGCAGCAGGTGTTGAAGAGCATTTAGAGCTTGGTCAGACATGGAAGACACCAAGGTCGTCCACTGTATCCCAGGGCCATCTCCAGTCATCCTGACTTTTGTCTTACCACCACTGGACTTCAATGACTCTGAAATAAAGTCAGGCTGACATTGCACAACTCTGTTTTACTTAAATACAATTCATTCACCAGTCAAGACATCATCTCATGATGTCACTGATCCTCTTCAAAAATGAAGGACATGGCAACTACAACATTTCCAGTCAATATTGAGTACATATTGTGAAGCTCCTAAAAGGCACTTTTGAAAAGCCAATTTAGAATTAAATAAGCAATTTTTCCTATAAACTGCTATAATCTCAAATCAACTATTATCAAATCCAACGAGTAGTCATTTTAGAATACTGTTTCCCTTATATTACAATCAAACGACCAATTACTTAAACTAAGCATTTGGATCAAATATTTTATTATTGTCCCTATTAGTGTATTTTAAAGTCTTTCAAATCACTGCTTTTATAATACTTACTTCTTAAATTATTACATAGGTTTGTATTCATAGCAGCAGTAGCATATTCTTAAAATGATCTTTTTTGTCTTATAACTATGACATTAAATTTTTTAAGTCCAAAGAGCCTACCTCTTCCCTGGTCATATTATGTGGAGAACCTTATTATGTGCCTTAGTTCTAGGCATCACATTTTAGGAAGGGTATTATAATGGCTCCCTGTCATGTCTCCTCATCAATGAAGTACAGAACAAAATTCTATAATTTGTACCACTGCCATCCAGAACCTAAGATAAAGGAAAACCCTAAAAGTTATTGTGTAAACACACTCCTATATGCCTTTTGCATGAAACTATTTCAAATATCAAAAATGCCCATATTGGAATAGCATATTTTATTTTAATACCCTTCTTGTTAAATGCTTAAAGAGAACTTATGTCTTTCCTGAGCTGAGGTCTCCAGTCCAAATTTTTAAATAATGGCTACATGTAGAAAAGCCTACTCCCCCCTCCCAAGAATAATAACTCTATAGATAACCACCATTTGGCCTAGTAGAGCCTCCCAACTCCAGACCATTGAGCAACATTTCAATTATGTTAAGAGCCTAATCATATGACTCAGACTGAGTAGCAAAGAAGCAGATAACTGCAAAATATAAAGCTAGGCCAGCTCATGTGCCTGCCTACATGAGCATCGATGTTCACCCATATGAAGATCCATCTCAGGCCTAAGTGTAATGTCAAAGAAGTTGTATTCCAGCACCCTTCTCTATCATCATGGAATCTGGTTGGTGGTGCTACATTCCTCAATTAACCTCCTAAATATCTAAGTTTTGCTCATTGGCTTCCTTTTTGCTCCTCTGGCAGGCTGGCCAACTCACCACACAGCCACCTATTTAGAAAGCATTTGCTACTAAATGGTGAGGAATGGGAGAAAATTAGCACCTTAAGTCCAAAATACTCATTAATAAACTGGAAGCATCCTGAAGAACACAACTAAGATACTAAAAGAGCTCAATATCATTCCATAAAAGCCAACTTAAAACCCACGATACTATGTTTAGCCTAGAAAAGAGAAGGCTTAAGGACAAGAAAGCTGTCAAATATTTGTTAAGCCTATGTAGCAAGTAACATGATACAATGAAAAATGAAAGCATTCTTGCCCTCAAAGACCTTAAGGGGGATGGGGGTGGGAGAGAGAAGAGACATATGCATATCTAAGTATATACACTAGCTAAAATATTTTGTGGAGAAGGCAATAGCAACTGAGGAGATCAAGAAAGGTTTCATGTAAAAGATGGGCCTTGGCCTGAGCCTTAAAGGAGACTTGGGACTCTTAAGATTAGAAGATGGGCCTTAGACTGTGTGAAAGGAAGTGAGGGACACAGCTGGAAAGATAGGTTGGAGACAAATGTTTGTTCCTAGAAGTCATCACTTTGGGAAAATACCTTGGGCAGCTAAAGAGGTGGGGGGGTGGCTAGAATTCATTGGAAAAGGAAGAGATCTGAGAGTATGTTCAAGTATTTTAAGGACTGTCATGTGAAAGAGATGACCCTTGTTCTGCTGGTCTCAGAGACCTTAACTACGAGCAGTGAGAAGAGGCAGACAATTTATTTCTTTTAAAAAAAAAAAATTTATTTATTTTTAGTTTTCAACATTCACTTCCATATGCTTTTGGGTTGTAAATTTTCTCCCCCTCTTTCTCCTCTCTCTTCCCCAAGACGATAAGCAATATGATATAGGTTCTACTTACACATTCATGTTAAATATATTTTCACATAAGTTATGATGTAAAGAAGAATTAGAACTAATGGGAGGAACCACTAGAAAGAAGAAACAAAATAAAAAGATAGCAAATAATTATGCTTCCATCTGTATTAAGACTCCAAAGTTCTTTCTCAGGATGTAGATAGCATTTTTCATCGTGAGTCTTTTGGAGTTGTCTTAGATCCTCGCATTGCTGAGAAGAGCTAAGTCTATCAAAGTCAATCTTCGCATAGTGTGGTCATTACTGTGTACAATGTTTCCTGGTTATGCTCATTTCACTCAGCATCAGTTCATATAACTCTTTCCAGGTTTTTCTGAAGTCCACTTGCTCATCATTTCTTATAGTATCATAGTATTCCACTGCATTCATATACCATAACTTCTTCAGCCATCCCCTCCATTTCCAATTCTTGGCCACTACAAAAAGAGTTGCTATATTTTTGTACATGTAGGGTCCTTTCCCCCTTTTTATGATCTCTTTGGGATATGGACCTAGAACCAGTATTGCTAGGTCAAAAGGTATGCACAGTTTTATAGCCCTTTGGGCATAGTTCTAAATTGCTCTCCACAATGGTTGAATCAGTCCACAACTCCACCAACAATGCATTAGTGTTCCTATTTTCCTACATCTCCAACATTTATCATTTTCCTTTTCTGTCATTTTAGCCAATCTGATAGGTGTGATGTGGTATCTCAGAGTTGCTTTAATTTGCATTTCTCTAAGCAATAGTGATCTAGAGCATTTTTTCATATGACTAAAGATAGGTTTAATCTTTTCATCAGAAAACTGTCTGTTCATATCCTTTGACCACTTATCAATCGGGGAATGACTTATATTCTTATAAATTTGACTCAATTCCCCATATATTTTAGAAATGAGGCCTTTATCAGAAAAACTGTCTGCAAAAGTTGTTTCCCAGCTTTCTGCTTCCCTTCTAATCTTGGTTGTACTGGCTTTATGCAAAAACTTTTCAATTTAATGTAATCAAAATCACCCACTTTGCATTTCATAATGTCCTCTATCTCTTGTTTGGTCATAAATTTTTCCCTTCTCCATGGATCTGACAGGTAAACTATTCCTTGCTCTTCTAGTTTGCTTAGCATCAGTCTTTATATCTAAATCATGTACCAGTTTTGACTTTACCTTGGTATACTGTGTAAGAATTAAGTCTATGCCTAGTTCCTGCCGTACTATTTTCCAGTTTTCCCAGCAGTTTTTGTTAAATAGTGAGTTCTTATCCCAGATGCTGGAGTCTTTGGATTTATCAAACAGTAGATTACCATAGTCACTGACTACTGTGTCTTATATATCTAACATATTCCACTGATTCACAACTCTATTTCTTAGCCAGTACCAAGTAGTTTTGATGATTGCTGCTTTATAATACAATTTAAGATCTGGTACAGCTAGGTCACCTTTCCTTGCATTTCTTTTCATTAATTCCTTTGGCATTCTGGATATTTTGTTTTTCCAGATGAATTTTGTTACTGTTTTTACTAGCTCTATAAAATAAGTTTTGATAGTTTGATTGGTATGGCACTGAATAAATAAATTTAGGTACAATTGTCATTTTTATTATATTAACTCAGCCTACCCATGAACAATGGATATTTTTCCAATTATTTAGATATGACTGTGTGAAAAGTGTTTTATAATTGTGTTCATATAGTTTCTGGGTTTGTTTTGGCAGGTAGACTCCCAAATATTTTATAATGTCTACAGTAACTTTAAATGGAATTTCTTTCTATCTTTTGCTGTTGGGCTTTGTAATGTCAATGATTTATGTGGGTTTGTTTTATATCCCAACTTAATTCTTAATAGAGCTGTCTCCCAAATAAGATTAGTTACAGAAAGAGGCAGAAGACTACCACTTCACTAGAGATGATCAAGCAAAAGCTTGATTATATACTATAGATACAGACAGGTACAGAGCAGATATTTCATTAGTGTAAGGAACTCCTAGGTGAAAAAACTCCGGCTACCACAGTTTTCTGGTATTAGAGGTCCTTGGGGCCCTAAGAGGCTAAGACCAGGATTACAAAGCTTATGTGCCAGAAGTAGGACCTGTATGCAGTCTTCCTAGCTCTAAGGATGGCTTTCTATCCACCACGCCACACTACCTCAATCCTCATGTAACATGAGTTGGACAAAATGGTTTCTGTGGTTTCTTCTAACTCTTAGGTTTTATCTCTTCAAGACGGACAGGTCTAACCAAACTTTAAGCCATCGCCAAAAACAAAAAAAATTCTGGTTAAGATTTTAGAGTCTTTTAGTCCAATCCCCCAATAAGGAACTAAGGTCCAGAATCAGTCAGTCAAAAAGTATTTAAGTGTTTACTATGTGCTAGGCACAATGCTAAGCACTTGATATAAGAAAAGGCAAAAAACGGTCTCTGTGGTGAGCTTCTCCAAGGAACTCACAATTCTAATGGGAGAGATAACATGCAAATAATAGGTAATTCAAGAGATATACAGAGTAGATGAAAGATAATATGAGAGGTGAAAGGACTAGCAGTTGGGAGATGAAGAAAGAAAGGGAGAGAGAGAGGGAAAGAAAACACAGAACCTGAGCTGAGTCTTGAAAGAAGTCAAGAAGTAAATGGTAGTGAAATATTCCAGTCTACGGGACAGTCAATGCAAAGGCACAGAGATAGGAGATAGGGTGGGGGGTTGGAGGGAGCAATAAATTCAAACAGCACTAGATCACAAAGTGAATGGAAGGAGAAAGGTATAAGAAGTCTGGAAAATTAGCAAGGGACCAAGTTTTGAAGAGTTTTAAACATCAAACCAAGGAATCCTGGAGCTCACATGGTCACAGCTAACCTTTAGAAAAATCACCTTGGCAGCTTATGTGGAAAATGAACTGGAGTGGGAAAACCTGAAGCAGGAAGACCAGTTAGAAGGCTGCTGAAACAACCCAAGCCAGAGATAATAAGAGTGTGAACTAGAATGACGGCTGTGTGAATGGAGGATATGGTACACAAGAGAGATGTTGTGAAAATAGAAATAAGATTTGACAATAGATTGAATATGTGGGTTAAGTCAGAGGAAGGAGTTGAACTGGAATGGAACTGAGGCTACTGGACTGTGACTTCAAAAATGGTAGTACCTTCAATTCTAATATGTTAATAAGGAATATGGGAAGAGAAATATAATGAGCTCCATTTTGGATATAGTGAGTCTGAGACACTTTTTCACCATACAGTTCAAAAAATCCAAGAAAGACTACAAATCTGAGAATCATCTGCATGGAAAGATAACTGAATCCACGGGAGCTGAGATCACAAAGTGAGATAGTATAAAGTGAAGAGAAGAGGGCCCAGGCCAGAGCCTTGGAGGACCCTCAGGGTAAGAGTGATATGGATGGAGAGGAAGTAAAAGAAGACTGAGTAGAGGTCAGCGTGGTAGGAGGAAAACCAGGAGAAAGCAGTGTCATGAAATCTAGAGAAGAAGAAGTACCCAGAAGAATGTAATAAACAATGCTGCATGATGTAGTGCATCAGCAAGCACCCTAGCATACCCAAGGTGGCTGCTAGCACAGGTTCTTAGATCTGCTTTTCTAAAGGAAAGCAACTCAAAATGGGTTAACAGTCTCACTGTAATCAATCAAACACTTGTCATTTACCTAGTTCAGGGGAAAAGGTCAGCACCCTGAACTTCAGAGAATAAAAACAGAATACAAACACAAGGTAACAAGCAGAAGTTACAAGCAGACAAAGAAACAGATCAGCAGATGGGCTTCCAACAGTCTGACCATTACATCCATACCTATTCAGTTACCAGAGAGAGAAGCACCAACATCTGGGTTTTTCAAAGGGGGAGGGGGGGATCAATGGCTTCCCAGAGTCTCCTCTGGCCAAATCACACAACTCTTCTCAAAGGAAGCCCCAAAGCAAAACCTCACATCAGCAGTATATATAGCCTTCTCCTGGATCGGAGATCGGCACAGCCCTCTTGACTCACTGCCCAATCACAAAGTAATAAGGCATGGGCATTCCTGAAGAACAAGCCTCTCACCACAGGCTCCATGTGACTACAATCAGCCTATTAGGGGACAGAGTATATTTTCAAATCTGGGAAGGTTCTCAGAGTCACTTAAGCCACTTAAACAAAGGGCCTAGGGGCAGGGAAGATCTTCAGATTCCTATAACATGTAGAGAGGTCAAGAACTGGTAAAAGACCTTTAGATTTTACAATTAAAATATCACTGTTAATTCTGAAGGAGGACAGTTTCAATTGAATCTGATGCACAGCTAGACTACAGAGGAATTGGAAGAGAATAACTGAATCCATGGAAGCTGTTAGGGAGCAAAGGATTTCAGATCATAGGATAATAGAGACTTGAGTGAGTTCACCAAGAGGTCAAGCTAGGGAAAGGAGAAGAGTGTAGCAGGTGTAAGGCATGACAGTTTGGGAAAGAATTAAAATATGAAAGGACTGGAGGTCAGGATGAGGATGAAGAAGGCTAAGGGCTATCAGACTTAAGGAAAGATTAAGGATTAATGAACAAGAATTTATTAAGCACTTATTATGTGCAAAGAATTGTGCAAAACATTGGAGACACAAATAGTAAAGACAGTCCTTACTCTCAAGGAGTTCACATTCAAATGGAAGAGATAACACATATACAGGGTTCAACACCAAGTCAGACGGAAAGAACTCACAGTCTTTAGTCTACAGCTAAAAAACTGGTAATGCACCTTCTTTAATGTCAGTTCCACGGATCAAATACACCCATCTCTGCTGTGAACCACTGGTAGATGCCAAAGGCTCTGGTCATAGGCATTTTCTTTTCCAGTCTGTAGTAATTGCAGCTGTTGAACAGCCAGGGGCTTCAGTCCCTTCAGAAGTGGCTGCCAGGCTGCATCTCCCATTGTTTGCTTCCTGGATGAAAGCTGGTGGGGCTGGGCTAGAAGCAGGTCTAGTGGTTTGTGGGGGAACAGGAGGGAGAGAGTGCTCTGCCTCAAGTTCTTGAGCTAAGCATCCAGAGCTATCTCCATCATCCAAAGTAGGCTCCTTCTTCTACATGTAAGTGCATCACAGTCTACTTACAACAGCATACTCTACCCATCCCAAACTATCCACGTCAGAAACACAAGACAACACTTTGTGGTAGCAGATATGTATTATACATGCAAGAAGTCACTAATTCAGAATACTGACACTCATTCTCATTTCTTCCACTAATGAGAATATTCTGAGAACTAGAAGGTAAATTGTCCTTGAGAGGTACTAGGTACAGTGGATGGAGTGCAAGACTTATATGCCAGAAGACCTGGGATTCAAATCCTTCTTCTGCCATTTGGCAAGTATGTGAGCATAAAAATATCACTTTATTATCTCTAAATTTCGGTTTCCTCATTTGCATAATGGGAATATTATTACAGTATCTACCTCACAGGGCTGCTGTAAAACTCAGGTGAGGATAGCATTTATACAGTGTTTGCCAAGTACTGTACTGGAAGTTATTAAGTGAGACACTCAGTTTTACATAATTTGTATTATAATAAAAGAAAGTTTGGCCCAAATAGACCTAAGCCCATACAATTAAAGATGTGGTGGCTAGATTTCTAAGTGGATACTAACATCAATCCCACATGAGCTAATTGTATTTACCGGCAAAATTCAGAACTGTTAGAAAATTTTACTACCTAGATTCAAGTGCAACTGTATTACATAATTTTTGCTTCTGAAAGAATGCTATCATAAAGAGTTATATGCTACTGTATTCCTAAGGAAGAAAAGAGGCTTCAGAAATTAGGAATTCATTAGCACAAGCCCTGGTTCCATTTATTGACAGTATTTAATCAACCTATAGAGAAAGGATGCAACTAAACATGAGAGATAAAACCAGTACAGAAGGCTGACTTAGTCTAGGAGGGAAGGCTGGTCAAGAATTCTAGGTTCTTGCACTTTTTAAATCTCAGCTGAATCTATCTCGGCTTGACTGAAAGGAGAACGTACCCATACCCACGCCAAAGTCTGATACAACATGGCAGGGAATAAAGATTTAAAACACTTTAAAGACTAAGCAAACCTCTGGAAAATGATTAGGGTTCAAATGCTAAAGATATTTTCTGCCTCTTCAAATTTTACTATTTTCCCACCAAAAATGGTGGCCTTCTAGACCCAGATCTCCAGAGGCTATGCTCCCTGAACCACCCTGAGGGAGTTAATCCACTAAACTTTGGATCTTGGGGGAGTGCTATCTTGATTAGTGGTGAATGAATGAAAACTAACCCACTAGCTGGCCCCAGAGCATCTTCCAAGAGCCATCCTGACATCTGTTCGGTCTCTAATGGACCTGTTTCAACACTCTGCTCCTCTTATCCCCCCACCCCCCACCCCACTTACTCTTTAAACAGTGATCAGGGCAGCTACCACTGCTACTAGAAAAGGTGAGATAATCAATTGCCAGGCAGTAGTATCAGAATCATGGTGACTCCCCAGACCAAAACTCTCATTCCTGGTCCCCATTTCCCTATGGGTTTCATTCCCAACCCCAACCCCCAATTAAAATGCAAGCTTGCAGAGGGCCAGTACTGTCGCTTTGCTATTTGTATTTCCAAGACCTACTACAGTGGCTGCCATGTAGCAAGCAGGTACTTATTAACTGCCTTTTCATTCATTTTCATTCACCCTGCTCAGTCTAATGCTTTTAAAAGAAATAAGACCTTGAATTCCAAGAGAATTCAACTAGTCAGCTGTTTTCTAGTTACTTTTAAATGCTATCTTAGCCCTAGGGGTACCAGACACATGGATGTACTTTGAAAAATGTTTTAAACCATGTTAAAAAAAAAAAACCAAACATAACAGAGCCTCTTAAAGAAAAAAACTCAAAATAAGTTCCCTGGGTTTGAGTCCCCTAGTTCCAACACTTAGTGACACAGACAGCTGTGTAAACCAATATATCAATGCCTCTCTACACTTGAGCTTCCTCATCTGTGAAACTGGAATTTGTAACACTATTCCCTATTTCTATGACCTCAGGGCCACTGTGAAGTGTGAAATCACCCACACATTAGAAAGTAACGTACAAGTAAGCCTGTTGTTGTTTTTTTGGCCTCGGACTATGATTCCATCGGTGTAGGAAATTAGCCCGTGAAAACTCCATCAATGCAGACGCATTATTTATGCCTCTGTCATTTGTTTTCTCACACAAAGTCCTGCCTTCTGCAAGAAAACTTTCCCAGTCCTCCTTAACCTTGGTGCATTCCTTCTGAGGTTGTTTCTAATTTATCCTGTGTGCAGCTTGTCTGTACCATTAGACTGAGTTCCCTTGAGAGCTGTAGTGATGTTTGTCTTTCTTTGTATCCCCATCTGAAGTGGCACACAGTAAGCACTTAATTAATGTTTGCTGACTTAGAAAATTCATTGCCTGAGGCATGAAGAAGTTAACTGACATGCCTAGGGTCATACAACTAAGTCTTAGAAGCAGAGCTTAAACACAGGCATTTCCAACTCCAAAGCACTCTACCAATGAATTCAACTAAATAGAATTCCAAAAATAGATGTAAGTGTTCTAACCTCAGAACCAGAGTTGTTTTCACCATTAATTTATTTTCATTCAAAAGAGCAGTGACTCTTTACTAGGCAATGCTCTTCACTTTACTCCCCCCACCCCAAACACTGCATTCCACAGAAGGCCAAAAATATACTCTGCAATCAATTTATTTCTAAATATTACATATTATTTTGATCACATTACGAAACTTAAGTTTAAAAGTACAAAAGTATATTCAATAAAATATATTTCTAGGGAGATTAAGGCTTTCCTTTGACACTTACCAGAAACAACTTCTAATGATTACTTCCACATGACACCTCACCTATGAGGAACATAGCCAAGAAACCAGTTTCTTTTTAAAAAGGTTCTAAGCAGCCAAAATATCCACCCAAGTTTATGCACTCCATTCATTCAATAAACCTAATGAGAGTTAACAGGTGTGCAGAAAACTCCACTAAGCTTTAGAGATTAAGAAAAAAAAATTTAGACAAGGCACAGCTACAATTCAGTCTTATAGATATGAGGCCCTCTTGGGCCCCTTCACTAAGGTCTTTTAAGTCAACAAGCAATGTCCTACGTGCTGAGGATACAAAAACTGAACTTACTATTCCGGAAGGCAAATACAGATGGATATATAGAAAACAGACAATGGAGAAAGGCACTTGTGGGGAGAAACAGGAAAGGTTTCATTTAGAAGTGGTGTCTGAGCTAAGCCTAGAAGGAAGCTAGGAATTATAACAGGAGACAGGTAAGGAGAACAGAAACAGGTAAAAAGGAAATTAATTGGGGTCAAGAGATTACCAATACAAAGGCACAAGTGGTATGTGAGGAATAGTTATTATTTAGTCTTGTTCTGGGGAAGCTAGGTGGCTCAGTGAACAGAGGGCCAGCCCTGGAAACAGGATGGACCTGTGTTCAAATGTGGCGTGACACATTTCCTAGCTGTGTAAATGTGATCAAGTCACTTAACCCTGTTTGCCTCAGTTACCTCATCTGTAAAATGAGCTGGTGCAGGAAATGGCAAACCACTCTAGTGGCTCTGACAAGAAAATCCCAAATGGGGGGCACAGAGTTGGGCATGCCTGAAATAATTCAAGTCTTGCTTTATATACTATTTTATAAAGACTCTAATAACTCTGATTAATTGGTTTCAAGTCCATAGCTAAGCAAAACCTAAAAAATGACTGACATTGCTCTATGCCCATGGAAAACTGATAAGCAGAAAGAAGGAAATAAGTAGTTGTGGCTTATGTGTGCCTATTGTTCAACACTTTTTACAAATATTCTCTCATTTTATCCTCGTAAATAACCCTTCCAGCTAGGTGTTGTTATTATTTCCATTTTAAAGTTGAGGAAACTGAGGCAAGTGGAGGTTAAGTGACTTGCTTTCAGTCCTACAGCTGATAATCTGCCCAGTCTAAGGGCAAATTTCAACTGGGGTCTCATGTCAAGGCCAGAGCTCTTATCTACTGCAACACCCAAAATGTCCCTAAAAAAAATCGTAAACACTAGTTCAAGATGCTCCTTTGGCTCTCTTTTACTTCTACGATTAATTTTCTAAAAACCTTCTAGGGCATTTGAAACCCTTCAGAATAGCTCTGTTCTATCTTTCCAGGCTATTGTTCATATATTCACTACCTTCCTGGTGGCTTACTCTTACAGGACCTTCATTTCTCCCTCCTCCCCACCACCTCATGCCTCCTAGAATCCAAACTTCCTTCAAGCCTCAGCTCAATCATCACCTCCAACATGAGGCCTATCCCAATAACCCCACTTGCTAGCATCCTTCCAGCTCCCCAAAATAACTTTGCATATATTTTTAACTACTTAAATGAGTTCACCATGCATCATTCCAATATAAAGCATGTAACTCAGATTCACTTTTGTCTCCCTAAGACTTCACACAGCACCTACAGCAGGTAAGTGTGACAAATACTGAATGAATGCAGACAGAATTTTAAAAACACAGCAATAGGAGGTGACTTACTATAAAGTCACCATCAAATAGTTACTTTTCGTAATTGGCAATGAATTAACAACATACACTTCTAAACAACAGAGATCTATGACTTCCTCTCTGAGTGCTCCCTCCAGCGTAGATCACATCCCTTCTAGGAATTAGCCAACTCTTCATGAGTTGCTACAGCTTGGGAAAAAAAAGTTTTACCTAGGAGCAGAACTTTCTAGCTACTCCCAAGACTTACCTAGCCTAGTTCTCCAATGACAACCTGGCACGAACTGGAAACTTTTCAGGTTTGGTACGTCTGCTGGTGCACCCTCCAAAAATCTACTTTCAGACACTTCTATGCCAAGAGTGAGGTCTCAAAGTAGGAATTCAGGGAAGGCCAATTTAACTTCAGCAGGTAGTTAAAAAGTTAAATTATCTTAAGTATACTGCAAGGTGGGAAGACTTCTAACACCTTGAGATTTATGTAAAGAAATTATTTTAAATGACTAGTTTTAAAAATAAAAGCTCAGTACTTTAATATTTAAGACCACTCATTTTCTGGGATTTTAAATAATCTCGGTAAAAGACATTACTCCTAAAGATTCTTACACTTTAGTATACCTTAGCAAATACTGTATAAGTTTCCCTAATGCCAAGAATCACACTAATAATAGCCAATAGCTAAAAATTCTTACATTGTAGTATACTTTTAAAAATAAGTTTTCCTAATAGAGGGAGTAACACTGGAAGTACCAGTTATAATCTGTCTTGGGTATTTTTGTTGGCAGGCATTTTAATTAAGTATTCTCATTTTTTTTTCCAAGGAGGGAGTTTATTTAACAACACATTGTTGCATGGGCTAAATGGGGTCATTTTTTTTTTTTACAATAAGAATTTAATCTCTACAATAACATGTACAGGGCTAATCAGGGTCATTTTTTACAATAAGGAGGAAAATAATTTAATCTTGGTGACAAGTCCGAGGCTACTTGGGATTATAAGAAATGATTTCCACCAACTTCTAATACAGATCAAAGCCAAATAACTATTTGAAAAGAAAGCAAGTTTCAAACACAAATAACATGAGAAAGTTAGCTGTCAACGCGTTGAGGTTTAGGTGATTTTTCAGCTCCAGGCTGGGCCAGACCCAATTAGCGAGTGGGGCATTCGCCGTGGCCAAGAACGTGGCTAACTTTGGGTGACAGCAGGAGTTTTCGGTGTCTTTGCCCTGGACGCCACCGGACAGGCCAAATACAATTCTCCTAAAAATAGGGGTGTTCTTAGGCGAAGGGACACCTAACACTAGGCTGCCCCCGCCAGCGGCTCGGGAGAAGCCGGGCTTTGGGCATGCACCAGACGCGCTTACATCCGTGCAGCGGAGCCGGGGGGCTCGGCGCTTCCCATCCCGACGGCGCCCCCTCCCCACCCCCGGGCCCCCCTCCGCTCCACCCTTCCCCCCACCCCGGCCGAGGGCACGCGCGGACAGAGTCGGACTGGTAGCCTTGAACTTGCACCCCGCGAGAAATCCCCGAGGCGAGACTCTGGAGGAGGGGCCTCCGAGCCCGGCCCGGCTCCCCGGGGAGCTGCCCGCTTGCCCCCTTCCCCCGGGGTGCGTCGGCGCACGCAGGGCGCCCCCCCCCCACCCCGCCCCCCGCGGCGCCCCGCTCCGGGGTGGGGACGGTCAAGGACAGCCCCCCCTCCCCCGGCCTCCCGCCTCCCTCTGGGGCAGGCCAGGCCGGACCCACGCGCGCGCCTGCTCTCACTCGCTCCGGCAGCGGCCTAGGCGCGGGCGAGCGGGCGAGCGGGCGGAAGGGAGGACACAGCCGCGGGGAGCCCCAGAGGACGAGGATCCAGCGCGGCCCGGCCCCTACCTAGCGAGGACGGGGACGAGATGTGGTTGTCCTGGACCGCCGGGTCTCCGCTCCGAGGCCGCCCCCGCCGCCGCCGCCGCAGCTCCTGGGGCGGGCGCTGCTGCTGCTGCTGCTGCTGCTGCTGCCTCCGTGCTGCCGCGTCCCCCTCCGCCATCTTGTACCGATTTAAAATTAACTCCCCTCTGACGTCAAACGCCGCTGCCGCTTTATCAACCTCCCGGGAGCCGGAGGGGGCGGGCGGCGGGTCCTAGCGCCGCCCGTGCATCGCCCCGCCCCTCGCGTACCCCGCCCCCCGCCCGCCGCGGGCTCGCATCCTCACCCACCCCCAGCCGCCTCGCCTCGCGATCATCCCTACGCAGGGTGAGCGGCCCAGATGCGGCTCTGCGACCTGTACTTTCCCTCCTGGGGCTCGGGCGCCGGCCAATGGTGGCCGGGTCCCCCGGACACGTGAGCTCAAGGACTCGAGCTCACTTTGTAAACAAATGTAGGGCTGCTGCAGCTGCTGCTGCTGCTGCTGCTGCGGAGCTGCCGGCCCCGAGAGATGCAAGCACTAGCGTGCACTGAGCCGGTCGTTAAATTCCCAGCCCTAGCTTAACCCCCCGGAATCCGGGAAGCGTGACAAATCTGGGCTCCGTTTATTATTTGTCGATTGACTAGACTTTAAGAAAAAAAAGTGGCGGAGAAAACATTAATAATGCATGTTAAACTTAAAAGTGTGTCATGGATACGTTTTTCACCCGGAAAGCATGTGGTTAAACATTTACCAGCACACTCCCGGATAGAAGCCTCTCTCCTTGCCCTGTGCCTCCCCACCCTCACCTCAGTCTCCTACTGGAAATATTCAAGGACTTGGAACCGGGATACCCGGACTGGCTCTTGGCACAAGCTTGGAAACCGTGACAAGCCACTTCAGATTTAGCATCTGTAAAATGGGAGTGATAATACTTTCATCACCTGCCCCTAACAGACCGGAGAAAGAGCAGTTTGTGAACCGTAGAAGCAGTACTGTATAAAACAGCCGATGGTCCTCCAGGCTAAGCACAATGCCTGGCACGGGATAGCTTAATAAATGCATCTCGACTTACCTTTTTGACACGATCATTATCATAGTGTAATAGCTAACATTTATATGACACCTACTATGCGTCAGGCGCTTTATAATCATTTCATTCGATCCCCACAACAACCCTGGGAGGTAAGATGGAGAAATTGAAGTAAACAGAGCCGAAGTCACTTGCCCGGGGCTCACACAGCTAGTCTCTGAGGCCGAATTTGAACTGGTCTTCCTGACTCCATACCCAGCGCTCTACCTACTGTGCCACCTAGCTCTTCTTCTGTCTGGTTTATTCATTTTATCTTCCCTCGAGTCTGCTGAAATTCCACCTTCCACAAGAAGGCTTCCTGCTCCCTCTTAATTTTACTAATTTTAAATTTACGAAATTGATTTTTGTTTTGCTTTTCTCTCTGTTGATTATCTCCAATGTATCTTGGAAACATCATCTTTCTGCAGTTGTGTTCCTGTGTCCTGCGTCAGACCAGGAGCTGTCTTTTACCTTTCTTTGTATCCCTGTAGACCAGCACTTTGCCCTGTATATAATAGGAGTTCCATAAAAGCTTGTTGACTGGCTGATTCATACCTTTCACCTCACAGAGATTCTTCACCTCTCACCTTCACCTTCCATCTCTCTTTTCTTTCTTTCCTTAGCTCCCACTCTCCCTTTTTCTTAACATTCTCTCCTTCCTTCCTTTACTTTTTTCCTCCATCCTTCCACTCTTCCTTCTGCCTGTCCTCAGTCATCTCTTATTGATGACTCTCATACTATTTCCTTTTTACATTTTTCATCACCCTCTGGTATTTTCTGGACTTGCTATTTCCCTTCCTTGACCCCCATCCCCACTTTGCCCCAGCTCCCATCCTTCCCCAAACCAAGGCAGCAAGAAGGTGGCTGCTACTTTCTTGTGAATCTTAGGAGTCTTTGGGTAGAGCCACTTCCTCTAGATTCAGACCAGTCCTCCTCTCTTAGGGAAGAGTATGAATGTTGACCTTAATGTGAAGGCCTTTTGTGTCCTTTTCTCATTTTTTGAAATTAAATCACAATGCTTCTGGCTTTTGCCACATCAATAATTAAACTAAAATTCTCATTCCAGGGGCAGGATTCCCCACCTTCTACTAACAAAAACACCACCATTCTTTCCATATAGTGCTTTTTTTCATATGACTTCAAAATTCAAATGGTTATAAGGACAGCCTCCACTAGATTCACAGATCCTATGCTTGTCCTGAAAGGACCAACCTAGTTAAGTTCAAAAAGACCGATTCATCCATGTTGGCCTCAGGGAGGTAGATTTCTTAGGTATATTAACTGTTGTTTGATATATACCTTAGGTATGTCAATTCTCTTCTTTCTTTCTTTCCATCAAACTCTTCCTTAATTTTTAACTGAGTTAAGGCTCTGGTTGGGCCTCCCCCCAGCCCCACCATGCCTGGAAAGTTCTTTCTCTTCAGCTTTGCCTTATGGACTTCCGTGAATCCCATCAGTACCAACTTCTACAGGAAGACTTTCCCAATCCCTCCTAATTCTAGTGCCTTCCCTTCATTAATTATTTCTGGTATATAGCTTCCTTTGTATATACATTTGTATCTATTAATTTTTATACATATAGAAATATAACTATATTATATATTGTATTAATACATATAACATCCCTTTCTGTGTATTTGTATATATGTTAATTTTTCCTATATACAGCTTCCTTGTATATATTTATTTGCATGTTGCCTCCCATGTTAGATTGTAGGCTCCTTGAGGACAGGAATTGTCTTTTGCCTGTTTTTGTATCCCCAAAACTTAGCACAGTGCCAGGCACAGTAGATATTGAATAAATATTAATTATAGGAGTTTGTTGTCAGTCTATAGAAAAAAATTATCCATGCTTTAAGTTAAAGAAAAGGAAGCATTGCAATAGTCTTTTGGTTAAAGAATCTGGGAGCACTGGTTTTATTTCGGTTTTCATTCTGGTTTTTGATTGTTGTGGATTTTTTTTTTCATTTCCGCCTTCCTCTCTGTAAACTCTTATATCCCCAGATGTCCTGTATATGTTTTCATAGAATCACAGAATTTCAGAATTGGAAAGGACTTCGTGGTCATAAAGTCCAACACAAAGCTGCACAAGGATCCTTTTATAATAGTAATGGAATGTGAAGATCCCCTTGTATTGGCAAGCTAACAGGTACTTAGCACTTAGTTTCAAGTTAAGTATTAAGAGCCAGAACTTGTAAATCCCACAGTGGGATGGACTTGTTGACATAACAGGAAGGGGCTGAATAGAGAGGAGCTAATACCTTATATAAGGAAAAGCCCAAACTGAGAGAGCCAGAATTTCTGGGAGTAAACATTGTACAGGCAGAGCAGATACTGCTGGAGAGAAAGAGAGAGAAAGAGAGAGAGAGAACTGCCAGGATCCTGAGGACTTCTGAGGGCCAGCCAGAGCTGCTGAGAACTGAGGAGGCATGACTGTGGTACCAGTACTTTGTCTGTCTGTTTTGGGTCTATGTTGATTCCACAGGCAGAAAGTGAATTGATGAGGATGCCAACAATGTGCATGAATGTTGTTTGTGGCTTTGTTGAGCTTTGTCTTCCCAGGAACAGAGACTGTGAGGAATTTGGGGGGAACTGGACACTGTTAGCTTCAATATGGAGCAGGAACTGCATGGAGAGCTGGACAAGGAAATGGGAACTGTCTGTCTTTGAACTCAGGTGGCAGTTGGTTAAATTCGGGCAGGAACTGGGACCATGGAAGAGGAACGAAGCTGAGAGCCTGCCTCAAGTCAAGATGAAAAGATCTCTCCTTTGGGTATTTAATGCTGACTGATGAGATTATAACTTACTTGTGACCTAGGAGTGGATGGCCTTTGTACTTTCCACTATCCCTTAAGAGGGTACTATAATGGTAATTAATTTGAATTTGAAGACTCCTTTTTGTATTGACAAGTAAGCAGTTACTTAGCACCTTATTTCAAGTTAAGCAAAGGTAGCAGGTACTTAGCACTTAGTAATTGATCAAACCACTGTTGGAGAAATAGAAGGTATGAACTCCTGTCTCCCTGTTACTGACATAACATGAAGAGGTTGGCTGAAACAGAAAACTAATGCTGTGTATATATAAGAAAAGCCCCAGAGAGGCAAGAGCAGAATTATTTGGGACAAGAATCTAATGGCAGAAGCTGTTCTGAAGAGGAGCCCAGGAGCCCAGGAGGCTGAAAAGGAAAGCCCTCCCCCCTCTCCCTCAGGCCAGAGAGAATGATTTTGATTTTGAAAACCTGGGTGGAGTGACTTTGATTCTGGGAGCCAGCTGAGACTTCTTCTGGGTCCAAGGGCCAGCCAAACTGTCCAAGGACTGAGAGAGCATGACTGGGGTGCAGGGATTTTGTCTATTTGTGGTTTGGTTGAGCCTTGAATTCATGGGAACAGAAATTGTGAAGGATTTGAGATGGACTGGACCGTGTGAACTTCAGTGTGGAGCAAGACCTACCCAGAGAGCTAGACAAGGAACTGGGAGCTGTCTGCCATTGAAGCCAGATGAATCCAGTTTGGTGAATACAGGTAGAACCTGGGACCATGGAAGGGGATCCAGGGAATCTGGGAACCGGCCCCAAGTCAAGATGAAAAGACGTCTCTGTGGGTACTGAATAATGATGAAATTGTAATTTACTAGTGACCTAGGGGTGGAGGGTTTGTGTATTTTCTAATGATTGTACTTAGTGATTAAAGATACTTAGCAATTGATTGCTAAATAAGTGACTGATTGAGTTAACTTAGTTGCCCCATGAGTGGAAGACTTTGACTATTGTACTTTGAGATGACTGAATGATTGAGTAAAGAGGCAAACCTCCTTAGGGATACCAGATGATTGTTATTTGTTCAAAACTTTGTGGCCACTATGGTGGAAATTATGTGGCCATTTTAATAAGCTGTCGTGAATACTATGTTGTGATTTTCTGTGATAAGTTGTAATATTGTAAGTGCTGTATCTTGATTTTCTGTGAATGTTTTGCTTTGATTTGTTATGGAATAAATAGAGTGTTCACTATACTGTGTAATCAGAACCTTAAAAGCTGTACACAGTAGCATTTCTTCTGGAAAGCTGCTTGTGCATGGCATTACAGGTACTTAGTAGTGACAGATGATATTATAACTTAATTGTGACCTGGGAGTGGAAAACTTTTGACCTATGTAGTTTGTGATTGACTAAATGAATGTACTTTGTTTAAGAAAGAAGACTTTTTGATTGAAGAGATTAAAACAATGTGACCTGAGGTAGACTTTGTGATTGACTAAATGAATGCACTTTGTTTAAAAGAGAACTTTGACCTTAGTACTTTGTGATTGAATTAAGGACTTACTAAATGATTGAGTTACTAAATGAATGTACTTTGTTTAAAACTATGTGACCACTTTGGTGAAAACTATGTGGCCATTTTTTGATAACTTGTTGTGCTATAACATTGTGAATGCTGTATTTTAATTTCTGTGAATGTTTTGTTTTAATTTGTTACTGAATAAATAGAGAGTTCACTATACTGTGTAATCAGAACCTTGAAAGCTGTTCATAGCAGCAATCCTCTGGAAAGCTGCTTGTGCTTGGCTTTACACCTTTCTACAAAATATCTGAAAAGCAAATACCCAGCCTTTGCTTCAAGAACTGAAGTGAAAGGGAGCCCACTCTCATAGGCCACTCCACTCTTAAACAGTTCTTATTGCTGTTAGGTATTTCTATACATCAAACTTTAATTGACTTCTTTGTAATTTCCATCAAGGGCCAAGTGGAATAAGTCTAATTCCTCTCCCTTGGTCAAGATTTGAAGATAGTTATCCTACTAAGGGTGAAGAATCTACACCCTTGAGTTGTGGCCCTCTAGGTCCTCAAGTACAATGAATCCAAATGATTCAGTCAAAGGACTGTACTTGAGGACCTAGAGGACCACATGTGGCCTCACTGCTATAGGTTCCTATAATGGTAATGGGAATTTGAAGATCTTCCCTGCCACTTAATGAGCCTAAGGGAATTTGAAGACCTTCCCTGCTTTGAAGATATACCCTGCCCCCTAACAGGCTGAATGTAATTGCATTGAGCATGTGATGGGAGGAGTTTGCCAAAGGGTGGAGCCGAGCCCACAGAAAGCTGGGAGTCAGAGCAGCTAGACTGGAGGGAGGAGAGGAGGAATTGGAGGGAGGAAGGCTTGTGAGTAAATGTTGGTTTGTGGGAAGGCTAAAGGATGTTGTGGCTCTCTGTGGTGTTATGGCTTATTAACTTCTTTGCTATTATGATGAAATCAGCTTACTGGTTTGGGGATTTGGTTTTCTGGTGTCAAATAAATGTTTTGTTTCTGTCTTCTATATGGAGAGTCTATTATATTTTGCCATTGAGCACTATGCAGATGTATTTATAGTGACCATTGGCACTGTGAGTATTGCATTGGCACTACAGTTCCCCACCCTGTTAGTCTATCTAAACCACAACCTGCTTTTGACAAGATTTCTTTTTGATGTGTCCCATGTTTCCTTCCTATCCCTCTCTACTTCTCTCCTTTCTTTCTTTACTTTCTCTCCTTTCATTCCTTCCCTCCTCTCCCTTTTCCCTTCCCTTTTTCCCTCATTCTCTTATTCCTTACCTCCCTCAGTCCCCTTTCCTTTCCCTTCTTCCCATTCTCTGTTCTTTCCTTCTTTCACTCCCCCCCTCTCTTTTTCTTTCCCTTCTTTCTCTTCCTCCTTCCTTTCCCTTTTTTTCCTTCATTCCACAAGCTTGAGGAAATACCAATATCAAGCAAGAAAACTTACACAAGAGAGTGATTTATGTTTGAGCTCTCCACCCTCATTGTTGGTAAGCCAAGAATAGTGTGAGAGCACTATGTATTTAGTCAATTAGACTATAAACTTCTTGAGGTCAAGAATCATGTCTTTTATGTCTATGTATCTCCCTCAGAGCTTAGAATATAGGGAGTACTCAATATCCTCTCTTACAGCAAATGTGTATTGACTACTTACTATGCAGGAGACAGCAAAGTACTCCATTCGGGCTGCCAGAGAGAGAAAATTTTCCCTTGACCTTGTTTGCTCTCTTGGTGTCTCTCTGTCTCTCTGTCTCTCTCTCTACCTTTCTCTCTGTCTCTCTCTCTGTTTCTCTTTCTCTCTGTCTCTGTTTCTGTCTCTGTCTCTGTCTCTCCCTCTCTCTGTCTCTCTCTCTCTCCCTGTCTGTCTCTCTGTCTCTCTTGGTCTCCTTATGTGTCTCTTTCCGTCTCTCTCAGTCTCTGTCTCTTTCTCTCTGTCTCTGCTTCTGTCTCTGTCTCTTTCTCTGTCTCTCTCTCTCCCTTCTCTCTCTCTCTCTTCCTCTCATTCTCTCTCTCTCCTTTTAACCTTAAATAATTAATTATTTAAACTTAGTTTATACCCCTAAATTACATTCTTCTATTTACTCACCCACTTTGCAATATAACTTTGGTCAGCATCAGTAAACAAAATTGTTTTCTTAAAGGTCACCAACAATTTCTGAAATAGATTTATTACATATTTACTTTTAGCATTCTTTTTAAATCTTGAGTTCCAAATTCTCTCCTTGATTATATGTGTGAAATTGTGCAAAACCTATTTCCATATTAGTCACATTACAAAAATTAATAAACAAAGTGAGAAAGTTATACTTCAGTTTGCCCTCAGAGTTCATTAGTTCTCTCTCTCTGAAGGTGGATAGCATTTTTTTTCAACCTAAGTACTTTGGAATTGTCTTGGAATATTGTATTGATCAGAGCAAACAAGTCTTTCACAGTTGATCATCATTACAATATTGGTGTTACTGTGCACAATGATCTCCCAATTTTTCTCACTTTTCATCCATTCATATAGGTTTCTCAAATTTTTTAAAAATGAAACCACCCTTCTCATCATTTCTTCTAGCCCAATAGTATTCCATCACAACCATATGCCACAACTTGTCTACTCTCATTTTGGGGTGGGGGTGGGCGGTAGGATGGGGGATTATCCCAATATAATTAACCTACTCCCATGTTCTCTGTCTACATGTACTCCTTCAAACTGTCCAAATAATGAGAAATTTCTTAGGAGTGACAAGTATCATTTTCCCATGTAGGAATGTAAACAATTTAACTTTTTAGAGTCCCTTTTGATTAATCTTTCATGTTTCCCTTTTTATGCATCTCTTGAGTCTTATGTTTGAATGTTAACTTTTCTTTTTAGACCTATTCTTTTCCTCATGAGTGCTTGAAAGTCCTTTATTTCATTAAATACATACATTTTCCCCCTGAAGGATTTCATTCAGTTTTGATGGGTGGGTTTTTCATGGTTGTAATCCCAGCTCCTTTGCCTTCCAGAGTATCATATTCTAAAGCCTCTGCTCCTTTAAGGTGGAAGCTACTAAATCTTGTGTGATCCTAACTATGATTCCACAATATTTGAATGATTTCATTCTGGCTACTTGCAAAATTTCCTCCTTGACCTGGGATCTCTGGAATTTGGCTACAATACTCTTGGGAGTTTTTATTTTGGAATTTCTTTCAAGAGGTGATTAGCGGATTCTTTCAATTTCTTTTTTAACCTCTGGATCTGAGATATCAAGGCAATTTTCCTTTATAATTTCTTAAATTACAATATGTAGGCTTTTTATTTATCATGGCTTTCAGGTAGCACAGTAATTCTTAAATTTTTTCTCCTAAATCTGTTTTCCAGGTCAGTTGTTTTTCTGATGAGATTTTTCACATTTTCTTCAATTTTGCATTCTTTTGACTTTTGGCTTTTCTTGATGTCTCATGGAATCAGTTGCCCTTTTCTAATTTTCAAGGAATTATTTTCTTTGGTGAGCTTTTGTACCTCTTTTTTCATTTGGCCAGTTCTGCTTTTTAATGAGTTCTGTTCTTCAGCAAATTTTTGTGTGTCTTCATTAGGCCAATTTTGCTTTTAAGGTGTAATTTTCTTTAGTATTTTTTTTGTGCCTCTTATACCAAACTCTTTATAATTTTCTTGCATTACTCTCATTTTTTCCCCAGTTTTTAATTTAATTTTTAAAATCATTTTTAGCTCTTCCAGGAATTTTTTGTTGGACTTGGATCCAATTAACATTTTTCTTTGAGGCTTTGTTGTAGCTATTTTCACATTGTTCTCATCTTCTAAGTTGGTGTCTTGGCCTTTCCTGCCATTGTAGTAGCTATTTATAGTCAAACATTTTGTTTGTTTGTTTTTGCTCTTTGCATATTTTTTTCCAGATTATTTCTTGTCTTTGAACTTTATGTTAACCTGGGAGTACTATCCCAAGCTTCAGGATTTTTTGTGCTGCAGCTTTTAGAGTTAGTTCTGGGGGTCTAGTGCTTCCAAGGTGGTATAATCCAAGGAGATAGGTGGTCACTGCTCTCCTGGTCTGCACTCTGCTCTACAGTGGTCACAAGTGTTAGCAATCCTCTCTGCCTTGGACTCGCACCCTAGATTCCTGCTTTATGACCAACCACAAGCACACTGCTTCACCCTGTAACTGTGACCCAGAACTGCTTCTAGGCAATGGAGTTGCCAATCAGTGCCCACTGCACTCATTGCCAGCAAAGGGTCCTCTGTAATTGTTTTATCCAGCTGTCTGACTCCCTTACTGTCTCTGGGCTGAGAGCTCCTGAAGCTGCTGCTCCCACAGCCTCCAATGTCCACTGCTGGTGCTACCAAGGCCTCTGTACTCTCTGGACAGGCATCTACCTGCTGACCTCCTAGGTTGTCTTAGGCTGGAAAAAGTGTCTCACTCTGAACTTTTGTTAGCTCTGCCACTCCAAAATTTGACTTGAGGCTTTATTTTAAAGTTGTTTGGAGGGGAATGGTGGGAGAGTACATGCCTGTACCCAGTCATCTTGGTTCCCCAACATCATCAATAATTATCTGATGACCAAATTCAATGATCTTTTCACAGACCTTAGTTACCTTCACTTCTCTGTAGAGAAAACAGGGTATCTCCTAATATCTTGACATTTTCCCCTTTTGGCCAAAGAGAGAGGGGTCTGAAAGAACCCCTATCTTTGTGGCCAATAAAGAGGCAGCTATAAGCCAAGATGCCACAAGAGGACAGTTGTGCCGGGAATAGATGTTGTCCAGGAGGTTAGTTCCTTGAGGGACCTATCGGGGAAGCATGTCTCAAGTGTTGTTGCTAGTCATTGTTTACAAGCAGAAAAGGGGGGGGGGGGGGGACAAGAATATAGAGGGAGAAAATGTCAGCACAAACTTGAATCAGGGCCTTGGTGGTTGGGTACATGACAAAAAGGAAGAGGAGAAGAAAAAAACTAGGACAGTATACTCAGCCCTCATCTGGAGTCTTGGGGCAGCTGTCTCTTCTGGATGTCAGATGCTTCTGGGTTCATACTAGACAAACCCTGAGGTCCCTGGAGATTTCTGCCTCCACTCAGGAGCAAGGGCTTTCTTCAATACAATATCTTCTTGAAAACTCTTACCTTTCATGAAATTTCAATATCATGGTTCTTCTCCTATCTCTCTGACCATTCTAATCACAATTCCTTGAGGATTCTTCTTCCTTACCATTAAACATAGGTATTCACCAAAGTCGGACTTGGCTTTCTTTTCTTGTCTCTCACATGTACTCTTTCTTTTTATTATCTCATCTACTTCTGTGTCTTCTACCATCATCTTTATGTAGATGTCTCCCCAATCCATTTCTGAAACTCCTCCTTCTCTCCCAAGTTCCAGTTCCATGTTTTCAACTCTGCTGAATTTTTCCATTATGATGTCCCTTTGGCATTTCATGTTCAATGTCCATAACCAGACTCATATCCATAGCACCAAACCTCTCAAAATGAGTTCCTCTTTCTGAATTTATTATTTCTGTTAATAGCACTGCCATATTCTCAGTCACTCAGTCCCTCAGTCTTTGACTCCTCTCTTGCCTTTCCTCTTCAGAAAAAATCAGTAGTCAAGTCCTGTCACTTCTATCTGTTCCTTTTCACTTTCACTATCACCCTGGTATAGTCCCTCATTACCCTCTGTCAACTGGACCAAACCAGCCTCTAACCTGTGGATGGCTGGAGCCAGACAAAGCAGGCTAGAGAAAGGAGAGTCAGGAATCAAATGGAAGTTTAATTTCAAAGTGAGGGGAACGGCTTGCAAGCAAGGAGGGAATCTAGGCACATGTGCCAGGGTCCCACCCCTAGTGGGGAGGACCCAAGGCACTGTGGGGAGATCTCCACACTTATACCAATGACTACTCAGTGAGTTATAACCATGACAATGAGGGATAACAGCAACAATGAGACAAGTTTGATTCATAGCATGATTCATAGGGCTTCATGACGAGAATATGGGTACAGAAGGTTCTTGTCCAAGCTCAGAGAACACCTGGTGCTGGTGAAAGCAATACAATAGTTATATGATTTTGCCAAAGGGTGAGATCATCCAGAGGGGAAGCACAAAGGATTGTTGTTATGCCAAGCTCAGGGCACAGCTTGCTTGCTGGGCCTTAGCTCTGGAAAACAGGATGTCTCCTAGTATCTTGACATTTTCCCCTTTTGGCCAAAGAGAGAGGGGTCTGAAAGAACCCCTATCCTTCTGGTCAATAAAGGAGAGGCAAGTATAAGCCAAGATGCCACAAGAGGACAACTGGGCCAGGACAAGGTGTTGTCCAGGAGGTTAGTTGCTTGAGGGAACCTATCAGGGAAGTATGTCCCAGGTATCATCGCTAGTCATTGTTTGTTTGCAAGCAGAAAAGAGAGGGGGGACAATATTATATAAGGAGAAAATGCCAGTACAAAATTGAATTGGAGCCTTGGTGATTGGGTAAATGACAAAAAGGAAGAGGAGAAAAAAAAAAAACTAGGACAGTATATTTAGCCCTCATTTGGAATCTTGGGGCAGCTATCTCATCTGGATGTCAGATGCTTCTGAGTTCATACTAGACAAACCTTGAGGTCCCTGGAGGTTTCTGCCTCCACTCAGGAGCAGGGGCTTTCTTCAGATAATCCAGGAATACACACCCACAAGTTTGACAGCTGTGAGAGTAGTCAGAAGGACCTGGTAGGGCCCCTTAGAAACAATGATTAATTGCCAGTTTTTAGATAAGGCATACATGGGTTGCTTAAGATGTACAGTTGTGAGAACACTTACATCAATCTTTGGATCTGAGTTTTTGGTCAGCATAACATAGGTCTTTGGTTAAGGCTCTCTAAACAGTACATGGAGAGGTCCAGTTCCCCAGCCATACAGGGATAGCTTTAAGCAATGCAATAAAGTTTTTCATAAATTCATTATCATAATTACATTAAGTCAGGTGACATCAAACTACTTGAAGGGCTCACAATGAACTAGATCAGTGAAGAAAGATTTACATGTCACCAAAGTAACCAAGAAAACATAAACATAAACCATGCAAAGCAATACAATAAATATCACCAATGCTAACTAACTTCAAGTCTCCTTGTATCCTAGTAACCCATTCTCGATGTCCATTTAATCAGTACTTTTCGAGTCCCAGATGTCTCATGTAGTCATCTGGTCCCTAGATATCTTTTCTTGGGCAAAAGACTTTATTCTCAGGACAGCTCTGAAAGGGACTTTGCTTTTCCAGTTCCAGATCTAGAGGTTCCTAAATAATTATGACTTGGTGTAATTTAATACAATCACTTAAATTTAGTTCTCCAATTTTGATTTATATATCATTTGCTGTTTCTATCAGTATCTAAATCCTGTACCTGATATAAAGATCTTTTAAAAATGTATAAGGGTCCAACTGCAAAATGAACCCTTCTGCCCTTTAAGATTATCAGATACCTTAAAAATGGGAAAATAATTTCACTTTCTTTACCATTATCAACACAATTTATGTGTAAAACCTTAATCCAGTTTTGGGAACTTCTTACTAAAAGATTCTCAAAACCTGAATTTCCATCATAGACAAATTTGGAAACTAATCATACAGATATGTGTATAGTTCTTATAGAAAACAGTCTAATCCTGTTGCTTTCTCAAAATTTACTATTCCATTTATTTATAGAACGTCTTACTTTACATCTTTGTCTTATTACTTTGTCTAATAATTTCCCCTTAGGAGGATATCATCCCTATATTATAATTTAACCCAAATACAGATTAAAACTGTAAAATATTCATACTTGCATCTTATTATAGTAACTTAGAGATGTTCTAGGATCAATATATTATGTAAAAGATTTAGTACCGTACTTACAAAACTTCTTCATTATAGAAATTTGCTACGAAAGGAAAAAGAGGAACATAGTTATAACAATGTCATGTATCATAACAGAAGGAAAAGCTCCCTTAGCTCTGTTTGATTCCAGGCATGAGTTGTATCTAACAGCCAATCATATAGTCACAGAGTGTTAAAAGCAGGGCTTAGGATTAACCAGGTGGGGAAATTTCCTTTTCAGAAAGGAAATTGCACAATGGGGAAATAGAGTCAGAAGGATCCTACCTAGGCCATGCCACAATTGTCTCAAAACTTTTCCCAGGCACAGAATCTGCTGTTAGCAGTTCCCCGGCTGTAGCACATGCCATTTTCTACTATTGGCTTCATAACAATTCAGACAACTATACCAGTAATCAAAGCTCAAAGCAATAGTAAATTATAGTCCCAGGAATTTTTGTCTTAAATAGCAAAATTTGACTAACCACCACTTAGGGCTTGAATATCTTTTATGATATTTTCCTAACAGTTAACATTTCATTTATCCTTTACTTATAAATTAAAACTACCCATATTCTAGGGCTTCAGACATACAGCAAATATTTCATAGTTGACTCATCATTAATATAGTGAAGCTACATCTTTAAACAACCCTATAAGCTTTCATAATTGCCAAGAATTTCAAATGAAAATTCACTGTCATAGTAAATATTATTATTTTTTTTTGCTTTATAAAAAAAATATCTCATTAAATATTTAACAGTTTTCCAATAACTGTTTTTAATCACATCCTTTTAAATGCCCAATTCATATGTAATGGTGTCCAGATTAAAAAGTTATTTTGTCTAACAGCATTTCTGTTACAATGGCTTCAAATTTCACAATATAAGAGAATTTAGAAATACAACAATAACATAAACAATAAACTTCAGATGATATCCATTTCATATCTAAATTATCACATATAAAAATAATTTCTTTTATTAGCTTTGACATTTTTAAAACCACTTTAGAGCCATCAGATGTGAAATAATTATATTCAATTAAAGAAATAATAATAATGTAGTATTAGCATATGCTAGTACTGGGTTAAGCACTTTACAATGATAATATTATTTTGGTGCTCACAACAACCCTGAGAGGTGGGTACCATTATTATTTCTCTCTTTATAGATCAGGAAATGGGGGCAAACAGAGAACTTGCCTAAAATTACACAGCTAATAAATTTCTGCAACTGGAACATAATTCAAGTTTCCTTTTATTTTTCCAGCATTTTTTTTCAGCACCTGTATTTAGAAATCTGATCTGGGATGAGAGGAGTTAACAGGGAGACACTCTCTGATCTGGGGGAATCACTTGGTTTAAACAATCTTTTCTCTTTTCATGATCAGAAATGTCAAGGAAGGGTTAACAAGAAGTTGCTATAAAGGGCAAACTGTTACTTATTTCTTTTTCTTTCTTCACTCTGGGATTACTCCAAACTAGCTGCCTTCCTTCATCACCCTAGAACAATGAAGCTATTAATCTTGTCATTTACTTTTTAAACTTTCATAAAATTTAATCCTTATTTTTCCTTAAAACAAATTCTACAAAGTACTAACACAAAACTTACTAAAATGTTTCAGAAGGGAGTGCATTCCTAGAATTACTTAAAGTCTCAAGAGTTCTCCCATGAAATCTTAAAAATTACAAATCTTCAAACTCCTTAATGATTAATCTTCAAACCTCAAACTTCCAAACCTCTCAAACCTCCAGAATCTGCTAAGATGTTTTTTTAATGATTCTACAAACTGATTATCTGCCTTTATTTCTGTAATTCCAACATAACCAAAGCTGAAATGACAGGAGAAAAAAATGTCTTGTTTTTTTTTTTCCTTTTCTTATAACCTAATCTTCCTTGGAAAGCCTAAAGTGGGAGTTAGTCCTTCTTACTGGGACAATTGCTTCAACTATGAAAGTTCATTAATCTTTCCCAGTGTTCTAAACTCTCTGGCTATAGCCCTTAGAAGTTTTTCTGGCTGGCTACATTTTAAATCTTTCAAGGTAATAGAATCTAGCTCACAACACAAACACAACACAGACATTTTATATTTTACCACGACAGAAATACAGAAAAAACAACAAGATGGATACAAACAGACACAGATAGTTTTTAATTTTAACTGGTTACCCAGGCATGCATGGATAACATGCATGGTTACCCAGGCATGTATGCAGCTGCAAATTTTCCAGGAACATGCAGTTCAGAGGCACACAGAGAGGCCAATTAACAGAGGTGTCCAGTTTAGAAAGGCTATCCTTAACAGAGTACTTGGAGATAAACCAGGTCACCAGAGAGGCCCTGAAGTTTTCCTCACAAAGAATGGCAAGCTCAACCAAGGAGAGAGCTCAGAGGATTGGAGCTGGGATGAGGGCAGAGGACTCAACAAATAAGGAGAAGGTCAGATTCTGGAGAAATAAATCTCAAGTAACACTTGGTCTGTTCCCACTGGTACCAGAGAGTCCAATGGCCCAGCTCTGTGTCCAGTCCCACTTCTGATACCAATTAATGTCAACTGGACTGAATCAGCCTCTAACCTGTGGATGGCTGAAGCTGAACAGAGCAGGCTAGAGACAGGAGAGTTAGGAATCAAACAAGTTTGACTTCAAAGTGAGGAAACTGGCTTGCAAGCAAGGAAGATATCTAAATGCATGTGCCAAGGCCCCACCCCTAATGGGGGTGGGGGTGAGGGTGGAGGACATAGACCCAATGCAGTGTTGAGAAGATCTCAATAATAATACCAACAGCTACTCATTGAGCTGTAGCCCCTACAATGAGAAATAACAGCAACAAGGAGACAAGTTTGATTCATAGCAGGGCTTCACGACCAGAACGTGCATACAGAACGCGCTTGTCCAAACTCAGAGAACACTTAGTGCTGGTCAAAGCAAAACAACAATTATATGATTTTCCCAGAGAGTAAGATCATTCAGAGGGTGAGTGCAAAGGATTATTGTTATGCCAAGCTCAGGGCACATCTTGCTTGCTGAGCATTTAGTTGTAGAAAACAGGGTGTCTCCTAATATGTTGACACCTCTGACCTAGAGTCTTGTAATAGCCTCATTCCATCAGTCCACCTCCACTCAGCTCACTCTACTCCATCCATACAATAGCCACATTGACCTAATTGAATCACTCCCCATCACATAAACCTTTGGGGTTTTTTTTCCTTCATTGACTTCAATGCCAATATAAAGTTAACATCTTTCCTTTGACATTCAGGATCCTCCACAATCTGTCCCCAACCTATCTCTTCATCCTTATCTTCTGCTACTGTCCTATATATACCTTACAATCCAAACAAATAGGATTGCTCCTCAAACAAGTCCTGCGTTTTCCCAGTTCTGCCTTTCCTATTTGGTTGTTTTTTACATTTTTTTGTAGGGGAGCAAGAGGAGATAATATTGGAAAGCTAAGGCAGTGCTAAGTTGAAGAGAGCATTAAATGACAGATCTGTAAAGAAGTCTGAACTTTATTCAGGAGGCAGTAGAGAGCCCTTGAGAAGGAAATGGCAAACCAACACAGTATCTTTGCCAAGAAAACTCCAAATGGGATCCTGAAGAGTCAGATATGACTAATCAACTAAAAAACAACAGAGAATCATTGAAGATTTTTGAGCAAAAGGGTTATATATCCAGATCTATACATAAGGAAGATTATCCTAGCAGTGGTATGAAGAATGGGTTGGAGTGGGGAGACACTGAAGATAGGAAGGATATGTCAAGGGTTCCCAGGTGATAAAGAAGGCCCAAACTAGGGGGTTGGCAATGGGAATAAAAAAGAGGGACGGAGTGAATAGAAGTTAGAGTGTCATAATTGACCAGACCTAGTAACTGGTTAAAGTTAAGGAAAAGGGAAGACTCAAAGCTAAGACGTAGACCTGGAGGTCACAGACATAAAAGCTGAAGACAGAAGGACTTCAGGTTTAGGAGGTTTGGGGGATAAAATGTTCAATGTTGAACAGATTACACTTGAAATGTCCATGAGAAATGAGAGTATGCTATGGCAGCTGAAAATGTAGGCCTAGAGCTTATAAGAAAGAGTTCAGGATTAGAAACAGAGATTTGGCCGTCTTTTGCAAAAAGGTAATTATTGAAGTTGTAGAAGTAAATGAAATTATCAAGGGAACACTCTGGAAAGTCATTCAGCACTATGCCTAAAAAAGTCAGTAAATTGTGCATGTCCTTTAATCCAGAGATACCTCTACTAGGCTTACCACCCTCACCCCACCCTCCACCCCCAAAAAAAGATCAAGGAAAGAGGAAAAGGATCCATATATACAAAAGTACTTGTAGGAGCTCCTTTTGTAATGTGAAAAAAAACTAAGGGAGTACCTATTAACTGGGAAATAGCAAACAGATCTCAGTATATTAATGTAATGGAATACTTTATTGTGCCATAAGAAATGATGAAGGGAAAAACTTCAGAGAAACCTGGAAAGTCTTATATGACACTTGAATTTATGAGTGAAGTGAACTGATTGAGAAAAAAAAACTTTATGCAATAACAACAAACTTGTAAAGATAAATGACTTTGAAAGCCTTAAGCCTTTAAATCAATGCAATAAGGAACCATGGTTGCAGAGGACCAGTTATGAAACCTGCCACCTACCTCGTGACAGAGAGATCATGGACACAAGATGCAGAATGAGATACATATTTTTAGATATGACCAATGTGAGAATTTGTTTTGCTTAATGTTATGGCAGTCTGAAGATCTTCCCTGCTCCTAGGCCCTTTGATAGGCTTAAGTGGCTCTCAGAATCTTCCCTGATTTGAAAGTATACTCTGCCCCCTAATAGGCCAAATGTAGTCACATGGACCAGTGGCAGGAGGCTTGTTCTTCAGGAATGTCCACTCCTTATTACTTTGTGATTGAGCAGTGGGTCCAGAGGGCTGTGACATTCTCCAATCCAGGACAAGGCTATATATACTGCTGATGTGAGGTTTTGCTTTGGGGCTCACTTTGAGAAGAGTTGCGTGATTTGGCCAGATGAGACTCTGGGAAGCCATTGAGTCCCCCGGCTTTGAAAAACCCAGATGTTGGTGCTTCCCTCTCTGGTAACTGACTAGGTATGGATGTAATGGTCAGACGGTTGGAAGCCTGTCTGCTTATCTGTTTCTTTGTCTGCTTGTAACTTCTGTTTGTAATTTGTGTTTGTATTCTGTTTGCATTCTCTAAAGTTCAGGGTGCTGACTTTTCCCCCTGAACTAGGTAAATGATATGTGTTTGATTGATTACAGTGAGACTGTTAACCCATTTTGAGTTGCTTTCTTTTAGAAAAGCAGATCTAAGAGCCTGTGCTAGTAGCCACCCTGGGTATGCTGGAGTGCTTGCTGATACACCTGATCATGCAGCATTGTTAGAAGTGTTTTCGTTTTCTTTTTCTTTTCAATGGTGGGGGGTGTGGTGGTGAATAAATGCTTGCTAATTGAAAACTTTAAAATAAAAGTTATCTTTTAGAAGTTGGAAAAGAAGATTGTCAAAGGAAATCATATAGAGAGAGATGAGAATGCAACCAAGAACAGATACTCGAGGGGCAGGGGGAACACGGGATTGGAAAGAAGATGAGATGAGTCAACAAGATAATCAGGAAAATATGGTGCCCGATGCTGAGCAAGGAGAGAGTATCTATTAGCAAATGGGCAACAGCATCAAAAGCTACAGAGATCAAGTGTAAAAAAAAAAAGTCATTAAATGCGACCTTAGAGAAGTTTCAAGGGTAGAATGGGAAACCCAACTTTTAAGAGGTGGATGTAAGAGCTAGTAAGGGTATAGATAATGTTCATAGCTAACGTTTATAACATATAGCACTTTCCATACCATGAATATAGTATATTAATGTTCTATTTATGTTCATACACCATACACATATACATATATATGCAAATGTATTATCTGATTTGCTCTTAACAACCCCATGAAGTAAAAGGTAGAAATTTGCTAGAGCCAGCTTGATCTGGTTCTCAAGAACCAATTGTTAAAGTTTTAGTGTTGAGCATGTACATCTCAGAAATCAGCAAATGCTTCAAATCAGAGCTCAATTACTTATTTTGTTGATTGTCTTGAGTTAAGGGAGGGAGAAAATATTAATAAGACAAATTAGACTGAAAAATGTGTCAGGTGTGCATTAATTATCCCCAGCCCCTTCCAGGGCCAATTGTTATGCCTTTTGCAGCACACCCCTGACTATTGGTATTATTATCTTCATTTCACAGATAAAGAAACTGAGAGGTTTTGACTCAGTCTATATTCACATATCTAGGAAATGCTAAAGATAGGATTTGAACACTGGCTTCTCTGAGCTCCAAATTCAGCATAAAATTAGAAATGAAGAATAGAAAAAGATGGGATGGCAGTCAGCTTAGAAGGGTAAAGGGAAGGCTGATTTTAGAACTGGGGAGTCCTAAGTACATTTATAGGCAGATGGAAAGAAACCAGTGGTGAGAAAGACATTGAAGATCACATGAGAGAGGAGATAACAGTTGGAGTCAGGTCCTGGAAGGGGCAGAAGGGAATAGGATGAAAGTTCCTAATAGTGGGATTAGCTTTGATGAATAAATGGCATATGTCTTCTGTAACCAGAGGAGAAGAAAAGGATCAATGTTACTGAGAAGCTTTGAGGGAAAAAAGGGGGTATGGTTAAGGAAGCTCACCTTGCGTGACCTCCTCAGTTTTGTTAGTGAAGCAAGGAGCTAAGCCATCTCCTATAAGCATATGTTGGGCTGCTGGAGAGAAATGAGTGGAGGATTTATTAATCTTTTTAAATTCTACTTAATGCCTAATACAGATTTCACAGAGAATAGAATATAGTATCTCATATATAGCATATACTCAATAAATATTTACTGAATGAACATACGAAATAAAATATATACAAGGCCCTTGGAGGAAGCAAAGAGCCAGCTTGATCTGGTTCTCAAGAACCAATTGTTCTAATCTTTACCATCGAGAAGTTTTAGCCTTAATACAGGGTTCTGACTCTCTACTCTTGGCCTCCCCAGAGAGAACATTGTATGCAGTAACAGCAATATTGCTGTAAGAATAACTTTGAGCAGCTAGCTCATTTTGACTATTGTACTCAAATTAACTACAAAGGACTGTCAAACAGACTGAACTGGCCTCTAACTTTTGGATGGCCATAGATGAGCAGAGCAGGCTAGGGACAAGAGAGTCAGGAATCAAACAGAAGTTTGGAAGTTTAACATCAAAATGAGGGAAATGGCTTGCAAGGAAGCAGATTAGACACATGTGCCCAAGGGCCCACCCCTAATGGGAGAACTTGCTTTAGTGTGGCTGAACCTTGACTTATATACTTGTAGCTAGACCGGTGGTTCTCAGCCTTCCTAATCCTGCAATCCTTTAATACTCGTATGTGGGAGTATCTGCATGTGGGCAGACCTGCTTGGAGACAGATAGAGGAGTGATGTCTTGGTTCCTAAGACCATCAGAAATATGTGTTTTCCGATGGTCTTAGGCAACTCCTGTGACCCCTGTGAAAGGGTCATTCGACCGCCAAAGGGGTTATGACCCACAGGTTGAGAACCACCGGGCTAGACAAAGAGTCAGTGTGGTGTAGCAAGTGTAGGGAGACAACAGCAACAGTGAGACCAGGTTGTCTAGTCTAGAACAAAAAGTCTGTTCATAGCAGGGCTTCATTTCTGGGTCTATTGATGCTTGCCTGAGCTCAGGGAGCATCATTTCATCCAGAGGGTAAGCACAAAGGATTGTTGTTATGCCAAGCTCAGGGCACAACCTGCTTTCTGGGTCCTAGCTCTGGAAAATAGGGTGTCTCCTAATATCTTGACAGGACCTATGAAGGAAGACGTTATCTGCAGTCAGAGAAAAAAACTGATAAATAGAAGTATGTATAGAATGATTTTACACACATATACACACACACATTTTTGTCTAATGGTAGCCATCTCTAGGTGGGGGGGGAGAAAAAAGAAAGTTACATGATAATTTTACTACACATGTAAAAGGAATAGCAGATTGTACATAATAGATTTGCAGTTTCATATGCAATTATCTTTTTTTCTATTCTGCTATGAAAACATTTGTTTTATTTCTTAAAATCAGAATAAAATAAATAAAAATTTTAGGAGGATAAATTATCATTTTAGAAGTTGCTGTTAAGTCCTTTCAAAAGACCGAGCTTAGGAAATAACTGAGCATCCACATTTTGTAGTGAAAAAGAACTAGTTAGAACCTCCCAAGATTTTAAGTTAATTAATGAGATAAACAAGTTTAAGTTGGTGAAGAAAAGCATTAGGAAGAAGTGAAAAGACTACTAAATAGGGAGTTAGAGGTTCTGACTCTGCCACTTACTACCTGTGTGACCATGGGCAAGTCATGTGACTTCTGTCTCAGTTTCCTCCTCTGTAAATGATGACTTCTAAGCACTAAATCTATGCCCCTAAGACTTTCCTGGTTAAAGGGTGCCTGGTGGAGGACAGCAATGAAGGTTAAAATTCTAGAGGTTATAACCCTAGTCTGAGCTTTTATGAACCACTTAAAAAATAATGACTCTATGGTTTGTTTTTTCAATACAACATATCTAAAAAAATATTATCTGAATGATAATTATTATAACTTTCACCAACTTACATTTTTATTTATCTAGTTCTCTAGAGCAAGAGAAAAGCTATTTAGTATCCCTTGGGGGAAAAAAGTCTAAAAATTCTAGAATTTATCTCTCCCTTTGCCTATCACAGAGGCCTAGAATCCAGAATTGGAAGGGACTTCAGAGACCATTTAGTCCTAAATAGGGATATCCTCTACAATATACACAAATGTATAGTTTGTTGAAGGCCTTAAAGAAGAAGGACCTATTACTTCCAGAGGTAGCTCATTCCACTTTTCAATAGATATGACCTGCATTTGCTATGCAGGGGGAATAGAAAAAGCAGGGTAAGACTACTCTGAGTAAAAATGCCAAGTTTTTATTTGAGTGGGGCTTTAGCTAGGGTTTCAAATTGATAAGATCTCAGACCAAGAAGCCCACAGTGTGGCTGCAGCCAGTAATGGCTAATTCCGAGGAGCAAGTCCACCCTCTCAAGTGAGGTTAATTAATGAGCCACAAAGTCACTTGGCAAAAGGGATTATTTTGGTCACTCCAAAGTTTATGAATTCATTAGAATGAGCCCACCTGTCACTATAATTTCATTCTTCTCATTGTTAACCAGAGTTGATTGCTACACTCAGGAACACCCACTTCCAAGGGCATGTAAGCATTGAGTGGGTTCCATAAGAGGTCAGGCACTCTCAGATACCAAAGACCCCTCATGTCTTTGGCATTTGAGAGCTCCATTGACCCCCTTTATTATTTATCCACTAGCATGATTAATAAAATAATTAATTATCCAGAACTATGTATCTCAAATTTTTTATGTGCGACAAAGTTTTTCCTTAAATAAAATCTAAATTTGTCCCTTTTCAGCTTCTGCCATTGCTTCTAACCCTATCCTCTAGAATTAAGCAAAACAAGCCTATTTTCTTTTTCCCTTAATAGCTCTTCAAATACTTAGGTCTTCTCTTCAGGCTAAATTCCCTTAGGTCCTTCAATCCATTTTCTCTCCACTTAGGAGGTCTTTGAGGGTGTAGATAGCTTTTCATTTTGTTCTTGTATCCCTCATATCTAGCACTGTTCCTTGTATATAGCATGTGCTTAATAAGCAATTGCTGAATTGAATTGGACAGAACCACAATGTAGTGAGTGTGGCCCAATCTTAAGGCTATTTAATCATGGTTGTCCCTTTCTTAATGACCTCCAACTTTCTTCCTCAAAGGTGGTGTTCAGAACAGAATACAGTCTCATGGAAGTGGTCTGACAAGTGCAGAGTATAGGATGACCCAAGCATTGTACCTCTCTTAACACAACCTAATTATGTTTTTTTGCTGCTCTCTCAGAGTCCTCCATGGAGTCCTACAGTGGTGCTTCATTGGGGAAAAGGGGCCTTAGGTGCTCAAAGGCTACATAGAATGCAAGCTCTGGAAGGCTTGGCCATGTTGGAAAGTCTCTGGATGGTCCTGACGACAGACAGTGGCTATTTTCTAAGGATCAGCTTTGTTAAGTATGGGAAGGCTCTTGACCAAAAGTCTGGTGACTCTTTGACCGTGGCCAAAAACCTAAAACCAAGAAAATACAAAATATCCCCTCAATCATTGCATAGGAAAGAGGATAAAATGTACTAAGAATCACAGTTTTAGATAATCTACAAACACTAATTTAGCTATCAGCACTCTAAATGTCTTAATTTTGTCTACTGTCTATTTGCACTTGATAGGTGAGCCTAATACTAAAAGAATCCCAGAAGGACACTAGAGTTAGCATGTGATTATTTAAATTTTTAGTACGAGCTTTTACACCTCAGAAACTCAAAAGGCTACAAATCAAGGCTTGATTTATTGTTTTGTTCATTGTCTAGAATTAAGAAAGTAATAGAGAAAATGTAAGTAACAAAGATTAAATTTAAGAGTATGTTTTGTGTTTTCAGAGAATGTTGTTAAATATTTACCAGAAACCCCCTGAAGAATCTAGTCATGCCATCTTGACATTTTTGCTATAAATAAATACCAGAAACAGAAGGAAGTTGCCAATCAATTGAAAAATGGTTCACAGGTTCTCATTAGAAAGTTAAATAAAAGATGGTGGAGTTGCTTTTATCATATATCTAAATGCAACAAGAAACCTCATTTCATGGGATATTTGACCATTTCATATTCCATTACTGAAGACAAATATATTTTAAAAGACCACCATGAAAAAAAATTACTGTTTATATATCAACACCTATCATAGAAGGTGAAGTAAAAAAATATATAAGAAAAATTTAATGAATTAAAATTAAATTAACATGTATTTTGATAGTTGGTGTATTCCATGCAAAGGGGGCACACGGAAGATGGCAAAAAAAAAAAAGTCAGAAAGTCTAGTTCAGAAATAAGGAATGAGAGAGACCAAAAACTTTAGAGCTATACAAAGACACATCCCTATACATCATGAATACTTTATCTATGAAAAGAATTAGGAGGCACTAGTCAAAGAGTGAACCAAATAACACTAACCCCCGCTCCCCCAAATATGGAATCAACTATATGTTGAGAGAGGAAATAATTCATTACTAACATGCAAGTCATTCCTGAATTAGCTATCTGTACAATCAGACAACCAACTCATTCAATCAATAATCAAAATTAACACAAAGCTAGCAGAATAAAACTGAGAAAATGATAAGATGTGCAAATTACATAACTCCAACCTGACATAGAGAGAAAAGTTATCAAAGGAGATGAAGAGAAGGACACTGAGCTTATTTATAACAATTTCATGTCAACCAGTTGCCATCAGGAAGAGATCAAAAGAGCCTAACCATCACCTTAGTCATTAAACATTTAATAATTATAATTACAGTGAAAACATCTATATGACACTTTAAGATTTAAGAGAAGGAAACAAACACACATCCTACTATGGAGCAGACATTGTACTAAACATTTTACAAATATCATCTCATTTAATCCTCACAACAACCCTGGGAAATAGTTACTATTATCATCCCCATTTTACAGATGAGAAAACTGAGGCAAACAGAGGTTAAGTGATTTGACCAGAGTTACACAGCTAGTAAGTATCTGGGGTGGGATTTGAACTTAGTCTTCCTGACTTCAGGTCTAGCACTCTATCCACCATGCTACCTAGCTGCCTATCATACCATAAGATCACATAATTAGAATTTAAAGGGATTTCAGAGGTCAACTTGTCCAATCCAATCATTTTACAGATAAGGCAAGTGAACTCCAAACAGGGAAATGGACTTGTCCAGGGTCACCCAACTAGTAGCTGGCAGAATCAGATTTTGAATTGGTCCTCAGACCCCCCCCAATCCATCACTCTTTCCTCTGTACCTAGCAGAGAATTTTGCCAAGGAAAAAGAGATGGGAGCCAAGGGCAATACCTTTACAGAATAAAAATTTTTTGTAAAATATTAGAAGAAAAGATGATGAAAGATTATGAGCTGTGTCACCTCATGAGACAACAAGAAGCAGTGGAGGGGAAAACAAGCCTGAGGAAAGCTTAGTAAGAGGCCCAGCTAAAGCAAAGTCATCACCAGGGTGTTTAAGGATACAATCAAAAGGAGGAGAGCAAGTAAATAAAAAATATAAGCTTTCTATAGAGATTTTTATAACAAATTCCTTTCACCATCAAGGACAGTTGGGGCCCTCAATTTGGACACTAACAAGAAGAGATAGAAACAGCCTTGAAGATTGGAAACAAGGGAAAAGTAGCTAGACTATACCAAGGAAACAGAGAAGGTTCATTTGGAAACAACACAGTTTTGAGGGTATTGAAGAGTAAGGGAGAGAAGTGGCCAATGAGGGCTCAGTCCTTAGAGCAGATCCAATAGGAACTCCCAGCTATTAGCTCATGACTGTATGTATGTGTCTTTTGGGGGTGATGGGGTTGAGTCAGTCTGTTTCTAAGAGTGTGACATGACATGTAACAGAGGCTCCATGTCTCTGATTCAGAACATGATCAGATGTTCTGTAACTTTTTCCTGTCTGCTCACTACATGATGAAGAAAAGACTTTTAGCTAGCTTCTGAGCTGGAACTGAGCACATAGAAATGAACACAAAGAGGCCAAATTGCCCATCCAGACATATCTTGACCAATCAGGAGAGGAACAGGATATAACACATTACAAACCAGGAGTTAAGAGGAGAAGCAAAGCAATGATGTCATCAAAAAAGTATGATCAAAAAAGATCCTGTGGGGATATTAAGGAATAACCAATGGGCAGGTTACATACTCCTTGTCATCCCTACTACCAATACTATTATCAATTATATTATTAAGTAAATATAAGGAAGATCTCCAGCACATTAACTTGATTTCTGTGTGAACTCAGGGGAGGACAGGAATGAGATTCACATAGGTTGGCCAAGCATGGATAGATTGCTATCTCATCACTGGGAATTTATCCATATTTGTGAAATCATAACTCTGTTGAGGCATATCATCCTGTTGATTCATTACTGCACTTGTCTGGTCAAGTTCCTAGACCTTTTTAGTAAGAATTACTATCTGGCAATGTCTCTTCCATCTCATGCTTGTGACATTGATGTTTTTTTGGACCCTACTGTGATACTTGAAATTTATCCCCTATTAAATTTCATCTTATTTTATTCAATCCAATGGTTGGATCTGTCAAGATCTGTTTGCATGCTGACTGTCAACCTGCCTGTTAAGTATCCCTCACAGCTTTGTGTCATCAGACAATTTGATAAATATACCATCTTTGACTTTTTCTCAATCAGTAATAAAAATGTTAACTGGCACAAGACTATGTGCTGATCCCTGGGAAATTCTACTTGAGAGCTCTTTTAAGCACCAGTTACTATTTTTGGGGTGGGGGAGGTTCATTCATTCAGCCAGTTCCAAACCCGACTAACTATTCTATTGTTTAATCTTTAGCTTTTCATCTTTCCTATAAGATTAGCATAAGAGACTTCGAATGCTTTATAAAGATTTAGGTAAACTACATCAGCATCATTTCCTTTATTCTCTGTGATCAGTGTGCTAGGGAACAACAGACAAAAATGAAACTATTCCTTCCCTCAAAGAGCTTATATTCTGCTGCGGGTGAGGGCATACCATATATACACAAATAAGAAAACATAAAATATATGTAGTTGGTACTACTCCCCCAACTTACACTTGAAATCAGAAGCCAGGATGGCTTACTACTTCTTTCCTTAAGGTTTGGGATGTGTAGCACTGTTCTTTATAAGCCCCCATCTGTGTGCTCCCCATTATCAATTAGTTTACTTCCCTTAGCTTTTAGAAAAGAGATTTACTGAGAAGGCATAGTAAGAACAGTAATTATAAAAAAAAATCAAGGGCACATTATCCGCCATACACACAGGGAAAAGTGAGTTTAAGTTACAAAGGGAATGAGGCATAAGAACAAGGAACATATGTGGTAAAGAGGTACTCCAGAATATGTGGTAAAGGGGTACTCCAGAAGTCTTAGGATTGGGAGTCCTTTTCTCCTTTTACGAAGTCCTCACAAAATTTTCTGTGGAGGGTAACAAAGACAAGTTTCTTCTCTAGGATCGTTTCTTTCATCTTCCTCTTTTCCCCAATACATCTTTGTTTTTTGGAGGGCAGTTAGGGTTAAGGGACTTGCCCAAGGTCACATGGCTAGTAATCTCTAATATATCTTTTTTTAAAAAAAGCCCAATGCCTTTTAAAAATTATCCTCAGGTTTCTCTATCAACTTCAACTCATTCTGAGTTCTAGCACATTTGACATATGCTTTTCTTTTGAATTCATCCTCCATTATCAGCCCTTGTTTCCATCTTCTGTATATATCTTTTTAAAAAATCTAAATATGTTCTTACATTCTCTATGCTAGCATCAAAAAAAAGAAGAAAAAAAGAAAAGAATCAGTCCCATCCCTCAAGTAATTTATATTCTAATAGAGGAGACAGCATACACATAAATTGGCATGTACAAGACATCTATAAAAGAGCTGAAAGGTTACCTCAGAGGGTGTAACACTAGCAATTGGGAGGGAATAAAGAAAGGCCTCCTCCAGAAAGTTAATCTTTGAACTGAGTCTTGAAAGAAGTCAAGATTTCTAAGAAGTAGAGGTTGGAGAGAGGGAGAGAGGGAGAGAGAGAAATTCTAGATAAGTGAAAAAAACCAGTGCAAAGTCACAAAGGCAGGAGATAGGGCATTACATATAAGGAACAGAAGTAAGATAACTTGACTGGCTTGTGGAAGGAAGTGTTGTATAAGGAGACTAGAAGGATAGAAAAGGAATAGGTTGTAAAGAGTTTCAAATGCCAAACAAAGGAGTATATATATTTAATTACAGAAGTAATAGGGAGCCACTAGAGTTTATTGAGTAGGGGGTTAATATGATCGCACCTGTGTTTTAGGAAACTCACTTTGGCTGCTGAGAAGAGGATGTATTAAAGTTCAGAGAGACTTGAAGGAGAGAGACTGATTGAGAGGCTACTGTGATAGCCCAGGTCAGAGATGGTGGGTGCCTGAACTAGGATGGTAGCTATGTGAATGGAGAAAAAGGCATGTATCCAAGAGATATACAGAGATGTTGTGGGAACTTAATGGATGACTGCATCACAACATTCTTTAGGCACTTGAGATACGGTTCTCCGACCTTTGCCTTTACAACACACCACACAATCTCAGCCCCACTGAATTAGCCAACACTGCTTGCTAAAGGCTGTCCCTGGATAAAGTCCAACACTAGTTTCTGTGACTTTAGAGTGCCCATATCAACTTGTTAAATAGCTCTCCCTTTATCTCCTTATGACAAACTGTTTGGAGCGTCCACTTTGTCAGGACATTTTCGATTTTATTTTTAGCCCAAAGAGCAAAAGTTGACAAAGTGTGTGACTAATAGAAAATACTTCAGACGGTAAAGCCCGTGAAGTCTTATAAATTCTCATGAACTCATCATTAGGTATATGTGAAAAGGCATAAGAACAGGAAGTTATTTAAGAATAAGACAAGTTATGTGGCTTGCTAAATTGAATTTGCCATATTGACTAAAACAGATACATTAGAACATACACTTAATAGTAACATCACCTACCTCCCATTGAGAGACAGTCATTTTGGATAACCCTTTCTCTTAGAACTCAACAAGATAACATGTTTCCACAGTGGACCTTCATTAGGGAAGAAAGCTGATTTTGTTTCTTTACCTGGCTACTACCCCTGTGTTTTATTTTAATTTTGCAGTTCTTTTCTCCTTTGCTGACAAGATACTATAGGGTGTTTGTTTTATACCTGAGAAGGGAGCCAAACCTGGGGTTCTAAAAAGCAATTTGAGGCCTCTGGCTAATTAAATCTTCATGGATCCTGGATATGTTTGCATTCTCTTTTGTAGACATTTGCACGCCTCACAGAGGTACTGGGCTACTTACAGTAAGTTCAACAAAATTAAATGCCTACTATGTGCCAGGCACTGTGAAAGATGCTGGGATACAAAGATGAAGATGATAGTCCCTAGCCTCAGAGAATTTACATGTTATGTAAGGAAACAACATGTACAAGCATAGGTAAATACAGAATATTCAAGGAGTAATTGCTCCAGAAGGACACTAGCCACCAGGGGAAATCAGAACAGTGATCTTGCTAAGCAGTTATCTGGAACTCTAGATCAGTGGTATCAAACTTAAATAGAAATGATAGGGGTGGAAGGACTAGTGACTTAGAAAACCACAAATTAACATTATGTTGCATTATATTTTAATTTATTTTGTAAAATATTTCCCAGTTACACCTTCATATGGTCCAGGCCTGTCAGGAGTTTTACAGTGGCGTGCCTCCTGTTGGACACTTCTGCCTAGACAACTGGATCATGTCCTACTTCTACCCCAGACTTGCTCCATAGTAATAAGTCAGGATCATCAGAGATTTAGTCAAGACAAGCCAACAAGCATTTACTAATGTGTCAGGCTTTGTACTAAGTGTAAGGGATATAAAGAAAGGCAAAAAAACGGTCACTACTCACAAGAACTTCACAGTTTAATGGAGAAGACAACACACTAGATAGATACATAGATACATAGATACATAGACAGATACATAGATACATAGATAGATTCAATAAAAAAATGTTTAAGTTCCTACTATGTGCCCAGCACTGTGCTAAGTACTAGAGATATAATTAATGAAAAGAAAAACAGTCTCTGCCTTTAAGCTGCTTACAACCTAAAAATGGAGATAACATCCAAAAGAGACTGGAAAACAAGGGAAGGAAGAAAGAGGAAGGAGGGAAAGGACAGATAAGGGATACCAGCACAGGATGGGGGAATAAGAGGGAGTCTTGTTCTGTATAATTGAAACCATCCAGGGCATCAGAGGCAAAGAGGTGTGAGCCAAGTGCAATTTCTGCTCTCTATAAAGGAAGGCATTGGGAGGAGTTTGATACCACCCTTCAATCCTCCAATCAGAGGGGAGAAGAAGCAAAGGAGGTGCTGTCAATCAAGGCTTGAGTTAGCAGCATGGTGGTAAGTTTAAAATTAATGAACTTATCCTGGGAAGGGCATCTTGATGAAACCAGGCATGGGAGAAAATGGAAGATAAAGATAGATAGATAGATAGATAGATAGATAGATAGATAGATAGATAGATGATGGATGGATGGATAGACAGACAGATAGATACATACATACATACAATGATAAATTAGTACAGGAAGGGAGTTCAGAGGTCATCTGTTCCAAAACCTTATTTCACAGATAAAAAAACAGAGGCCCAGGGAAGATAAGGATAACCTTAGTCCACAAGTAGTTTGTGGCAGAACCGTGATTCAAACCAAGGTCCCCTAACACTTCCCCCTGCATTAGACTGCCCCTCCTCTTTGGATCTCCCTTCTCTTCTTCAATTTGTAGAAGAAAGATGATGACCCCCAGACTCTTCCTTCTTTGTCAGAAATGGGTGTATCTCATAAATACAGAAGGGAAACACTACCCACAAGCACAGGACCAGTGGCAAGGGCAATTTCCTTGAGGTTGAGATTCAGTGGGAGCCCAGCCCCTGTGTCCCTAGGAAAGGTAGGGGGGAATCTATTAAAATGATTTTCGTCTTCCTGGTGCACAAAAGTCCTTGTAGGCACTGAAATATTTCAGTAGTGAGTGCCCCAATTTCAGTAGTAAGTGCATCAATAAATTTAGTCTGATTGAACAGTTTGTTTTTTTGAAGATAGTGCTAAGATATGCAATAAAATGCTTCTCTAAGGAATAATAACACAATCTTGCAATGAAAGATATCAAAAGTTACTAAAAGAGTATCACAAAGGGGAGAAAGGGGGGAAGTTAGGTGGCTGGGTGAATAGAACATCTGCCCTGAAGTCAGGAGGACCTGAATTCAAATCTGGCTCAGACACTTGACACGTAACTAGATGTGTGACTTTGGACAAGTCATTTAACCCCAATTACCTTGCCTTCCCCCCTCCAAAAATAAAATAAAAACAAAAAAGAAAGGGGAAAAGGGGAGAAGGGGCTGCAGCCACCAGGGAAAGGATAAAATGCCAGTTGACTGAAGCAAGCATCAAATGGAAAACCAATTATTACCAACAGGATTTGACCTCTACTCTAAGCCAGGTCGTGAACGGTGTCTGGCAATATCCAGCCTGCTCAGAATCTGCCTCCCATAACTTCTATGTTCTCAGGAATGCTTTGAAGTTAGTGGGAGATTCTACTCACCAGGAAAAGAACAAAGCAGCTTGGCCTCTTTCAGATTAGGATAACACATTGACCTTATTACAGTGAGCTTCTGTGGATATAACTGGAAAATGGCCAAAGCTTTTCTCTAACTGTAGCACAGAAGAATATCCAAGTTAGGATCTCCTAAAACTGCCTGGTGAGCAGAAACCACTCCATCCGGATGGCCATCATGGACCTAGGATGAATCAAGTTTTCTGTTCTTTATTCCCTTTCCTCACTGTCAGGGGTTGTCTCTAGATATGTAATCTATATCTCTCAGTCTTTCAATCAATAGTCAACAAGCATTTATTGAGAGGTACTACATGCCAGGCATCATGCCAAGCAATGAGAATTCAAATACAAGCAGAAACAGTCTCTGCCCTCAAGGAACTTACATCCTAATGTGGAGCTGGAAAGGGTGTGGATGGGAAGAAGGTAGGCGCTGAGTAATGGGGGCCAGTGTAAAGAAAGGCAAAGAAGGAGAGACAGGAGTACAACCTTGAGACGAAGGAAGTCAAGGCTGAATTTGGACTCCTCCTTAAAATGAACGTTTTGGGAGGAATCAGCCAGTGAGAAGAGAAAAGAGGAGATTCTTCCAAACTGTGAAGTCCAGGAGTGAAATGAGCTTCAAGGGTGTAGAGATTTCTGGGACATTGTAGTGAAAGATCAGGAGAATTAAGAGTGCATCCTGTAGAGGAATGTCTTTCACACAAATGTGTTTCAAAGCTACATAAATGTGAACTATTTTAAGGTGGCAAGAAGGATATGGGGAAGAGGTCTAGATCTATGATTTTATTAATGTACTGAATGCTCAGTTAGGAAACTTCTTCCATCAGGACCACTCTACAGCACTTTACCTCCTGAGCCATCATCATTATTATTCCTCCTAAAGCACAGCCCCCTGAATGTATTTGTCATTGAGTTTCCTGTTTATTTATGCCTAAATCTTCAGTATCTTCTCTTGAAAGTGCCTTCTTCTTTCTGGATACCCTCTCCTCCTTAGGCACACTGGGATTTGGAGAAGGAGAGAACAGCTGGTAGCAGCCATTCTGTCCATCCTCCCTTCCTCAGCTCTAATTTAAAGCTTGTGTGCGTGTGTCTGTGTGTCTGCGTGACTGTGTGTCTGTGTGTGTCTGTGTCTGTGTCTGTGTGTGTGTATGCTCACCTCTGCTCCCAATCCACTTCTAGTAAAGGACCTTCTTCCCAAAGTTACAGGGAGAATCAAATGAGATTTCCTTCCTCCTACTCCCCTTCCTCAACCAAACCATCCTCCCAAGTTATTGAAATCCCAGAAAGTAAGCAATAGGCAACATTGAAAGGGGAGTTAAGGTTTTGAACAAAGTATAAAGAAAGTCCTATTCTGTGTTATCCTTTAGTAAGTGTGAAGAAGTCCTCTGATCAAAATAGATAAAATGAGAGAACTGCTAGCAACTGGCTAGCCAAACACTGTATACCTGGTGGTCCTTTAAAAATTGAGGTATACTATCCAGGGAGTGAGTTGAAGGAGGTAATAGTTATGAAGAGTGTAACTTCTGTGAGTCAGGAAGAAAGCTAGCTCTGACTATTGGGAATGTGTTGTAGAGAGGAATAAGCCCTTGCATCCACAGGCTAAGTCATTAGTGGGGTAACTACCACTATGTCTAAGGTATTCCATAAATCCATACTCCTAAAAATATAGCTCATGAGCCCCTCCCAGTGCAACTGACTTTAATAGTCAGCTAGTAGACACAATTAGCTCAAAGCAAATATATTGTAACAAAACATTCTTCCCTACCTTCCATAAATCTGGAGTACTCTCTTCTGCAGTGTCAATGAGAAGAGTGGACACACAATTAGAGTGCACTAATAAAGAGTCACGCTGCTAGGGGATTCATACCTCCATTACTTCAGTATCCTATTCTCTCTTTCCTTTTCTGGTGTCCTAGAACTTTCTCTACTGGGTGCTGGGAAATCAGTAATCAAAGATGTCCTGATCAAATTCCCTCTCCCACTATACATACAAAACTTTATAAGCTATAGAAGATTTTATAAATACTTAGCATTCTTACCCCTACTAATACTACCCTTCTTTCAGTAGAAGGGACTTTACTGTTTGTAACTTCCTGCCTTCTTCCTCCCAAAGTTCACAAGGTACTTTGTAAACATTATATATCCTGTACTATGTTAAGTGCTATGAGAGAATACTAAACAGAAGGTGGGTTGAAGTTGTCAACTGTCACTAAAACTAAGTCTATGTTAAGTCAGAAATTCTCTCCTGTGCTTCAGTGACTGGTTGGAGTCAGAGTGTAAGGATGAAAATGATTGTAAAATTTTGTTTTCTTGACTCGTTTAACTGTCCTGTTCAGCAACATTTTGATGAAAAAAATCAAAATAATATCACCTATTAGGATTTCTGAGACTGGGTGTACTAGGAAAAAATAACTCAACTATTTAAACAGCATATTATGTAAGGAGGCAGCCTGGGATCATAGAAAGAAAATTAAACTTGGATTCAAAAGATTTGGACATAAGTTCCTAATCTGCCACATTCTAACTATGGTCTTAGGTAAGTTTCTTGATTCTCAACCTGTATTTCCTTATCTATAGGATAGGAATAATAATGCCTGCCCTGCATAACTTGTAGAGTAATTATGAGAATTAAATGAGATAATGTAGATAGAATGTTTTATAATCATCAAACATTATGCAAATTCAGCCTCTTATTATCTAGTACAAAGTAGAGACAGTGGGATCAAGTCACCAGGTATCCAACTGCTGTTTGTTCTTCATGGGACTCCAGCTGTTAAAGATATTACTTTAGGGTTTCAAAAATGAACATAGACCCACCCCTGCTCACTCCTGAGATAACTCCCTCCCTTGAACTGGGTTTAAAGCATTGGAGAGTGTACAATGGGGGGTTCTTCCAACTGTCCTTCATATCTTCTATATGAATAGGCTAAAAAGTATCCCTACAGTTTCATAAAATCCAGGAATGTGGTAAACACGACCTTACCACAACAATGCATACAATGCGTAGGATCTTTTTTTTTTTTTAAAGACTAACTGGCTCCGTAGACAAAGGGAAAGTAGAATGCAGAAACTAAAAAGAATGATTATTGCTACTTACGGGTAATTCAGTCTGTCCCATCTTCTCATTTTCAGAATGAGAATTGGAGTGGTAGGAAGGAAATTGGACCCTACGATTAAAGTTGAACACCAGGAATATGACATTACTACTTGACAAAAAGAGCTGACCCTTGACGCTAGAATGAGGGATAATGGTATCACCACTTTTATGTATCCTTTACCATCAACTTCTTCTCCTCTTTACTCCAGAAACATCTGGAGCAACTAAAGAGCATCATTTCTATGGAAAGGCCCAGGAACAGATTAAAGCTATCCAAATAATAACATTCATATAGTCTTTTCAAGGTTTAGAAAGCACTTTATAAAAATTCTCTCTTTTGACTGTCACAATGATCCTGTCAAGCAAATACTATCATGTCCCTCATTTTACAGATCAGGAAACTAACACTTGGTGAGATTGAGTCATTTGCCTGGTGTCACCCAACTAGTAAATAAAATGTAGCAGGCAGGATGCAAGCCCAGGTCTGTCTTTTCTTCAAGTCCAACACACTTCCCACACTGCTCCCCTATATCTTGAAAAGTTACCTATGTATTAGATAATTAAGGGACCTTGTTTTGTGAGGTCAGACTGCATTTGTGGATCCAGGGTTGAGTAGGACCCCTTAGTAGAGAAGAAGGGACAAGATCTGAGTCCTATGGACCTTGTAGTGGTCCTGAATGTAACCAAGGGTTCAAATCGGGGCATTTGTATAAGGCTTTTTCATTTGGTGGAAAGAATGATTACTTCCCTACATGAAGAGAAGGTTGGTAAGCCTGGCTTTCTTCCCGAAGTCACTCCCTAGGTTTTTCCATAAAGAGAGCCTGAAATTGTATGAGTCCTCTCTTGAAGATGGGAGCCAAAAGAAGTCTTTCTTAAGCTTTCACCAATCACTTCTTATACAAAGTATAAATCCTTGAGGAATCATTCACCCTACCAAAGAGAAGTTTTGTGCAAATGTGCAGGCTCAAAACTTGGGTTATATTCTTATTAGATTGTGGGGCTTGGTTTGGAAGATAATCCCTCCAAGAAAGTATTTTTAAAGAAATAATTACTTTTCTGTGTGTTAAGAAAAAGGACTACAACTTCAGGGCCTCTAGATTCTAATTCTGGCTGCTATAGACTCCACTTTGTGCCTTTGAGAAGGTCTTTAATATCTCCCTGTTTCCATTTCCCCAGATATAAAATGGCACTCATTATAATACTGTCTTTTTCTACTTGTACTTATTTTTTTTGAAAGATGCTATGTTTTAGTTAATATAGAAATAAGCTTGCATGACTTCCCATGTAAAATGGGTATCAGATTGCTTGCCTTTTCAATGGATGGGGGAGGAGCAGGAGGGAAAGGATTTAGAATTCAACATTTTTTAAATGGATTTTTAAAATTTAAAAAGAAAAAAAGAAAGAAGTTATATTTGTGTTAAATATAATATTTACATAGTGCATAATGTGGGGCAGTAGAATTATTGTTAGCTTTAGGGGCAAAAGATTTGAGTTCAAATCTTTGTTTTATCACTCACTACCACTATGACCTTGGTAAGTCACCATGCCCCTCTGAGTGTCAGTTTCCTCATTTTTAAAACAAGAGTGCTGGACTCAATGGCCTCTAAGTCCCCTCCCAGTTTTAAATCTATCATCCTATGATCATGTACCCATTAAAAATATTATCTATTCATTAGACTACCTCATGCAGTACCTAAAAAGGTGATAGGTACTGGGACCAGGCTGCTCAAGTGTAAGTAATAAATAATAAAATGTATTTTATTTCATAAACCATGCTGCTGAAATTGTAGACCATTAAAGCTGTAAAAGATAACTAAATAAATTTTGGTACATTACTCTGTTGTAAGAAAGGACAAATGTGACAAATACAGAGAAGAATAAAAAAGTCTACATGAATTGATGAAGAGCTAAGAAAAAATATACAAAGTGACCACAACAATCTAAACAGAAAAGACTACAACAACAACAAAAAGGGAATGTGGTAAAATTATAAAGAATAGACATGGCTTAAAAGAAGAAATATGAGACAATACTCCCACACCATCCCTTTGCAGAGGGGGGAAGTCCACAAATGTTATATATTGCACATATTTTCAGATTTTTTTCAATGTATTGCTCAGTTTTGTTGATTTTTTCCCTCTTTTTCCTTATCTTAAAAATACTATTTGTTATATGGGATGGTTGGGGGTGGGGCGGGCAGAAAAAGGATAATAGGGAACTAGGATGATGTGAAGAAACAAAATACTTTCAGAAAAACCTATTTAAAAAAAAGAAAAAGAAAATTTTAAAATTTGTAAAAGATCTTAGGGATCAACTAGTCTAAATCCACTTTACAGATTAGGAAACTGAGTCTCAAAAAGGTTACTTGAGGGCAGCTAGGTGGCACAGTGAATAGAGCACTGGCCCTGGAGTCAGGAGGACCTGAGTTCAAATACAGCCTCAGACACTTAATACAAACACAAAACAAGCTATGTGACCTTGGGCAGGTTACTTAAGCCCAATTTCCCTACCTTCCCCCATCCAAAGCGCAAAAAAAGAATAAGAAAAAAAAGGAAAAGGTTACTTGATTTGCCCAAGATCATATAGCCAGCAAGCAAAGGACAAAATTCAGGTCCTTTGATTCCAAGCCCAGCTCTCTTTCCATTACACCAGGCTGCCTCTCATCAGGAGAGCAATGTTTTCTCTTTTAGCTTGAATTTTCAGAACAGAAAATTACCATGTACATGTGGGAAAACAGAATTTTTAGATTTCAGTTCATAGGAATATCAAAATATGAAGGTTAAGGCAAGGTCTTAGATTTTGTATTTAAGTAATCTTCATTATGTAGTTATTCATTTTTTCTTACCAAAAAAAATCCTCAGACTGAATCGACTATGACTCTGAATTTTATAAAATTCAGGTTAATTAGAAAAATATGGAGATTGCATTTATAACTATCAGCAGTATAATTTGACCTGAAAAAAAAAAGGAACATATGACCACATGTGATGCCTATTTCTCCTCATAGAAATTTAGTGTTTACCATTCCCATTATCATTTCCTCCAAATAGTTAGTGCCATACTATTAGGTAAAATAAATAAATTACTTGTTTTGGTTAACAAGAGAATTTAATTTAGTTTTGGTGTCTTAAATGAGTGTTATTGGGAAAGGGAGGTATAGCGCCAACACAATATTCACAGCACCAATGGCAACTAAATATGCTGCCATAGTTCTCAATCACAAAATATAACAGACTGTCCATATAGAAAACAGAAGCAAAACATTTATTCAGACATCAGAAAACCAAAGCCCAACACCAACACAACTAAATCCATCATAGCAACACAGAGGTTAATATACCACAATGCAACAGAGAGCCACACCATCCTTTAGTCTTCCCATAAACCAACACTCACAAGCCTAGCTGTCTCCCTGGGTTAATCTTCTCTCTCCCACCATCTAATGGCTCTGGCTCCCAGCTTCCTGTGGGCTCTGCTCCACCCTTCTGCAACTCCTCCCACCACAGGCTCCGTGTGATTACATTTGACCTATTAGGGGGTGGGGAAGATCTTCAAAGCCTGGAAGGTCTTCAAATTTCCTTAGGTTTATTAAGGGGCCGGGAAGATCTTCAAATTCCCATTACCACTACAGGAGGGTGACTTTTTTTTTTTTCTAGGAGTTGTTAAGAATGGTGCATAAGTAATAGAGAATAGGGCTAAATAAATCATTGTTTTCCAAAGTTGGATCTAAGGACTCACTGAAGACCATACATTGGTACTTGGTGCCTAAAGACGGTGTGGGGAGAAACACATAGAAAAGAACAGGAACTGAGGTAAACAGGCTAGAGTAAAGAGTAAGCAACTCAACGGGATGTCACGGGATGTCACGAGAAGGTGAGAACAGAATGGCTGTCAAAGATGAGTGGGAGAGAAGATCCTCACCTTTTCACATTTTCCTCTGATACTCACTAAGTAATTGGGCTTAACGTATCAACCTTAAAGTGGCTTCTCAAGAGGAAAAAAAGGGAAGAGAAGAAAAGAGAGATAGAAGAAAGGAGAAAAGGAAGAAGAAAGATAACTAGAGGAGAGGGGAGCAACAAGCTAGTGTAATGGAGGGGGAAACCGAACACACTGGAATTAAGAATAAGGAAGTGTTTATGTGTTGACTCCATCACCCTTGGTACCTAGGTGATCTTGAGTCCCTCATTTGTAAAACGGTGATGATCAGGGTAATAATTAGATGATTTAATTCAGAGTTATTCATCATGAGCACAATACAAATGGGGAGCTGTTATTCAGGAAGAAAGGAAACAGGAAGATGGATGTGAAATGGATTGACTCAAGATATATCCACGATCAACAGTAAAATAGAGGAGAACTGATTAACTCGGTGCATGTTAAAGGATATTTTTTCACTTTCTTTATTTTTCCTCCCCTCCCCCCCCAACGGCATAGCTAATGTGGAAATATATATTGCATGATTTCACATGTATAATGGATATCGTATTTCTTGCCTTCTCGGTGGGTGGCAGAGGAGTAGAAAGAGGGAAAGAATTTGTAACTGAAATAAAAAACCAAAACAAAACGGTAAAATGGGGATGATAATAATAGCACCTACCTCCCAGAGCTGTTGAGCTAGCAACAATGCCTAGTACATAGGAGGTGCTTAATAAATATTTGTTTTCTTCCTTCCCACTCCACCCCTTTGCAGATATGAGGGGTCCACAAATGTACATTGCACCTATTTTCAGACTTTTTGCCATATTGATCAATTATGCTAACTTTTTTCTCTTCCTCTTCTTTTTTTTCAATCCTTATTAAATCTAATCTTAAAAATGCCATTTGTTACATGGGATGGCTCTCTGGGAAAAGGAGAGAGGAATACTGAAGGAAACTATGGTGATATAAAAAACCAAAAGATAGCAATACCTATTTTTAAAATATTTGTTTCAGAGAAAAAAGAAGTGGATTGATTAAGGCTAGGAGATAAAGACTTAATTAGCAGTAATCCTTGTACATCCACTTCAATCAGGGCTATCACCAGTTGTCTTGACTTCTGTCCTGCCAGTGAACTTCAATGACTAGAAGACAGACTAAGACTGATGACTTTGTGCTACTCTGCCTCACTTAAATTCAATCCACAGTAAATCACCCCCTGATATCATTAGTCCTCATTGAAAATGAAGGACAAAGCACAACAAGTCAAAGGGCAGGATTTCTATGGACAGTGTGGAAAAGACTATAGGTCATATACAGTTAAATATCAGTTGTTCTGTGACCCTTTCAGGACAAGTCTGAATCTGGTTGTGCCCATGTCCTGATATGACCTCTATCAGGGAATTATTAATCAGGAAATGTTTGGGATAAGAGGGTGATGCAACAAACTATATTCCGTTCAACTTCTATGCCCAAGAGAGCTGGCTTTTTTCTCCAACTTAACCATCTTATCACATGTCTCTCTATCACATTTTTCTCTGTTAGGCTCACACATAAAGAATGAGTTAGTTCATTGAATCATAGGTATATAAGTAGAAGGGACCGTGGAAGTCTAGTTAATAATCATAATTATGGCTAATATAATAATTTGTAATGTATAATATTATATTATAATTATTATGAATCATAGATTTTTTTTTGTCATTTTGGAGGGGGAAGGCAGGGCAATTGGGGTTAAGTGACTTACCCAAGGTCACACAGCTAGGAAGTATTAAGTATCTGAGGCTGGATTCAAACTCAGGTCCTCTTGACTCCAGGGCCAGTGCTCTATTCACTGAGCCACCTAGCTGCCCATATTACAATTATTATGACTGGGAGAGAGAGAGAGAGAGAGAGAGAGAGAAAGAGAGAGAGAGAGAGAGAGAGAGAGAGAGACCCCCCCCTGTGATTGTCATAGGGCAATCTATTTCCTTTACTTTTATAGAGATGGACACTGGAAGCATCCTTGAACTCCTTGGGGATAACCTCTTGCCATATAACCTGGAAAATTTCAGTCAGTTTTTGTACGAGCAATGGACCCCCTACCCTGTAAATCTCAGCTAAAATAGAATCAGCACCAGGTGCTTTGCCACATGAAAAGAGCCTAATGGCATTCAAAACCTCTTCTTCCATTGGAACTTCAGTTAGGGAGGGATTGACTTCAACCTGAGGTAAATGGTCTGTTGAGAACACTGTGGAACCAACCAACAAACCAACCATTATAATTATTACATTATAATAATATACTATAAAATTTATAATAACTAATATTTATATAGCACCTAAAGGTTTACAAAGCGCTTTACAGATAATATGTCATTTGATCCTCCTACCTGTGAGGTAGTAGATTTTTGCCATTTTGACCATAAATGCCAATATTATTGCCATTTAACAGATGAAGAAACAGCCTAAGGATCACAAGTTAGTAAGTGTGTAAGACAGGATTCAAACTCGGGTTTTCCTGCCTATAATTTCTGAACTCCAACCAACATACCACTGAGATGCCTCTATTCCACCCCTTCACTTCATTTTATTCATTTTACAGATGAGAAAATTAAGGGTAAGAGATACTAAATGACTTGGACCAAGATCACCCAAGGACTAGGAGAGTCAAGATTCAAACTAAGGTCCTTTACTTTTAAATCCTTTCTCCTTTGTGTAGCTGCTCTCAGCAGTTTCAATGTCATGACCAATATACTACATTTATTACTCCTAACAAGCATCTCATTGGCATAGCTTTGTGATCCTTTAGCAGAAAAATTAAGTTATCTCAAAGTTCTATCTGAGTGAACTCATTGGTGGTTAATTTTTTTTTAAAGGAGAGAGACACATTTGTTTACTAATTACTATCCTTCTATGAGTCAGTCCCCAGGCAAATAATGAAAAGAGATCGCATCTATTTGCACATTAAAGGTCATTTTTAAAAGTCCAAATTCAAGTTAAACAGATTAAATGCTTACTGTGTGCAGAGTGCTCGGGAAAGATAGAAAGTTGAAACAAAACACCACCCTCCCAGAACTTTAACTTGTCAATATAAGTCAAATCAGTTTGCTCATGTTTAAAGTTAAGTTCATAATATTTTAAGACTTTGTGCATCATGATTTCTCTTGAGTATGGGTATCCCTTCCAGTGGTAAAGCACACAACCCATCCATGCCTTTTCATCCTATTGAATGCTCATCCATGTCTTTTCCTATATCTTTCACAGTGTGACAAATGAAAAGTTCAGGGGACATAATTTCTGGGTAATTAATCATTTTATTAATTATGACTAATAAATAATTAATAGAAGGAATGGTCATTTGGCCCTCTTTCATGAACCAAAGACAAATTATGGTAACCCATTGACACTTATATGCCTGTTCCCAACAGATCAGCAATCAACTCTGATTGGTTAACAATTTAATGAGAAGAATGGATATTATAATGAGATGTCAACTCTGATCACTCAGACCACCCCCCACTGAGGGCAATCTAGGCAAAAGGGGTCCACCTCCACTAAGATCTATCTTGACGATAATACAATGGACTGGATTTAACCTAGACTAACATCTCTTTACTTTTTGGTCAGATCTAAGCTTTCCCAGTTGGCTGGGGTCTGAACAAGATTGAAGAGAATGTTAAATCTGATCTCATTATCAATCCTGTTCTTCAGAAGCTAATTTTACCTAGTAAAGAAATAGAGGGGGGCGGAGCCAAGATGGCAGCGTAGCAGCAGCAACATATCGCAGCTCTCATATAGCCACCCCAAAATACCCATGGAATAGGACTCTGGACCAATCCTAGAACTTCAAAACGCACACAAAGATACTTCCCACTAAAGTCAGCTCGGCTACGAGGAACCATATCAGCACTGCGATCCGAAACCAGCCTGGCCTAAAGCCCCGGCTGTGCCCCGGGGGTGGCTGGGTGGTAGGTGCAGAAAAGCCTCTGAGGTGAGCCGGATTAGCAACAGCTGCGAGTGGGGATTGTGAAAGGGGGAGATAAGCGTCCAGCCGAAAGGTCTCCAGAGCGGAAAAGCGAAAGGCGGAGGTTTTGCACCCGCCTCCGCGTTGTAGCTTCCCGCCCTCGGCCTGCAAAAAGCAGG
>CM053585.1:64594964-64656764 GCA_028646515.1 Pseudochirops corinnae | reverse complement strand
TTTTTCCATCTGGCAAATTCAGCTTTTTAAGGCATTCTTCTCCTCGTTGGCTTTTTGGGCCTCCTTTGCCATTTGAGTTAGTCTATTTTTTAAGGTGTTATTTTCTTCTGTCACATTGTTGACTCTCTTTTCATGGTTTTCTTGCATCATTCTCATTTCTCTTCCCAATTTTTCCTCCATTTCTCTTATTTGGTTTTCAAAATCCTTCTAAAGCTCCTCAATGGCCTGTAACCAATTCATATTTTTCTCAAAAGCTTTTGGTGCAGGAGTTCTGACTGTGTTGTCTTCCTCCTGTTCCATACTTTGATCCTTTTTGTTCCCAAAAAAAGAATCTAAAGTTGGACGGCTGTGCTTGCTTTGCTTCCTTTGCTTGTTCATCTTGCCACTCAATTACTTGACTTTTGACCTTTTTGCCACAGTAGAACTCTGTTTCCAGAGAGGAGAGCTTTGTCCTAAAGCACTGGGGTTTTCACAGCTGCCAGAGCTATTAGTTGAATGCCCTCTTTGATGCCTCCGCAGGCTCTAGCACCTGGTCACACACTCCAGGACCTCCACCCAAAACAACAATCCAGATCCAAGCAGGTTAAAGCAAGAGTGATTACCTCTCAGAATGGTTGCTTGGTCCCCCTACAATCTGTAGGCCAGGAGCTCTGAAGCAGCCATGTGGAAGCAGTTCCATGGCCACCATCCCTCAGATGCTTCTCCCTTCTGGGGGCAGATGCCAGACTGCACTCTCAGTTCCCCTGTTCCCAAAGTTCACACTGACTTTTGACTTTGTCTTTGGCATTTATTGGTTGATAATTCTGGAAACAGCCACAGGTGCTAGTGATCCACTCTCCTGAAGTCCCTCTAGCCAGTGCTGATTGGGGCCACCCTGGGGCTAAAACCGAGGGCTCACCTGGGGCTGGGCTCTGCTCCCAGCACATTGTGATGGACCCTTCCTGCCAGCCTGCTGGGCTGCCTTCAGCAGGAGATTTGTTTCTCTCTGTCACTTCGTGGATTCTGTAGCTCTAAAGTTTGTTTAGAGTCATATTTTACAGGTGTTTGAAGTCGTTATGGGGGGAGCTCATGGAGTTTTCCTGCTTCTATGCTTCTATCTTGGCTCCGTGCCCTATTTCTCAGTTTATTATACACAGTTAGATGAGCATATCATCTAGTTAGTCCATCATTATATATTATTTGGACCTGTACTGCAGGTAGACAATGAGTTAGACCCAGAACTGAATTAAGAAGAGAATACCGAATTACATTTAGGACATTTAACAATTCATTCAGTTAATCAACAAGTATTATTGAGTTGCATACTATGAGTCAGACATTCTTCTAGGGATACAAATACAATAAATGAAGCCATCTCTACTCTCAAGAAGCTTACATTCTAATGGGGAGAAAACGGATATTTGTGTGTATATATGTCACATATAGCTCATATGGGAAATGTGCTATATACAAATGTTTATAAGTTATATACATGAGAATATATAAACGTAGTTTGAGAGGAAGGGCACTAACAATTTAGGAGATCAGTAGTTATAAAGTTAGTTCCCTGCTGCAAAAAAATAATTATCTTTTAAAAATCATGGTTTTCTAAATCTTGGTATATTAATTTGGCTTAATTGTTGCTTAACTAGCAACAATGAAAATAAAGGATTCAGGGAAACTTGGGAAGATATGTGTGAACTGATGCAGACCAAAGTAAGTAAAATGAGAGCACAGGGTATTGTCCACATGACTGTAATCCCTGTTTTCAGGGGAGATTGAGGCTAGTGAATCCCTTGAATTCAGGAGTTCTGGGCTGCAGTGGAGTTATGGTCCACTGGGCAGCCTCACTAAATCTTCCACAATGAAGTGAGCCCTAAGGAGGTGGGCAGGGATTGTCACCAAATTGCCTATAAGTGACAAACCAATCCACTCTGAAAACCGAGCAGGACAAGGTTTCTGGGGAGATCATCATTGGGGTCAGGTCTTTGAGTGACAAGCATCTGAGTAAAACCAGAAGACACAGACTCGAAAACAAAAACAAAACAAATTATCCTCTTGGACAATTTACTTGGTGACCACAATAACATAAAAGAAAATAATTTAGAAAGACATCAGAAGTCTGATCCACATAATCACCCCTCATGACAGACAGTAAAGTGGGCCTCATCAGGGAGGCTGTGGAATACGGAGGCGAAATGAGGCATTCATTGTCAGCCACAATAAATGGATTGATTTATTTTGCTTAATCATATTCTTTGTTACAAAAGAGGGCTCCATCCTTTTTTTTTTTTAATGACACCAAAGAAAACTCCTAGGAATATTATAGCCAGGTTCCAGAGTTCCCAGATCAAAGAGAAAATATTACAAGCAGCCAAGAAGAAGCAATTTGAATATTATGGAAACACAATCAGGATAATACAGCATCTGGCAGCTTCTACATCGAGGGATCAAAAGGCTTGGAATATGATATTCCAGAAGTCAAAGAAGCTGAGATTAACTAGCAGAAGCAATCTGTTGACTCAAAATCCTACAGCTCGGTATACTATGACACAACCCTGTATCTCCAGGTCATTTATTAGGTACATTGTAGAGGGAACTGTTATTTGAGTAAGGGCTGGAATGAATGCCTTTGAGATCCCTGCTAAGTTGGAAATTCTATTTAGCAATGCCCTTCTTTTTTTTTCTTCTTTATTCACGTTTTCTATTCTTTCTTTTTTTAAAATTATTCTTAGAATTTATTTATATTTTTCAACATTCATTTCCATGAGTTTTTGAGTTGACTCCATCCTTTTTTTTTTCTTTTCCTTCTTTCTTTTTTCTTTTTGGCAAGAAAGGAAGAATCATTGGGAAGTAATAGCAATGTTTAAAAAAACTAAAAGAGTAATAGATAACCTCTTAAAAAATTTATCAATCAAAGCCCCCAAGTGATGCTATGCAACTGCAAATCTTGGAACAGTGGTCTCAGGAGAATTGCAACTGCCAGTGACGCAAAGGTAGGTGAAGGGAGGTTGTAGCATACTATGGCCAATGAGGCCTTACGTGCAGAAGGAAGGTAGAATACATGTCAGGTTCATAATGACTTTTTTTAAAAGGGGATGCCACGTTGGTGTACCAAATAATAGCTTTGTATGCTGACATAGCACTTTATGTTTATTAAGTCATTTGAACTTCACAGCTTAGGTTATCCTGTGGTATACAGAGCATAAGGATTATGGAACACCATTTTCTCGATTTGTCAAATGAGGCCTAGTAATCCTGCCTAGTAAGTAAGTAGCAGAAGCAATCTGTTGACTCAAAATCCTACAGCTCGGTATACTATGACACAACCCTGTATCTTCAAGTCAAGTTAACATGTCAAAAACACATTTATTGCACTTAATAAATGCCAGGCACTTGGTGATAAATATTGAGAATATAAATAAAAACAGAAAGAAAGAAAGAATGCCCTTAAGGACCTCATATTCTAATGGTGTAAGAAAACACAGTAAATAGTAGGAGAGGGGTGGGTGCAGAAGAGGATGAAGAAGGTAGGTAGTAATGGGGTCATGGTAGGAAAAAAAAGTCCAGAGAGTCAGGAGTAGAGTCTAGAAAATAACAAAGACATGGCTGGCTGGGGCACCTCCTTAAATTGGAGGGTCTGGGAGGAACTGACCAATCAGAGGAAAGAACTGCAGGAGGAGAGGTCACTTCCAGGATAAAAGGGCCAGGAGCAGACCGACCTTCCAGGGTAAGAAGGCTGCTGTAGGGTGGTAGAGACAATCTAGAGAGTCAGACGGGGAGCCTAGAGAGCAACGCTGTGCTTGAATGCTCCTCTAATCACCCCACGGCCTGGGCAGAAGTCGTAATGCAGAGCCCCAGGACAGAAGCATATGTCTCCTAGGCCTTGGGAAAATGGCCATTTGTGGTAGGTTTCTGGAGCTAGTCTACAACATCATTTCATAGCTACAGGCCCCAGACCACAGGGTCTGATTACCAGAAGATCATTATTTCAGCTTGCAGAGCAACCACTGTTGTTATAAGTAGCTATAAAATTACTGCCTGATAAACTTTCCAAATCTAACCACAATATTATTTTCAATGATGACTCCATTCCCTCCAGCCTCTCTTTACTGGGTATGTACAGAGACTTCCGAGTAGACGTTACACTTCTCTGACAGCTGGTAGACAAAACCAGTTGACTTCAGGGAGTATTTAATTCCACAACCAATGAGGACCATTATATCGTCCTAACTTTTCACCATTGGCTGTCACTCCTGAAATACCCAGCTAGACTGTGCTAAGCTAATGTGTTACAAGACAGAATGTTGAAATATAAAAATAGACCCAGATACTTTAGATAAAGGATATGACAAGAGGAGTCTTTCTGCATTAGGATTTCAGTAATCAAAATAATGTCAGCACACACACATGCTCTGAATTCTTCGCAATCATCATTTCTTATTGTGTAATAATATTCCACTGCATTCATGCACCATGATTCAGAGAGCACAGGTGTCAAAAAGATGGATTTTTCTGAAGTAGTGAGAACTTTACACACACACACACACACACACACACACCAGTGCTCAGATTCCTCAATATTATAGTGGATATGTGGGAGAGCTTTTCTGAAGTTGGATCCCATCAGTGGTGAAATCAGGCTAGTGTAATAAGATCAGACATATTGAGCCCAATTCTCCCCTTCAAGCATGGAAGGACATGAACAATGCTGCTTATAGAGGGAGAGAAAGCCATTCTCCTGTCCCATTTGCAGATTTTCCATGGTACCTTCCTCAGGGAAATCTCCTAAACCAGGCCTGACCCATAGTATGCATAGAGAAACAGAAAAAGTCAGGCAGCTTCCTACTAGTATCACTTTTTCAGATCCCTTTAATAGCTTGGGTCTGGCCTAAAACAAGTTTTTTGGCTCTGAGGGCATGAGACTAGATGCCTAGCGACTAGATGACTAGTCACATCTGAGACTAGATGGGTGTGCGTGTATCTGTGTCTCTGTTTCTATGTGTGTTTCTGTGAGTGTGTGTGTGTCTGTGTGTGTGCTGTGTTGCTCTACCTGCTCATTAAAGGGAAAATAATTTCTATGGATAATCTGTAGGTAGCTTTCCTTCAACATTCAATTTACTCAATATTTATCAGGAACCTAGACCAATAACAATAATGACATATTAACACGGTGTTTCCATTAGTTGCCTTAAAGAACTGTACAACTGAAGAAAAAAAAAAGATGGGTTGATAATGTGGTGAAAGTGAAAGATAACCACTGGGGAGCCCACATGCCCTTAAGGTATCCAGAGAAGATGAGAGAGTCCCCATGCATGCTGGGTGGATTTCCTGCAGTGATTTTATGGGAAGACACGAATAAAGTGTCTTACAAGATGGGCAGGAATGAATGGGTTACAACCTGTATTGTTGGAGGCAACATCCATGGAGACAAGAGCATGGATCTATTGGAATATTGGAATGTAGTTTTACAGTTTACTAAGCATTTAGTAAAACAATATGCTAGGAGCTGTAAAGAATCCCTAAGAAATATGTAAGAAATCCATACTCTATCTGGTTGGAAAGAGAAGACTTAAGACACCTGAAAATATTAGCCAATCATACACTAAAGAACATGATTAAGTTCCTGTATTAATTGCATGGCAACTGACCTCCCCTCAACTAGTAGAGAGTAGAGCTTAATTTTCCATATGGGCTCAAATACATGGAGTGGCATCAATTTTAAGTAATGAAGTGTTTCCTTCTTCCCATATCTCTGTGAAAACACAACTGGTCAACAATCTTCCCTGTTTTTAGTCCATAGGTGATGAATCTGAAATCTGTTGGATTTGAAATGCAGGACCTTCTCTGTTATGCTCCCTCTCAATACTGATCAACCAGTTGGTGTCAATTATTTTTTACAAGAGTAGATCTATGAAGGACAGAAATCATCAAAACATCCCCCAAAGCAGCAGCACACTCTCTCCTTGCATATACAAGATCCCTGGGGAGAGTGGGCTCACACTAAAAACACATGAAAGAGACATATGAGATTGAGTGACTCTTGGCTCTGGTAATTTTTCTCCCTTCCCAGAGTCTTCATCAAGTTTGCGTAGGGACAAGATATTGGCAATGTACAAGTCTTTGCCTTGTTTTGCTTTGCATTGCCTTGCTCAGCTAGGCTGGCTAACAGGTCAATCCGTGATGGGGCTACATCAGGCAGCTCAGTCAACTTCAGCATTATTGTCTCTGCTACCAGTTCCATTTGCTGAGGGGACTTCTGATAGCTTTTCCTACCTTTCAAAAGTAACTAATTCACCTAAGATCCTAAAAAAAGAAACAGAACAGGAATAGAAGTGCCACATGTTCCTGGCCACCTGGCAGTTAGGTGGGAGAGGGCAGGCAACAAAAATGTATTAAGTACCTTACAAACAGAAAAAAAAAAAAGCAAAAAAAACCCATATAGTCTCTGCTCTCAACGAGTTTCTACTTTGATGGAGGAAGACAACCTACAAATAGGGAACTGAAAAGCAGGGGGAACAAGGGGAGGGTTATCTGTGTGTTCAAGTCCAAAAAGTTAGAAACACAGCACAGAGGGTAATGAAGGGTGGCCAACCAGGGTCCCTCTCCAAAATGGAGGAACCATAAGGAACTTACCATTGGGAGAAGGAGGATAATACTATAAAGGGTTATTCCAGAGTCAGAAAGCAACAAGGAAAGATATGAGGAAGCCCCAGGCACAGAGGTAGGACTGCATGTAAAGCATATATAATGTTGAAGTCCAGAAAGTCAGAAGCATAACCAAAAGGGGTTTTCCCCTACCCAGCAGCTCTCAACTGGGTTCTTTTCACCAAATGCCTCCAGAGAGTGATTATCCCCCTTGAAACTCTTGTATCTACACTCAATTCCAGCTTAGCAGTCAATTAAAAGATTTTTTTATCACCAAACAGCATGCCAGAAGAAACAGTTAGAAGATCCCTGCACATGTTCTGAACTGGGGGTAAGGGTCCCTCTGCTGCACGTGCCTAAAACAGTCTCACCAAGTCTCCACATATTGAATTGGAACTGTTAGCTCCCATCATATTTTTGGAAGAACATCTTAGAAGAGTTCCAGGTGAGCTTCCAGTAGCAGAAATTCAACAAATTAAACCTGGAACATTCTAATTACTGGACATTTCAGGAGCACGCCTTCAACTATTCCCACACCTGCACATTCAATTAATTAAATTTTTATTGAGGACAACAGGGCAAGGGGTCCATAGCAATGCAGCTAACATATGTTCAAGGCACCATGTTAAGAACTGGAAATACAAAGGAAAAAATGAAACAATTCTTGTCCTCAAGAAGTTTACATTGAATGAACAAAAAACCATTTCTTACAGACCTATGATCATATTCGAGGCACCGTCCTGGACTTAAAGAATACAAAACCAAAAATGAGACAGTCCCTGCCTTTGTTTGATAAGCATTGTTAATTTCTAATAAGAAGGAATGATACATATAGGGAAGTGGTGTCAGGAAAGGGAGTTTTGGCCTGAGAAGTCATAGGGATGGTGAGTAGAGTCACAGGGCATCCTGTTGTCATCAGGACCTTTTCGGTATCAAAGGTAAATTTGATGCGATTATATTCTACTGGCATAGAAAATGTCCTCTTCATTCTCTTTTCATAACCACATGTTTCAAGGCTCCGAGGTCTCCCAAATACTTATAAGGAAGCCTCTGGGGGCAAAGATGCTCACTCATGTAAAATATTTTTCTTTGATACCTCCAAGCATCCCCACTCTGGAACTAGCTAGCTGTATGACCAAGGCTAAGTCATATAACATTTCTGATTCTCAAGCAACTCTAAGAGTGTCTACTAACAGAGATAGGTTACATCTTGTGGAAGGAATTCCCAGCTAGTAAATCACTTGTTTATTGACTTCTAAGTCCAAGTAGCTAATACCACTTTCTGCACCTAGCTCTGGGGCTGTGGCTAGCAAATAATGACAAATGCCACCAGTGTGTTGGAGAGCGCCTGGTCTTTGAAAGGGTCTTTCTCAAGTCATGCCCTGAAATCAGGCTTTTACAGATCAGAGTTGCAACCCATTTTGCAGTGCTGATAGATCATTAGGCTGGTCCTCATATATCTTAAAAGCAAACCTCCAAGGGGATAACTAAATAAATTATGCTACATGAATATAATGGAATGTTACTGTGCTGTAAGAAGTAGTGAATACTATGAGATGAGTAGTGAGAGACTATTAACTATACTGATACAAAATGAAGTAAACAGAGACAAGGAAATGAGCTACACAATGAATACAAGGATGTAAAAAGAAAGAATCACCATGAAAGTATATGAATGTATTGTAATACTATTGTGCTAGAAGAAATGACAAGCAAGTAGATTTCAGAAAAACCTGGAAAGACTTACATGAACTGATGCTAAGTGAAGTGCGCAGAACCAGGAGAACACTGTATACAGTAACAGCCATACTATGTGATGATTAACTATGAATGACTTAGCTCTTCCTAGCAATACAATCATCCAAAATAATTCCAAAAGACTTATAATAGGAAATGCTATCCATATCTAGAGAAAGAACTCTGAAGTCTGAATGCAGATCAAAGCATACTATTTTTACTTTTTTTCATCATTTTTTTCTTTTGGTTTGTTTCTTCTTTCACAACATGGCTAATATGGAAATATATTTCACATGATTGCACATATATAACCTATATCAAATTGTTTACCATCTTAGGGATGAGGGAGGTAAGAGAAGGAGGAAGAAAACTTGGAACTCAAAATTTTTTTAAAAGAATGTTAAAATTTGTCTTTATGTGTAATTGGAAAAGATAAACTACTATTTTTTAAAAAGATCACCACAAAATTAAAAAAAAAAAAAAGAACATTGCAAAGTTACAGAGAACTAGCATGACTCCTGAGAAGAGGTATGAGAAGACACAGAAATGGGGACACCACAGTGTGGAACATCACATATGTTGCCAGATTCAATGCATTGATGAATTTTGCTAATTTTTTCTTCTACTTCCTTATTTTTCTAGTACAAAGAAAAGATCTTTGTTATATAATATAGCTGTTTTGGAGGAGAGAAAGAAGAAAAGCTGGGGAAGAAATTTAGGCTATGTAAAAACAAAATATATCAATAATTTTTTTAAAGTAAAATAGAATATTACCCTATTTGGGTTAAAACAGGAATTTAAAAAAAAACCAACTTACATAAATGCATGGCTACCTATTTGATTAAAACTAACAAACCAAGACAGCAAAAATGCTAAATAGTAAACATACATTGTAGCAAAGGAAATTTTTTAAAATGTAAATGAATTGCATAACTGGCTATCAGAACAAAGACAGTCTTATCTCAATGTAAAAAAGAAAAAAAAGTTAAGATTACCAGCTGTTTCCAGTTTCTTTCTTATGGACCTTCCCAGCCATTCATGAGGTTTGGCTCTGGCTATACCGGGTGTGTATGGGTGAGGAAGCCTTAGCTAGCTCTGTTAAATTAAATAGCTTATATTTATATAATGCTTGCTACATACAAGGAACTGTGCTAAGCTCTTTACAATTATTATCTCATTTGATCCTGAGAACAACTTTGACAGGGAGGTGCCATTATTATCTTCATTTTATAGATGAGGAAACTGAGGCAGAGATTGAGTCACAGCTAAGTGTCTGAGGACAAATTTGAATTGAGATCTTCCTGACTCTAAGACTGTATTTCTGATATTCTTCCAGAATAACTGAATCCTTCCCCTAAAACTGGGTGTGGCTAACTATGGTCCAGCTAAAGATAAAACTGTTCAGTGCTACTTAATTGGGATAAGTTGCTGGGATGAAAATTTAAGGGGATTCCTTTCCAAGTAGTTCTAAAAGTTTGAGGAGAAATCTCAGTAGCACAAGTTACCAACACCCAAGACCTTCCATCTTCCTCCTTATCTTTCTTCCCTTTCTTCTTTCTCCTCTCTAACGCTCATGATCCTAATCTACTAGTATTGCTTCCTTCCACCAATATTACTAAGCAGCAACCTTGGGTACTTGTGTACAAAATTGTGAAGTCAATAAAAATATTCATCTTTTTTAGCCATCTACTTCCTCTTTCATGGTTTAGTTCTTTTCCTATTCCTCTAGGCCCTGCCTAAGTCTCTACCCCTAAGAACTTTTGGGTAAGAATCCTAAATTTAGGTTTTAGGATTAGAAACAAATTGAGAGTTCTTCACATAGCTATATTATTTTGACCAGCTATTCTTTCAATCTGATGTGTCCAACAAGAAGCTGGTAAAAATTGAAGGTGTGACCCTGCATTACAACAGGGGACTCACATCCATCCTCCACCTTACACAGTCCCCTCAAAGATGTCTCTAGAGCCAGAACAACAAATTCTTTCACCTGAGATGGAAAGGTATTATGGGGCCAGTACAGCAGAGAACAGTTAGTGGGAGGAGAGGGTATCCACTAGCTGGTAACGATTATGCCTGGGATGGACCAATAACAAGGGCAAGAAGATGAGAATACTCATCGGACAAAAAAAACCGCCCAGGTCTCATCCCACCTTGTGGAGAGCTTTGGGAGCAGCCTGGCCAAGGGGGCAGCATTAATCTTCTTGGGACAAGCCCCTGGAGAACATAGAGCAGAAGTGGTTAGGTCCTTATAATCCTCAGAGAGAGGAATACCTACTCAACTTACCTTAGGTACATCTCCTACTGTCAGAGCCCTAGGGCAAAGGCTTACTGGACTGACTCCAATTATCCCTCAGGCTTCTTCTACCAAGGAGGTCTTGTAGTTTGTGTCAACTATCATATGGAAATTTGCTTAGGTCTCACCTAAAATACTCAAAATATTACAATTTAGCGCTTTGCTCTCTTTACTCTTCACTTCACTGGAATATATAAACTGGTTCTGTCATCTATGTTCCTTATCTATATCATGTGAATTAATACCCTCCTTTATTTCTTATTTTTTGCTTTTTGGAGGGCAATTGGGGTTAAGTGACTTGCCCAAAGTCACACCGCTAGTTAGTGTGTCAAGTATCTGAGGCCAAATTTGAACTCAAGTCCTCCTGATTCCAGGACCGGTGCTCTACTCACTGCACCACCTAGCCACCCCAATATCCTCCTTTATACCTCATAAATATGAAAATAGGTGAAGCATAAGCCACACCAGTGGTAGAAGGCCCATTTCTTCATTTTTTCCATCGCATTTTGGATTACTTACTTACCTGTAGCAGATGGAGGATTATCAGTCTAAAAAATCTGACTCATTTTGAATATGGGAAAAAGGCAACCCACAAGACAAGAAAGGGGTAACTGTATTTTATAGACCTGAGAAACAGGCAGGGTCCATGTTCATTAGGAACCAGACTGCGGGTGGGTGTGGGGAATTACACAACCTTTAGCTGGACTTCAGTGCAGAGTTGGCAAATTCCTGGGAACAAGAGGAGGTGTGGAAGGAGGCCAGCATCTCTAATCATCTTGGCTGCAGTTGTCCCAGGGTTAAAAAACAAAAGGATGAATTTTTTTCCCCTTCAAAGAAAAGTTTAAGGTCTTCTTGCTGGCTGAAGATATGTGAGAAATATTTGCCTCAACTTATTATTGTCATTGTTGTTATTTTTATTATTATTATTACTTCCTTTCAGTATCAGCAAAGCATTCCAGAGGAAGTTGAAAGCTGTGCTTCTAGACCAGGCCATGGGCAGCATTTCATCCTTTCCAGGATGGCAATTTCTTAAATTTGCATCCAAAAAAGGGTGTTGGTATAAACCCAGGGGCTTATTGCTGTGTTGTTTTGCATTTTTTTTTTCCATTGCCTTAATTAGAAAGCAAGGGGAGGGACTGCTGGTACTTTTATCCTAGGAGGTCATAGCAAGTAGAATGTAGCTCATATGTAGCATCACATGAGAAAGAGCGTGGGAACCACAAGAAGCTGCTGCTTTGACTAGGGAGAGGGGGATGGACTTTATTTATCTAATTAATTATTCATTCATCCGTAATAATATGGTTCTTCTGTTACTTTTAGAGAAATTAGAGAATGAGATGGGCATCTGGCTGCCTTTCATTTTCTTGTCTCCTGTTGAACAGGGTTGGTCTTGTTCGTAACTGAAACTGACATCACACCTATTTGAGGCAACTAGGCAATACGGTATATAGATAATGCAATGGACCTGGAGTCAGGAAGACCTGAGTTCAGATATGGCCTCAGATATACTTTCTAACTGTGTGACCCTGGCTAAGTCATTTAACCTTTGCCCACCTCAGTTTTCTCATCTGTAGAATAGCACTTACCTCCCAGAGTTGTTGTGAGGCTCAAATGAGATATTATTCAGAAAGCACCTTATAAACCTTAAAGCAGCAGTTCTCAACCTGTGGGTTATATTCAATTTGTAACAATGAAATTACATCCTGCATATCAGATATTTACATTACGATTCATAACAGTAGCAAAATTACAGTTATGAAGTAGCAATGAAAATAATTTTATGGTTGGGGGTCACCACAACATGAGGAACTGTATTAAAGGGTCGTGGCATTAAGAAGGTTGAGAATCACTGCCTTAAAGCATTATATACATGTTAGCCATTATTAATTAATTTACATCTGCCCCCAAACTTCATTCTCCAGTGGTGTATAGTCACTCCTTACCTGTCCTACAAATTCCCAGCGTTCATCCTCAGTTAGAATTATAAGATTTTTAGGATTTAGAGTTGGAAGGGTCCTTCAAAATCCCATAATTCAGTTCTTTCATTTTACACATGGCAAAATGGAGGCATAGAGAGGTCATGAAGCCAGGAATCAATAATAATTAATAATAAAGCTTATAACAGACTTAAGGTTCAGATTCTTCTCACTCCAAATCCAGTACTCTTTCCTGTTTTAAACAAAGATTGGAGCAAAGACAGGCTTCTGATCAAAAGGTCTTAGGGAAACCATAGTACCTGCTCAGGGTGAGGAATTGAGGTTGTTGACATGGCTGCTTTGGCCATCACCCACCCTTTAGTTCACAACTACCCTTTAGCCTCACCTGTGTTTGAAAATGGGGCATAAAATTTTTTTTAATTAAAAAAAAAAGAAAATGGAGCATAAGACAAAACATTATTCTACCTTCTTCTAGAAGAATACAAAATCCTTTTGGCTTTTCTCCTGACTACAACTGAGGGTAAGCAATCCCACTTCCTTATTTCTACAATCACAAATATGCATAAACTTTATTCTTTTGTTTTTCTTTTGACAAACTTCCCTCACTGATGCTCACAATTCTCTAGGGCAGTGGGTAAGTCCCCTAGGAAGCAGTGTGACATAGTATAGTGTTAGACCTGCAGGTAGGAAGATAGGTTCAAATCTTGCTTCTGACATTTCCTAGCTTTGTGACCTTGGGTCTCTCTGAGTCTCAATGTTCATCTGTAAAATGGGGATAGCAAAACCTGAAGCACCTGCCTGATTGGGTTGTTGTGAGGCTTAAATGAGATAAAGTATAAAAAATGCTTTGCAAACCTAAAAGGGCTCTATAAATGTCAGCTACTGTTATTATCATTACTATGTTCTCCTGTGAGGGAGCTGGAACCCAGTTACAAAGTTATAGCAAGTCAGACCAGAAACTAAAATATGAGCTTTCTATTTCCCAACCCCTCCCCCTCCCTATTTTTTGTTTTTTTGGCTTTTGCTTTTTGCATTTTGGAGAAAGAAGAAAGCCTAACTTTTGGCAGTGATTAATAGTGTCATATTCCACGGCCAAAAGTTTATACAACACATGGTCTAACCTTGGAGTTTCTTACATTGTTTTCCTGCTGTTGCTTCTCCAAGGTTCTCAGTTAAATGCCTGATTAAAAGTAATGTGTAAATCTTGGTAAAAGCTGCTGCGTTTGACCTTGAATTCTAATCTTTTTCAGAGGTGGGGGGAGTTGGGTCTCTCCAATCTCAGGCCAGGATTCATTCTTGACAGGGTAGTTACCTTTTTGGACCTCAGCCCTGATTCAGTGTTGTCTTGGGTTTCAAAGGATTAATCTTCAATTCACAGCCTGGGAAAGGAAAGTCGTAGTCAAGCCTGGAGATCACTGGTAGAAATATCCACTATCCTCTTCCCTTTCCCCTCATTCTGTTTGAGCCTTCCCTTCCCTCCCCCTCCCCCTCCCCCTCCCCCTCCCCCCAGTCTTTTTTCTACCCCCCTCTCTTATTGTTTTTCTTCATTTCCATTGATTTTGGACTCTAGGGCAAACGGAGGGCAGGGACCACAGGTGGGGTGGGTGGGTGGGTGGCACAGAGCAAGGAAGAGAGAGAGAGAGGAGAGAATAGGAAGAAATTATAGATCTTGGGACATAAGCTCCAAGATGCTGGAGTCCATCCAAGTCTGCTGCTGAGGAGCTGGTTACTAGGGAAGGAAACAGGGTGTGGCTGAGCTGGGAAGGAACTCACCTGGGGTGCAGACATGGTGGGGGAAGGGGCATTGTTTTGGGATGGAGAAAGGAAGTATCATCTAATAGCTTCCTATCTTAAATTATTCTTACTGAGTGCTAAACTCAGTTGTTTCTCTCTGTGGAAGGAGAATACATGTTATTAGAACCACAAAACTTCAAGCATGTTGGGGAAAAGCCCAGGTCTGCATTCCATTTCTGTTCACATTCCACATTCTTTTAAAATTTTTTTTTTTTTTGGTTTTTGGAGGGAGGAATGCAGGACAATTGGAGTTAAGTGACTTGCCCAAGGTCACACAGCTAGCAAATGTTAAGTGTCTGAGGCTGGATTTGAACTCAGGTCCACCTGACTCCGGGCACATGCTCTATTCACTGCCTAGCCACCCCAGAAAGACATTTCTGCCACCAGGAAAGAGAAGCTTTATGAACAAGATACTGGGAACAGGCAAAGAGTCCTGGTCTTGGGGTACAGAAAACCTGAATTCAGATTCTGACTCATGTACTAACTCTGTGACCCTGAGCAAGCCATTTGACCTCTCTCAGCCTCAGTTTCCTCATATGTAAAAAGGGGCTGATAATAGTATCTACCTCACAGAGTTATTATAAGGATCAAATGAAATAATATATGTAAAACACTTTGCAAATTTTAAATGGCTATATTACAAATGTTTTGTTGTTGTTATTACTAGTACTAAAAGTTCCCCCATTGGGGAGGTCTTTTGCCAATTAGCTGGGTAAACCTGGGCAAGTCACTTTCCTTTTCCAGGTCTTAATTTCCTCATATGTAATGTAGGGAGATGGATTAGATCATCTCCAAGGTTCTATGAATCCATCAACTGTGTGACAAAAAACAACAGCCTGCTTATTGGGTGAAAGCCAACAAAGGTTTGGGCATGGTGGCAGGGAATGACATGCTACTAGCCCTTTCCAGTGGTACTAAGTTAGCCCTTTCTCTAAGAATGGGAAAAGAGGAGACTGTGTTGGTTGGCAGGCCAGAGACAGAAATAGGAAAGGGGTGCTTCTTATGTGTCCTCTTGGCAATATTCCCTGTGGATACCACAGAGTCAAGAAGAGGAGCACAGCATGTCCTCTGCAAACAAAATTCAGTGCCCAGGACTATCCAGCCCACAGAGGAGGGTCTTAAGAAGTAAATAGCATAGGATATAACTTTATAGTAATCCTCTAAGTAACCCATCTTCTTTCTTCAAAAAAATTTTTTTTGATTATGATTATTTATAGCCATAAAAAGCTCAAATTTATAACCTTTGGAGTTTGCAAAATGTTTGCTCACAAGAACCCTATTATAAGATAGGTAGTACAAATATGATTATGTCCATTTTATAGATGAGGAAACCGAGTCTCTGAGAGATTGAGTAATTTGTCCACAATCATACAATGAGCATTTCAGGCCATCTTCTTTCAGAACATATGTGTTTGGGAACCAAGTGTTTGCTCCAAGTACCCCCTTCCTCCATTGACTGAGATCTCTGTGGACATGGCCCAGAGCACATTTTTTTTTTTTAGTTAAAAGTGACTAATAGGAGAAAAACTGGTCCAGTAAAGCTGAGCTCTGAGTTCCCCTACTTTCCTTTGTCAAGAAGCTTCAATGTAGTTTGCTTAAACATTTAACTCCTATTTCTAGTAGCTTCTAACCTATAGGTCCATGATATTAATAGTGTTAATAGCGAGCTCAGTAGGGTCTGAGAAGCAAAAAGTGTTCATGGTACCCACATCACAGAGTAGCTGGTAATAAGCCTTTCCACATGTGAGGATTCTATAGTGTTCCATGTACAGGGAAAAATCTCAAATAATACAATCCTATTGGCCTAAGTGAACTTCTGGTTGTTAAGCATATCGATTTTTCTTTAAGTAGAAATGGAATTGATTATTTTTTTTTCCAGATCTGAGGCTCTGAAATTTAGCCTCTATTATTAGCAGCATCCCAGCTGTCATGTGCTCTAATCAATTTGGATCTGGCCTGAATTGGGCTGGATCATTGCTTATCACTGCAGGCTCACACTTCCATTTTAGCTCAACTCAATTCAACAACGTATAAAGTGCCTACAGCACTGGGATGGGAAGATGATGTGGTCCAGTTTGTCATTGTTCCCCTGATCCCCTTAAAAGGGTGCTCCCAAAACTGAATATAATTATGCTGATGTGCTCTGACCAAGGCAACCCTGGGCTTGATATACCATTATATGGAACTTTACATATATAGACTTTGACACTATTACCTCCCTCATTGTGAATAGAAGTTACTCATGTGATACTCTGTGCATATAATTAATTCTCAAAAAGATTTTGTTTTTGAAAGGAGGATAAAGATTGTTTTCCTTGGTATGTAGTTCTAGATGCCCCATTTCAAGAGGAACAATGACAAATGGAATTTCATCCAGAAGAACACTAGCTGGGAGCAGTTTGTCCAAAAAAGATCTGTGGTTGTTAGTGACTATAAGCTCAAGAGGAACCAATAATATCAACTCAGTAGCTCAAACTGCCAAGGCTGCATTAAAAGAAGCTTGGCTTCCAGGAGTAGAGACGTCATCTCACAGTCCTCTATCCTGGTATTGGGTTCAGTTCTGGGCACCATTTTTTATGCCAGTTATAAATCAACCAAAGATGATGACAAAGGACCTCATGGTCATGTCATATGAGGATTATGTGATAGAAATGAAAAGCTTGAAGAAATAGACATGGGAAAGGGAGGGAAGATATGACTTTGCTGTAAAGTTATTTCGGTCCTGTCCAACTCTTTGTGACCATATTTAGGATTTTCTTGGGTTTGGTTTGCCATTTCCAGCTCATTTTATGAATGAGAAAATTGAGATAAACAGGATTAAGTGACTTGCCCAGGATCATAGAGCTAGTTGTCCAAGGCTAGATTTGAACTCATTTCCTCCTAACTCCAAAGCCAGCACTCTATGCACTGCACCACCTAGCTGCCCCTGGAGGTAGCATAGCTGTCTCCAAGTGTTTGAAGCATATTTTTTATTCTTTCTTTCATTTTCATACAAGACTGATACAGAAATTCTTTTTGCTTGACTACACATATCTGTAATAGATTTTGTTTCTCTTGCCTTCTCAATGGGTGGGGGAGAAGAAAAATTAAAATGAAAATAGAATAGAATTTTTAAAACCTCAAAATAGGTATGACCTGAATGCAAAAAATCACACTAAGAATAAATAAATGATTGAACAACAACAACAAAACAAGGTTACCTTAGAGCTCTCAAAAAATAGACTTGGGAGGAATTAGATTTTCCCTCTTTGGAAATCTTCAAGCAGAGGTGAGACAATTTATCAAATGTGTTGAGGGGAGGGGGTTATATTCCTTTCATGTATAGATTACAGACCCCTGAAGTATATTTCAACTCTCAAAAGTCTGTGCTTCTATGAACTTTCACATTATAGAGGGGTTTTGTTTTTCAGGAATGGGTTGGATTTCTTGATCACCAAGGTTCCTTGAACTCTGGAATTCCAATGTCCCACAAAGAGTACAGAAACCATAATATGGGAGAAATAGTTGAAAGAACTAGAGATGTTGAGCTTCAAAAGAGAAGATTTAGAAGCTGTTGGAAATTAGTTATCTTCTTCCCCTTTCCCCTATACTCAGAAGAGTTGACCTTACCCCTTTTGCAAAAGTTAATTCCTCTTCATTTTCTCTTAATTCCATCTCCTTGTGTCTGTTCCACCACTTTGCTCCCTCTGTCTCATGAATCTTCAGTCTGTTGTTCTCTACTGGCTCCTTACTTTCAGACCACAGACATGCTGAGATCTCCCCAATCCTAAACAAATTAAAAAACACCAACAAAAACCAAACCCAATCTTTCCTTTCACCCTACCATCAAGCTACTATCTTATGTCTCTCCTTCCATTCACTGTCATACTCTAAGAAAGAACAGCAGAGCTCTAGTGCCCTCCACTTTATCACCCTCCTCTCAATCCTCAGTCCCTAGCAATGTGGCTTCTCTCTCCATTGCTCACTGAAATAGCTCTCTTCCAAAGGTCACTAATTACATCCTTATCACTAAATGCACTGGTCTTTTCCCCTGTCTTAGTCCAGTTTGATGGCCGCTTTATTTGACATAAAAAGGAAAGTAGACAGAGATTCTTGGCTGGAGCAGGTAAGACATATAGGAGAAGGGGGCAGTTGTAGAAGAGAACCTGAACGGTGAAAAGGCTAGATTGGAACCAGGGAAAGGGAGAAGATGGTAAGGTTGGGACAAGGCTAAAGTCAGAAATTATCCAAGAACTCTCCCAGTAGAGTGAGTTACACACACCAAAATTTACTTCTAGGGGTTTCTGGAAAGTCACTGGGTGAAAGGAGAAGGGAAATAAAAGATAAAGGAATAGAGAAGTTGTTTGTCCTTCATTTTCAAAGAGGACTAATAACATGACGGGATGATGTCTTGATTCGTGCCTGAATTGGGTTTAAGTGAAGCAGAATTGCACAAAGTTGTCAGCCTCACTCTCCCAGAGTCATTGAAGTCCAGTGGCAAGACAAAAAAATCAGGATGACTAGTGATGGCCAAGGATGCAATGACCTTGGGTTTTCAATGTCTGACCAAGCTCTAAGTGTGCCACAGTGCCTATATCAGCTGCCTTCATGGCCACAGGAACAAATTGTTCTTATCTTCCCATTCTACTCAGGGAAGTCTGAATTCACATGCTTGGGGTTTGAGGCCTGTCTTTTACCCTCAACCTGGTTTAGCCTGTCTGTTGAGATGGTTTACTGGGGTGTGGTTACTGTACATGCTACAGCTTCTTGGATCCACAGGTGAGAGGTAGACACCAAAGGTGGATGAGCAGACTTGAAAAGGGCTATAACATCAGAGGTGCTAATATTCCCTGGACACTCTGTAAACCCCAGGAGTGGAAGTGAGAGAAGAAGGTAAGAAGGAGACAGTGTTTGTCATCCTTGATGAGCTAGAGTGATTGGACAAGGGAAGCAAAACAGGGAAAGTTGTATGGTTCCATTAGGTATATACACCTAGATCCTGATTAATGTAAATTGTGAAGTCTGTGAAGTGGTTGCACATATTTGAATTCATACTATGTTCCATTATAATTGTCCAGAATATTTGTTCTATTCCAATGGCAAATAATGTGACCACTTCACAGGATTCATCATTCCCACTAATCAGGACTTAGCTTTACTCTTCATCATAGGAACCCTCTGTCTTATTCAAGAGGTCATGATATATTTTCAGAGTAGATAGAAAGATCTTTTGGGGTTCCCCATTAATGTGACTTTCCCCAAGTTACCCAACAATGAAATATGTTTCCTCCAAGAGTAGTGAGCTCCCTATTCACTAGAAGTGATTAGAGTGACACTGGAGTAGCTGAATGTCAGCACTAAAGCCATTTCTAATATATTTACATGACTCCTTGAGTGTTCATCATTCATTATTGGTCTATTCATACCCATAATGCATCCCTCTATTGTCCTTTGAGGCACCTTAAAATTCTAAACTTCAGAGCTAAAGTTCTTATGGAGGTGAACATATTCAATGCTCTGAAAGTATGACTGAGTCCTAAGTAAGAATTAATCACTCAGTCCATAGAAAAGAAAGCCAAGGAACAACTCAGGAGGAGTTTTCATAATAAAGTTATTTCAAAAGTGACAGGAACAAGCCTACATTTCTGCTGGAAAAGAATGAGAGTGGACCTTGTCTGAGGCATGCAGGATTTAAGACAGATATGTCCATGTAAGCGTGGAATCATGCCAAACATAGTTGTTGGAGACAAAGTAACAGGCACTGAGTCATAAATTACTCCAAGATTTTTCATTTCCAATATTGATGTTGAGATGGAGGATTATAGAAGAAAGACAAGCACTTCTGATTTTGAGGTGTTTTGTTGAGTTAGTGATAGAGGTCTCTTTGTTGTTCCATTGTTTCAGCCATGTCCAACTCTTTGTGATTCCATTTGGAGTTTTCTTGGCAAAAATACTGGAGTAGTTTTCCGGTTCCTTCTCCAGCTCATTTTGCAGATGAGGAAACTGAGGCAAACAGGGTTAAGTGACTTCCCTAGAGTCTCATAGCTAGTAAATGTCGGAGGCCAGATTTGAACTCAGGAAGATTAGTCTTCCTGACTTCATGGCTGGCACTATATCCACTATGACACCTAGCTGCCCAGAGATGTCTAGTATGAGGCATATTTTAATACATTCAAGAATCTGGGGTCTCATCCGTGGAGGTAATCCCTCCAATGATACAGGTACCTGTTCATCTTATATAACTGTTGTCCATATCCTTTCACAAATCTTTGGCAGGGAGTCTCCCTGACATTCAGGGGGACCCCTCTCTAGACCATCTAGACGTACTAGGGATTCCAATATAAGAAGAGAGTGATCCTCTAGGTATACCTTGCTCTTGCTCTATGAACAAATCTCCTTCTCTTCCAGGCATGCATCTCTCTGGTGGTGTCTTTTATACCACTTCTGCTGTATAATTCTTCCTGGGAGATGTGTTGCAGCTTGCTTATGCAAGAGTACGTGGGAGACATACTGAAGATTAATTACCACATAGGCCTCTGTTTGGGAAGAAAGTTCACAGATGTCCAGTTGGAAGGGAACTGTGAGGCTATAGACTCCAACCACCTCATTTTACAGATGAGGAAACTGAGGCCCAGGATGGCTAAGGAATTTGCCCAAGGTCACACAGGTAGTATCAGAAGCAAGATTTGAACACAGGCCCTCTACCTCCAGAGTTAGTGTTTGTGTTGTTTTGTTTTTTATAACATGTGCCCTCCTCAAATTGAAGAGTGGTAGAGTGTCTGGGCTATCCAGATGGGTTCCATGTGGATAGTAACTGAACCCATGTGAAAGGATGCTGTTGCCCAGGGTCTTCTAAAATAGAGAGAAAAACAGGAGAAGAAGGAAAGATCAAAACTGGCAGAAAAGGAGTAATGAGGTGTTACAGGAATAATTACTCTACTTCCTATCAAATGCCATGCTTGGAAGAACAGCATGTCCCCATATCAGGTACCCATAGGTACTTCCCCCACCCCATACAAACACATAGGAGGTGCTTAATAAATGTTTATTGAACTGAATTGAATTGCAATTATATCTATCTAAGCTATTCAGATGAAGGATCTCTTTCTGTCAGTTAAATGCTAAGATAGGAGACAAATTTACTCAAAAATCCTTAAATTGTGGTTTACCTTTCATTGGAAAACCCAGATCTAGTTTTTCTTCCCACTACCTCTCTAACACTGGTCTGTATCACAAAGCACAGATACCACACATTTCTTATCATCTCCCAAGCACTCTTGAGTGGCAAGGCACTCAACAACTGCTCATTTGGTCAGGGAGATAGGCATTGGTCTCACTTGTTCCCAAATGCAACAGATCTTTCTTATCCACTTTAGAAACCAGACAAATAGCTTTGGGTGAGGGTTTCCTTCAACGTTTGTTTTGGGGTGTAGCAAAGACTCTTCGGTGTAGCAAGAACCCTGTGGTAATGATAACAGTAAAAGTATCAGAATTAAGATGGAGACAATTTTAAAAGTACTGTGAAAGGCACACAGTGGAATAAGGGTCATCAAGAAAAGACTAGATAGATAACTTAGTAATTTTAATAATTACCAATAATTTAGTAATATACATATATATGTATATATATGTGTGTGGGTGTGTATACATATATATATATATATATATATATATATATATATATATATATATATATACCATTGTTCTTATTCAGTCATTTGGAATTTTCTTGGCAAAGATACTGGAGTAGTTTGCCATTTCCTTCTCCATCTTATTTTACAGATGAGGAAACTGAGGTAAATAGGATTAAGTGACTTACCCAGGGTCAGTCACCCAGCTAGGAAGTGTCAGAGGCCAGATTTGAACTCAGGAAGATAGTCTTCGTGACTTCAGGCCTGATACTCTATCCATTGCCCCACTTAGCTGTCCCTTAGTAATAATAATAGCTAGCATTTGTATAGAACCTACTATGTGCCAAGCCCTGTGCTAAGTGATTTGCAAATATTATCTCACTTGATCCTTATAACAACTCTGATAGGTGGGCTATTAGTCCCATTTTTATAGTTGAGACAGAGGTTAAGTGACTTGCCCAAGGTCACACAGTGAGTAAATATCTGAGGAAAGCTTTGAATTCAAGTCTTCCTGACTCCAGACTGAGTGTGTTTTCCATCCCACCAGTTCTATGTGAAAGTATATTTGAATCAGTAACAGTATAGACCTTTTTTTTAATAGTAATTTTCTTATTTATATATTTTTTTGCTAACCTGTGAAAATTTTTTGTGGTTCCAACTCCAATCCAACAAGTACTTTTTAAGTGCCTATCATGTGCAAAGCATGGTGTTCCCTGATGGTGCTACAAAGACAAAATGAAAGATGGTCTCGTTCCTCAAGGAGCTTATATTTTGTTGTGGGGGATGCTATATACAAATGGATGAGGTTCAAAATGATCATCTGAAGATCAGAGAGACTGATGGAGTGCTTGTGCTTGGACCCCAGCCTTAGGACCATATCTCTCCTCAGTCCAAAGATCCTATCTCTGGCAATAACTCATGAGGCAAACTATCTCTCCCTGTTACAAGAACAAGCTGACCTCTGTAGCATTTCCCTTGCATCAACAGGACCATCTTGTGCCAACAGAACTATTATGTCCTGGTTCCCACAGTTACCATATGCAATCCAGAGGTCAAGTATAGATATCAACTCCCTAGGATATCTTGTTCCAGATGTAGACATAAAGACATACAGACCCCTTAGAAGCCTCCGTTCTCTGCTCCCCCCATCCCCCAGGTTTCCAGTAATGAATGATGCCTGCACTCAAGGTACAGAAATTGTATGTTAACACCTAATTAGCATAGTTGGTACACAATGCACTGTCTTCCCTTATAAGCTTTAACATCATTCCTGTTAGGTTATGAGTTCCCTGAAAAGAATGCCCGCTATATAGCATTACAATAAACTTTTTGCCACTTGACTGGAAGACTGCTTGAGTCCACGAATTCTTTCCAGACAACTCCACCCTGAACCTTGGCATTTTGGGGTCCCTGTGCCTCTAAAACCACTTCAAGACCATCCCTTAACAACTAAGAGGATTTGAAAAGGCTTCCTATAGGACATGGTACATTAGCTGAGTCTTAAAGAAAGCCAAGGATTTTTAAGAGGCAGAGGTGAGGAAGGAGTATATGTAATCTAGGAACAGAGAACAGACTGGGAAAAGCAGGGAGGCAGGAGATGGGATGCTGAGTTCAATAAATAGCTAATAGGCCATTTTAGAATTAAAAGTTAAACAAACAACAGAATGGCAATGATAAAAAGCTACTTTACCATGATGTACTTGTAATAATGATGAGGTACATGCTCTGGGAACCCCCTTGAGCTCTACTTGAATCTTCCCACATGAAGCATTTGCCTGAGGCCATAAGCCTTTCATTATAGCTGGGCCCAAATCTCTGTTACTAGCCTAGCCTTCCATTCTTCAGAAGCTACGCCTAGGTCCGTGTCCTCCAACATAACCAAACTGGACCAAGAACCTGGGGGTGTCAGGCTGAGTACAAGACAGCCTCCTAGCTGTCTGACCTAATGGGACCTGAGAGGTCAGGCCCAAAAAACACCTTCAAGGTACTTGGAGAGCAAGAAGGGAATAGGGAAAGAGAGAGGCTTACATACCTTCCAGTCCTGGCTGGAGAAGAATTTGGGATTAGCAGTGTTTCCCGGTCAGGGAACCATAAAATGTTGAGGTCAGGAAACCATAAAATATTGAGATTTAAGGTTTAGGGGTTCTCAAGACCCCAAAATACCAATATGCCAGGTCCCACCAAATGAATTTGACTCAAGTCTTCTCTCAGCCAAAGTAAAGCAAAGTTTATTAAAGGTTGGCCATAATGGGTAGACTCTTTTTTTCTTTTTTTTGTTTTTCTTTTCTTTTTTCTTTTAAAAAAATATTTTATTTATTTACTTTTAGTTTTCAACATTCATTTCCGCAAGATTTTGAGTTATAAATTCTAATGGGTAGACTCTTAAGGAGTTTAGGTATCTGTGACACTTGTATTGGACAAGCAGGCCAGAATAATCTGACACAGAGTGAGTCTGCTGTAGATAATTTTAGGGCCTCATGGAGGCAAGATGGAGCTTATATACAGAAAGATTGTGAGAGAATTCTAGGGGTGGTCTAGAGGAGCAGTTTGGGTAGGGTGTTCAGGAGGAGTCAAATGAGGTCAGACTCCAATAATGACAGATTAAGGGTGGGAAATACCTGGAGGCTACCTGGAGATGACAGACAATGGAGGGCTAGGCTAGTTTAAAGGCAACAGATTTGGGAATAGATATTTTGGGAGGATCAAGGGTGGAGGGTAGCTAGGCTAGTAACCGAGATTTGGGCCCAGCTATAAAGAAAGGCTTATGACCTCAGGCAAATGCCTCATGTGGGAAGATTCAAGCAGAGCTCAAGAGGGTTCCCAGAGCTTGTACCTCATCAATAGGGGTTTAAAAACTACCTGGAATTTGGAGATTTGTAGTTCAGAGGAGTAAGCATTTCAGGCCAGGCTTAAAAGTGATTTGAACTCTCAAAATCTTTGAGCCAGAAAGGGGGCTGGAGTCAGGTCTGGAAGTTTTGAAAGAGAAACACAGAGCTGGTAAGAAGGCAGATGGAGAAGAAGAAGCAGGGAAATGGCATTTATAGCTCCACCCAGGACTTAAAATTAATTGCTTAACCTGGGTGGGGCTGGTTAAATCTCCTGGGAAAAGGAGGATGGGGCAGTGGCAGAAGAAAACATTACATCTAAATCACAGTCCTGGGAGAGATAGACAAAGCCTAGAATGTGTTCTCCATCAGAGTGGAGAGAGTAGAAAGAATAAGTTACCATCAAGATAACTTTGCCTTCCATAGAGACATAGTTATTCTTCTATGGAGATGCATTTTTAAAGATTAAATAAAAGACTTGTCTAGTGACTAAGATTTTGAATACCAAGAGAAATTCAAATAAATATTCAATTAAAAAAATATTCAATTAAAGGAAGTTGTCTCACAATAAAGTACATTTAAGTCAACTGCAGTGAATATCTATTTCTATATTTCTATGCCAACTCAGGAAAATATTTTTGTTCCAATCTTGAACCCACTTTAATATAACAAATATTGAGAAAAAATTATATGAAATGAACCTGGAAAGGAAGACTAGAAAAATTGGGAAAGACTTTAAATACCAAAATGAGGAATTTGTATTTTATCCTAGAGTCAATAAAGAATTACAAAAAGTTCTCAGAGTAAAGACACAATAAGACCTGTGCTTTAGGCATCAGGGAGAAATCCTTCCATCAGAATATAAGCTCCTTGAGGGCAGGGACTTTGTTTTTGCCTTTAATTTTTTTTTTGTATCCCAAGTGTAGCACAGTACCTGATATATCATAAGTACTTGATAAATGCTTGTTGTTGACTGAAAATGTTTTCTTTAATGAATGTTAAAAATTGCTTCTACATGTAATGGGGGGGTAATTTTTTTTAAAAAAGTTAAATAAAGGAATACAGTTCAGCAAGCCATGTGAAAAATGAACTGAGGAGGGGGAAAGATTGGAATTGTTCTAGAAGTAGCGAAAAGAAATAAAGGTAAGGACCTGAGCTATCATATTGCCTGTGTAAATGTAGAAAAAGGCATAGATTCTGTTAGCCAGATGGACTTGCACAGGGATCAGCTACTCATCAATGGCCATATTAAAACAATGATTGAATTTCTTAGAAATGTTGTGAAGAAATCAGGAGGACCCGAGTTCAAACCTGGCCTCAGACACTTACCAAAAACTAGCCCTGTTGATATGGTTAGGTTAGGGGTGCTCAAGACCCCAAAATACCGACATGCTAGTTCCCACATAATGAATTGGACTCAACTCTCCTCAGCCAAAGAAAAGTAAAGTTTATTAAAAGTTCATTAAAAGTTTGCCATATTGGGTAGACTCTTAAGGAGCCTAGGTATCAGTAAGGCTTTCATGGGCAAGCAGGCCAGAGAAAGTCTGTGCTAGGTCATTCTATGGCATTCTCACACACTAGAGCAAGAAGGGATCTTATGTACAGGAAGGTTGTGGGAGGAATCTAGGGGTGGTCTGGAGGAGGAGTTTGGGGAAGGTCTTCAGGAGGAGTTAATGAGGTCAATGAGTGATTAAGGGTGGGAAGTTGTTGGAGGCTACCTAGAGCCAACAGACAATGGTGGGCTAGGCCAGTTCAAAGGTGGATTGATATTTTGATAGGCTCAAGGGTAGGAAGTAGATGGACAATGGAGGGCTAGGCTAGTAACAGATGTTTGTGCCTAGCCACAATGAAAGCTTATGGCCTCTGCAAATGCCTCATGAAGTGGGAGTTCAAGAGGATTCCGAGAGCCTGCACCTCAACAGTGTGACCTTGGGCAAGTCATTTAAACCCAATTGCCCTAACCTTCCCCCCTTCAAAAAACAAACAAAAAAAATTAAAAAGAAAAAAGAAATGTTGTGAAGAGGTTGGCACTGAGTGGCCACTTTGTGGACTGTGATTTAGAATGTAATGTTTTCTTCAGTCACTACCCTATCCTCTTCCCAGCAGATTTAAGGTAAAGCAATTAATGTTAAGTGCTGGTTGGGGCTACAAATGCCATTTCCCTGCTCCTTCCTCTCCAGCTGCCTTCTTTCAGGTTCTGTGTTTCTCTTTTAAATCCTACCCCCCTTCTCCCCAGACCTGACTCCAGTCCCCTTCTGGCTCAAATCATGAACCACAGGGTTCAAGGTTTTATGATGTCAGGCAGTGGAGTGAACGGAAAAAAGGAGAGTGAGGGTGTAGAGCAGAGTTAAGTGAATTAAGGCCTGCAAAAGAATGAGAAGCAGCTGAGGCTATGCCTGAGAACAAAGCCTGTGAAGAATGTGAACTATTTTATCCAGGTGAGAAAATTCTTCTCAGCAAAAAGTCTGATGAGGGCCAGTCATGGAAGCAGAGAAGAAAAGGCGCAGGAGAGGTCAAGATCTCCAGAAACAAAGGTCCAAAGACAACAGAGATTAATATCTTGGGGAGGATGGGGCAGAGGGGGGCAGGAGATGAAAGAAGGAAAGTGTAGCATCAGACAAGGGATTATAAACTCCTCGAGGGCAGGGACTGCCCCAGTGCTTAGCACAGTACCTGGCTCATAGTGGTAGCTTAATCAGTGTTTATTGATTGAGGGGAAACATTAGATAGAGTTCAGTGCAGCAACAGGACAGGGATATAAAAGAGGATATGAGAGGTCAGGACCCGAAGTTCAGCTAGAAAGGAATAAAACTGGGAAATACCAATATTGGAGGAGGAAGGTGAGGAAGAGCCACAAAGCCTCACAATCTCAAAGAATCTTAGAGTTAAAAAGGAAATTTGAGATTATCTAGTTCAGAGATGTCAAATTTAAGATGCATGGTGAGCAAAATTTCCCAATGCAGCTGGGTACCAGATTAAAATGTAATTGAGGGACAGCTAGGTGGCACAGAGAATAAAGCACCAGCCCTGGAGTCAGGAGGACCTGAGTTCAAATCTGTCTCAGACACTTAACACTTACTAGCCGTGTGACCTTGGGCAAGTCACTTAACCTCAATTGCCCTGCCTTCCCCCCTCCAAAAAAAAAATAGAATAAGTGCTTAATCAATCCATCTTTTAAAAATGTAATTGAGAAATGCTTCACAAAATAAATAAAAATCCAATACAGCAGAGATCACATTAACTTGAGGTTTTTAAGTCAACATGGGGATTTGAACTTGACACCTTCAGTTTATCTAGTTTATTTCTTGAGGGAGAACTCAAGAAAAGAATACTTTCTATAATCTTTTTGACAAACAGTTATCCATTTCAATATAATAGTAATAATAATAATAATAATAAATAACATTCATATTTTTTTTGAGCTTTACAAAGCACTTAACTCTCCAGATATTAGAAACTCCTTATCTTATTGGATAAATTTCAAGTCCAAAAAGTAAGCAAAGATAGGAAGAAACAGATATTTATTGTGGGATGAAACAAACAAGGTTCAGAGTCCAGAGGTCAAATAACAAGAATCAGGAATCTAGATTAGAAGACTGAGGGGTAAAGGATATGGGCAACAAGAGGGCAGAATCTAGTTGAGGGGACTGAGTGAGAAGCAAAGGCCAGAAGCAGTAGGAGAGTAATACTGGGCAAATGTCTTTGTAAAAAACCAGGAGATGCCACATGCTTCTGGCCCAGACTAAAATATGTCTGAAAAAATAGGGGGAAAGTGAATTTACAAGTGGATGCAAGTGGGGATATCTGACTGTCGTGAAGGATCAGAGAGCCGGGCAGTTCCTGACAGCAAGAGGAATATCCTTTTTTTAAATATCAAGCTTCTTTTAAAAACATCTCCCAAATAAGAGATCACAGAATCATCTACATAGAGCTGAAAGGCTTGTAGGGACCATCTAGCATGGCCCCCTGACAAGGTAAAAAGGAGCAGAATGTCTATGATGCATCTAGTTTTCTAATCTTGATGTTTCAAAGAAAAATTATGTATATTCAGAATGGAACAGGATTACTATAGGTAGTGCCAGAATAGAAGTCTGATACTTTTGAAAGCATGCATTTACTTTGCTCACTCTGAAAAAAATCTTTGTAATGAAAATATGCAGAAATGGATGAAATGATGCTGCCAATGCAATCTGAATGACTTCGAAATAGTAGTGTGTGTAAAATGTACATAATTATTGTTTTACATTATTTAAGCATCATCATTGGAGGTCAAATCAGTCAGTACTTAAATTAATTAAAAATAATTAAGCTGAAGCTTAAACACTTTGGCCACATAACGAGAAGATGGGACTCATTGGAAAAGACCCTGATGTCATGAAAGATTGATGGTAGAAAGGCAAGGGGATGGCAGAGGATGAGATGGATTACGTCATGGAAACAACATAAACTTAGACAAACTTTGAGAAATAGTGGAGGACAGAAGGGCATGGTATGCTATGGTCCACAGAGACATGAAGCGTCAGACTGACTGAATGACTCAACAGCAGCATGAAAATATTACCAGTATTTTGAGTTCTCCACAAATATTGTGACAGTAAAATTCCAGCCTGTTGATATGAAACATTCAGACAAAAACACAGTCAAACTAAGGCCCAAGAAAGTCAGTTGGTTGGCAAAGATTCACCCAGCCATTCAACAGCTAAGTCAGGAGAGTGTTGATTAAGCACCACTTGCCAGGCACTGTGCTAAATGCTTGATGGACACCTCATTTATACCTCATAATAACCTTGGGAATTAGGTACTATTATTATCCTTATTTTACAGCTGAGGAAACTGAGGCAAACAGGTGGAATGGCTGGACCAATGACACATAGCCAGTGTCTGAGACCAGATTTGAACTTGACTTTTTGACTCCAGGCCTAATATTCTATCTATCGGGCCACCTAGCTGCCTCTAGGAAGGGGTCAAAATCTCACTGGTACAAAATATTATGTACAAAAATATTCATAGCAACATTATGTATGACAACAAAAAAACGGGAAATGAAATATGTACCCAATGATCAAAAAGTTGTGGAGTCAGTTTTAGGGTAAATGAATTCACTGGTCTGTAAAGAATGACAAGTTTGAAAAATTCAGAGACATACAGAAGACTTTCTGAATAAATTGATGGAGAACAAGGACAGCAGAACCTGAAAAACAATGATTCCACTAATGTAAAGAAAGATAACATCAAATATAACAGACAAGAATGTTGGCATTACACTAGCAATCAAACACACATCCTTCTTTTCTGCTGACAAACAATGAACAACAAAAGTGGATATTGACATGTATCATCATTCAAGTAGTTGTACTTAATGGTTCTTGAAGAGTAAACGGTAAAGATGATGACATATGAAAATGTACGATGTCTTAGTGCCTGGAGCTGGGATTTCCAGTCTATGTTCTGTGGAACCCTGCAATTTAATGGATGGAGGAATTTCTGTATTGGTAATTATATCCAGCACCATGCTTGGGGTGTGACAAAGAGTTTGGGAAACATCACAAACCTGGCAAAGAGGCCTGCTGGAGCAGTAATGGAGAACCTGAACTACCCAGACATCTGCGGATGCTCTCTCTTATTGCCAAAAATGAACCAGCCGATGGATTCTTGTCACCTTTGTAGTGATCATTTTACGCTTCTAAAGGTAGTGGAAGTGTTTGAGTAAAACTGCTACTCTCGATCTGATTCTTATCAGCAAGAATTATCTGCCTGAGGAAATGAAAATTATGGAAACCTTGGGAAAAAGTGAACAAACCATCTTCAATTTTGTAACGTCAGGAAAGAGGCTAGACATGGTCTTGCACTTGAGATTTTGGACGATTAGGTATCAAAGAGATTAAAATAGAAGATTTAGATAGAAAGAGTGACATCATAAATAAATGAGAGGAGTATGAAAAAAGTACCTGTCAGATCTATGGATACAGGAAAAATACATGTTTCAATCTAGAAGTAAGAGAGGTTCTCATGAGGTAAAATGGATCATTTTCATAACATAAGATTAAAAAGGGTTTTCACAAATAAAACCAAGATGACTAAAATTAGAAGAGAGGCAGGAAATTTGGGGTGGGGGGAATCTTTCCAAGTTTCTCTAATAAAAGTCTCATTTCCAAGATACATAAGGAATCAATTCAAATTCATAAGTCATTCTCCAGTTTTCCATAGGAAGAAATCCAACATGAAAAGTGTTCTCTAAATCATTGATAATTAAAGAAACACAAATGGACATAACTCTAAAAGTACTATCACATGTCCATAAGACTGGCAAGGCTGACAAAAGAGGAAAGTGACAAATGCTGCAGAGGTTGTGAAAAAATACGTATTAATGAACTGTTGGTAAAACTGAACTGATCCAGCATTCTGGAAAACAATTTGGAACTATGCCTCAAAAGCTATTAAACAGTACAGACCCTTTGACACAGTAGAACCACTACTGTCAAAGAGCTCAAAGAAAGAGACAAAAGACCCATATGGATTAGAAATATTGATAGATGCTCTTTTTATGGTAGCAAAGAATTTGACATTGAGAGGGAGGTCTCATCAACTGGGCAATGTCTGAACAAATTATGGTATATGAATGTGATGGATATTATGTGTTGTAAGAAGAATGAAGGAAATAGTTTCAGAGAAACCTGTGAAGACTTGCATGAACTAATGTGAAGTGAAGGGAGCAAAACCAGGAGAACAATTCATACAGAAACAGTAATTCTGTAAGGCCAACTTTGAAAGACTGAGGCACTCTGATCAACACAATGACCAACCACAATTCCAGAGGACTCATGATAAAGAATGCTATTTGCCTCCAGATAGAGAGGTGATGGGCTGAGAGTAGCGAATGAGGAATCTCTCTATTAATTGATCTATCCATCTATCCATATACATACATATGTATGTATATACATATATACTCACATATATGTACACATATGTACAGCACATTTGAGTGTGTATACATGTATGTGCATGGATGTATATATCCAATCCCCCTTCCTAATATTAAAGGGATGACTTCTATAAATGGGAAGGGAAATAAGGGACTCAGAAACGATCCAGAAGAGAATACAGAAGATCCAGAGAGGCTTTGTGATGAATGGACCATGCCAAATTAATTTAATTTCCTTTTTGGGCAGAATTTCTAGAAAGGCAGAGCAGTGGGCACTGTAGACAAACCTAGAATTTAGTTGTCCATTTTAAAATAAGCTTCACAAAAGGAATCTCCTCTGTTAGACTCCAGTTCTAATTTGTTCATTGAATATATAAAGTTGTGACTTTAAAAAGATGAGACAGAAAGAATAACCTCATCCAAACAATATCATACAATGAAAAGAACACTGAATTTGGAGACTGAGGGCTTGGATTCCAATCCTAGTCCTACCTTATCTCTTTACACACCAGTCCATCCTCTACTCAGCTGCCAAAGTTAGCTTCCTAAAGCCCATGTTGGACAACCTCAGATGGTTTAACACGAGGCATTGTGGCTCACCACCCGTGAGATCTGAGCATTCCCAGGATAAGGTCCTCAGGCAGCCTCCATGTTAGGTGAACTGGACATGTTCCAAACACCCTTTATTTGTTTGTATCCCTAGCCATAGTACCTGTCATATTAAGCACTTAATAAATACTGGTTGACTTAGTAAATGAATTTTTGTAAAATTTTATTTGATGATTCAATTTTGCTTCTAGATCCTGAATTGCTGTAAGTCATTTCAATAAATATTGATTACCATTGGACTATTAATGTGTATCAGTGTCATTTGACAGAAAGTTTTAGCTGAGAGGGACATCTTGAGATCTGTTGATCCTAGACATGAAAACCAGTTCACATAATAGCATTTCAAAATCCATCAGGATAGGCAACTTATCATTCAATGCTGAGGAGGGATTCTAGGATTGTAGAGGGTTTTATCCATGCAAATATAGTGTTTTGCAAATGTCAAAAAAAAAAAAGAAGCCGCTAAATCCCATAAAGGGATATGTGCCCCGGCCTGCAGGGGCACAACGTGGACCCTAGAAGAGAAAGAGGGACGGGGGACAAGAAACACGAAGAATGGAGACAAGACAGGCTTTCTGATCAAGTCTCCTTTATTGTATGCAAGGGCATGAGTATATAAGGAAGTAGAGGATTTCCACAGGTAGATAGGCCTCAGGATGTTCCAGTGAGATAAAACATTCCAGGAAATGGTATGCAAGGAAGTTGGCCATCCATGAAATGTTCTGATAAGATATTGTAAAACATGACCAGGTGTTATTACAAAATACTAGAATTTTCCACTGGCCCCCAACAGATATGTAAGAAGAGAAGGGAAAAGAAGGAAATAAGTACTTATATATAATCTGCTGCATGCCAGGCACTGTGCTAAGTATTTTTCACAAATATCTCATTTGATCCTCATAACAAGTACAAGCTTGGTGTTGTAATTATTCTTATTTCACTGTTAAAGAAACTGAGGCAGAGGTCAAGTGACTTGTCCAGGGTCATCCAGCTGGTAAGCACCTGTTGCCAGATGAAATAAATGAATTATTGTTGTTTAGCCTGAAGAAGAAAAGAAGGATATAACATTTGTTATATTTGTTATATTTGGGAAGGATATAACATTTGTCTCCATGTATTTAAAGGATTGGAAGAAGGATTAAATTTCTGTTTAACTCTAGAAGGGAGAACTAAAAGCAATGAGCAGAAATTACAAAGGAAAGAATAATGATTAGAAATCTTCCAAGTTGGAATGTGCTGCCTTAGGAAGGAGTGCGTTCCCTCTTCAGTTTACGCAAGGGATGGATGACCATTCCTACAGGGCTGTTGAGAGGTTTCTTGTTCATGTTTGGGTTAGACCAGACAGCTTCTGGGGTCCCTTCCAACTCTCATGTACTATCATTTAATGAAGCACCATTGCCTAGGAAAGTAATTGGAAATAAGACCAAGAAACAAAAAGCAATGTAGATTTTTCTCTTCTTCTTAAGTTCTTCCCTAAAGTTCTGAAGTAGTTAATAATTTTTTTTTCTCCCTCACCTCAACTCCTAGACAAGAGCTGGTCAGTGGAGATCAAAGTGCTTGTGTGCTCAAACTTGTCCTCACTCAACAAATAAACTGTGTTTGTAGGGCTCTGAGTAGTGCAAACAAGTCTCTTTTCATCACAAAGGCTTCAGTTGGACAGGCCTTGGAATAACAACAGACAAGAACCCTCCCCCACAAATTCTATATCCATGTTATTTATTTATACAGAGCCTTGAGTGTACGCAATGTCTCCCAAGAGAACTTGCCAAGAACAAGAACACAATCTCTGCCCTTTATAAGATAGCTTTGCTTCTTTCCCACAGGCCTCATGAATAGGGTGGGTATGATATTGTGAAATGTTCTGGCCCAAATAAAAGAAGGAACTAGAAGAGAAAAACAGGTGAATAGCTGGTGGGTCCAGTTATTGTTTAAAAAAATATTTTTTAAATAAGAAATGTTCCCTCTCTCCCTTCCCTTCCCCCTTTCTGAGCAAGACTGTCAGATGCATGAATAAATTTTCATCAGTCATCCCAAGGGAGCTTATCTGCAATAAATCTTGCTTTCATCTTCTTATTGGCAGATAACACCTAGTCTGCTTAATTCCATTCCTTTTTTTTTTTTTTTTTGGAGCTGTCCATTATCTCTAGTTAGCCTTACCTCTCATGAAAACACGACTACCTCTTTTAATCTAGGGATACTGTGATCCAAAAGGAAATACATTGAAGCAAAAGAGGAGGAAGAGGAGAGAAAGAAGGAAAGAAGGAGAAAGAAGGAGGGAGACACAGAGAGAAGAAAAGGGAAAGGAAAGAGAGAAAGGGGATAGAGGGAGGGAAAGAGAGATAAGAAGAGTGAGAAAAAAGGACAGAGAGAGAGAAGAAGAAAGGGAGGAAGAGGAAAGAGACAGACAGAGATAGTCAGAAACAGAGAGCAGGAGAGACAGAAAGGGAGGCAGAGAGAGAGGAAGAGAAAAAGGAAGAGAAAATAGTTTGACTTAGGCTGATGTTACTTTTTAGGAGTCTGAAGAATTATGCTGTGCCCAGTTAGTAGAAAGCAGTGAACCAAACAGAATTGGCCCAGGGAGGAAAGAAGGAAGGACAATTTCCTACCTTCTCTTTTAATCAGCCTTTTTCAGAGTGTCTCCATGACCTTGTTCATAGTATTGATATTCCAATATTGACATCCACCACCACCACCCCCATATCAACAAATATAGGTTTAAATATAAGGGTCAAATATGAGTTATTTTTTGGATAGAAACATTTACTTGATCATCCATCATTTGTGTTATCAATGCTTGCCATTTGCAAAGATAATCTAAAAAGTTCATAGTTTAGGAGCCATAGTCTCAGGGTCTAGCTCTTTGGACACTGCACAGCTCTGCCTGACAAGGGACATGACTTTCAATGATTCTGAGAAGCCAAGCTTTGAGGAGTACCAAGGCCCTTTTACCTATTCCCCGAATGCTCTAGGATTAGGTTCCTGATGCAATTCTTGAGGAATATATGAAGTAAGAATTCTTATTATCCTCTGGGTATTTAGGAATTAGGCTTGCTTAAGGACGTTTCATTGGATAGATTTATCTTTCCAAAACATTACTTTAGCTGTTACTCTCCTGTTCATTAAAAAAACAAACAAAAAAAACCGAAACCAAACTTTAGTGGCTCCCCATTTCTCCCAGGTTTATATCCCACATCCACCACTTACTAGCTTTGTAACCCTGGAAAAGCCATTTCACTTCTAGGACAATTAGTTCCCCCATGTTACAATGACTGGATTGGACTAGACAATCTCAAATGCGTCTGTAAAAGTTCAGGCTTTTTAGCTTGGTGTTCAAGGGACAATACTATCTTACCTCACGCTTTTGTTCCAATCTTATGCCCCACTCCTCCCCAGCATGAATGTTGATTCAGACAGGTTTTTCTAGTTCTTGGAACACACCTGACTCAGTTTTGCCTGTGGGTCTTTGTTCTTGCTGGCTAGATTGCCATACCCTGCTTTTATGCAAATTGTATCCATCTTCTCTCCATGCAATCTTCCCTGAATCACCCTGGCTTGTACAGTCTTAATATCAGAGATTTAGAGCTTTGGGCCAATCTCATCCAGCCCCTTTATTTTACAAACTGGAAATCTGAGGATCTGAAAAGTTAAATAATTTGCCCAACTTCTCAAGGATAGAAAGTGGTAGATCCATGATTCAAACCTAGGTCATCTGATTCTGAATCCGGTATTCCTTCCTCTATACCACATTGCTGAACCTCTTTCCCTTCCCTACTCTCTTAGCATTTGCTACCTAGGACACTCATGTCAGCACTAAATCATAGCATTGTAGAATCAATCCTAAATTGTATAATTTAGAGTTGAAAGGAAACTTCAAGCCCCAAACTGAAAACTAAAGAGTCTAAGAAACTTCCCAAGGTCACACAAGTAAAAAGAGGCAGAATTGGGATTTGAACCCAGCTCCTTTTCATTCAAACCTAGTCAGCTTTGCGTTGTACCATGCTGATTGCCTTGTTTTGCCATGTAACCATCTCATTAAAGTGATTTCATGAGATGAAGGGAGAAAAGAGAAAAGAGAACTCTCAGTGAATGACCTCAGTTGTTTTTAGTGGACAAGGCAAGGTCTTCAGCTGAAAGGGTAGGCAGAGAAAGTACTATAGGAGATAAGAGGAAGGAGAAAAAGGTTTGCAATAGCTGCTGTGGTGAGTGGGGCAGTGAGTTGCCTTGCTGCAGTGATGGCTTGTGAGGCCTATATCCTACCTTTGCAAGAGACCATAAGCTCATCAAGGACATAAAACTGTAAATCCAGAGAATGTTAGACATAGACGGGTAAACTACCTGGGCAAATGTATAGAGGTTGTTTTTAAGAGGAATGTAGTAAGAAAGGAAATAGTATGAAATAAACCTGAAAAAGTGAGGTTGGAAGGCCTTAAATACCAGCCTAAGGAATTTGTTTTATTCAGTATGCAATAGGAAACAAGAAATCAATTAATAAACTAGTAAGTACCTACTATGTGCCAAGCACTGTGCTAAGTGCTAGGAATATAAAAAGAGGCCAAAAAGAACAGCATCTGCCCTCAAGGAACTTACAATCTAGTAGAACAAGATTGTCTTGACAACTGTATGAAGAATGAATAAAAGTAGGGAGAGACTGGAGGTAGTGACACTGATTAGTTGATTCTTGGAACAGCCCAGATGAGAGGTAATGAGGTTGGTTGGTTCCTGTGGCAATGGAAAGAAGGGATCAGATAAAGAAATATTGTGGAGGTAGAATTGACAGGAGTTGGCAACTGATTGGTTGAGGAGAATGAAGAGTCAAATATGAATGAATTTCAAACCTGGGTGACCTCTAGAGTCCAGAGTCATCCAGCCAACAACAGAAATAGAAGAGGGAAGTTAAGAGAATGGGTGGTTTGGGGCAAGTTTCTGCCCCAAAGAACCTTTGTGACCTCTTCCTTGTTCCAAGGAACTTACAGTCTATTTGGGAAGATAAGATACAGGGACTTCAACACTTCAAGGATCTGTGATTTCAAATGCAGCTCACAGGCCCCTTCACAGTTGCTGAGAATGAGAAAATTTATCACCTGGTGAGCAAGTGTCGGAACTTAGCCATTCTGGTCCTGGGCCAACAGGCCATTGTTAGGTGTGCACTCCAAGTCTTTCTAGCTGCGTCAGGATCTGTCAGAACCTGTGTTCCATTACTTTAGCCCTCAAAAATCTAGAGACCTAGTCTTCTCTTGCTGGGCTGGTTTAATAATGCAACTGTTGAAAACAGGTCATTACAACAATGTACTGACAATAGGGCATTGTGATTTATTAATAATAATCATAAAAACTCACACTTACAGAGTGCCTGAAGGTTTCCCAAGCACCTTCCTAACAAAAGTCCTCTGGTTTTTAGATGGGAAAATTGAGTCAGGAGGATATTAAGCGACTTGCCTGAAAGACATAAGATGTACTCATCAGAGCAGGGGTTTAAACCAGCTGTTCCTTGACACAGCTCTCTTTCCATTACCACCATGCTGCTTCTTTGACCATGATTAATGAACAGCACAGACAATTCAATCTATAAGAATTAAAATGTGTCACATAGACACACCTACACTCTGTAATCTCCAGTGGCTCCCCATTAACCATCAAATGTAAAATCTTCTGTATAGCTTTTGAAGTCCTTCATAACCTGGCCCCTTCCTATCTTTCTAGTCCCTTCCACATATTCTTCGACCAGTAACACTGGTGTTCTTACTATTATTCCTTCATGACACTGCCTTTTCCACCTTCATGCCTTTTTACTTCATGCTTCTCATGGATGGAAGGCTTTCCCTTCTTACCTCTGCCTACTTCTTTCCTTCAAGACTTGGCTCAAATCCCATCTTTTGGAGCAAACCTTTTCCAGTCTTCTCCATTGCAAATGCCCTTCCTCCAAGATGACCTTCCATTTATGCTGTATATATTTTACATCTACATACTTGTTCACTTGTTGTATCTTCCATTATAATGTGAGTTCCTTGAGGAAAAAGACTCTGTTTTTGCCTTTCTTGGTATCCCCTACTGCTTATTACAATGCCTGGCACATAGTAAACATTTAATTAATGCTTCTCCTTGTTGTTCAGTTATGTCCAACTCTTCATGATCCTGTGAACCATATCGCCCATGAGGTTTTCTTGGCAAAAATGCTAGAGTGGCTTGGCATTTCCTTCTTTAGGGGATTAAGGTAGACAGAGGATAAGTCTTCCTCACACTAAGCCTGACACTCTATCCACTGCCCCCTCCCCCATCTTCTCTATGAACCCTTCCTTGAGGCACCCAGATACTCGTACCCTCCCTTCCAAAATGTATTTGTATTTAATGATTTTATATATTTGTATTAATTCACTTGACATTTATGCTGTACACATTTTTGTACGTACTTGTCTCACCCATTCATTGTGAATTTCATTATTTGTAATTTCATTATTTCATTCTTTGTAATCATATGCTTAGCATTTAGCAAAGTTGTAAGTACATAATACACACCTGTTGTTTGATTGGTTGATTGGCTTAGAAAAAGAGAGGAGAAAAAAGTGAGGATAAGTCTAATAGCCATAATGATTGTCAACCAGTCAGGTCCTTTCTCTCACGCCACTGATCCTTACCCTTCACCATATTCTCACCCCCATTCCCCTCTTCTGGGAAGACTTCCCACTCAGATTTTATATCCCTTTAGCATTTATTTCCAGTCATTCCTCCAGTTACAAACCTTAAAAACAATCCTTACATTAAAAGGGTGGGCTGTCTGCTAATCCTCTTCCCCCACTAATCCTAAAACTACTTGAACTCAGTAATGATTAAACTGTCCAGGATTAATGGTGTCACCTGAGAAGCAGCAGGAGGGAACTCCATCAGATGGTTCTTCCCCATCGCCTACTTTCTTTCCCCTCAGGGCTATCATTTCCTCCATCTTCAATTAATAACTGCTCAGGTAACTCTCCATGAAGCAAAGATCTTTCTCTCAATGACACATATAACCCCTTAACTCCTTTCCTCCTCTAAATTTCAACCTTTGTCCAACTATCTTAGGAAAATTTCTCTTCCTCTCTTCCTTTATTTGTTTCAAGTTAACAATTTTTGAGAAAAGGAAGGGAATGATTCAGATGTCCTTAGAAACATTTAAAAAAAAAATACAACCAAAGGAACTGATGAGGTACAGGCTCTGGGAACCCTCTTGAGTTCTCCTTGAATCTTCTCATTTGATGAGGAATTTGCCTGAGGCTATAGGCCTTTCATTGTGGCTCTGCCCAAATCTCTATCCCTCCTTTATCCAGCAACTTCCCACCCTTCCTAAAACATCAGTACCCAAATCTGTTACACCTTTGAACTGGCCTAGCCCACTATTGTCTGTAGTGTCCAGGTAGCCTCCAGCAACTTTCCACCCCTAATCACTTATTACTAGTGTTTGACCCCATTGATTCCTCCTGAAGACCCTCCCCAAACTCCTCCCCTAGATCACCCCTAGATTCCTCCCACAACCTTTCTGTATATAAAACCCCTTCTTGCCTCCATGTGGTGTGAGCACCACAGAATTTTCCAATACAAGCTTTATAGATACTGGGGCTCCTTAAGAGTCTACTCAATATGGCGAACTTTTAATAAACTTTGCTTTTCTTTGGCTGAAAGAAGACTTGAGTTGAATGCATTCAGCATGACCCAGTGTGTTGGTATTTTGGGGTCTTTAGCATACCTAACCCTATACGCCATCATTTTATGGTAACCCCCTCATCAGAACCATTGCCTTCAGGCACAAAACTCTTAAAAATATCCTAAAATCCCCTTCAGAATTTCTGTGTTCTCCATCCACCTTCTCTTTCTATTCTAATTAAGTCTACTTTTCTCCAGGCACCAACATTCAAGACAAATAAAACAATCATTCTTATTCAATTGTATTTTTAAAATTTTAATTAGTATGATTACAATAGTTTTACTTTCTGTGTTTTCTGTTACAAATTAAAATGAATTTTAACTACATTATAAGTTTCTTAAATAGCTTTCCTGGCCTACCTGGGGAGTATAAGCACCATTTATAACATTATTTCTGTGAGAAAATGTGTTCCAAGTTCCAATCAACTGAGTTCTAAATGAAGTTGGAATACAAACTATTTGTAAACTGTGGTCAGTTTGTACTAGATTATTTAGTACTATTTGATACTTAAATGTGGCCAAGTTATTTCTAGTGTTTGTCCTGATTACCCAACTACATTGTCACTAGTCCTGACTTCCCTATGTCTGACATTGTTCCCACTGCTAACACTACAATTTAGGTCTTTATGAGCTGACACTTAGATTATGGTAATGAATGTACCTGGTCTCTCAACTGGTCTCTCTGGCAGTTTCTCCCTTCTCTAGTCCAATTCATCATAGACATTGGCACTGTTAGCAGGAATTTTACCGAGCCAGCCTCTAATCTGAGAATGCTCAGAGCCTAAAAAACTCCCTTCTCAATGCCAAACAAGTGTTCTTGAAACTCTAATTGGATCTCGTCATTTCCCTGTCCTAAAACCTTCAGTAACTCACCGATATTTAGAGCAGGGGTTCTTAACCTGGGGGTCATGAGCTTGTTTTTGAAAAAGAAATTGATTTCAACATACTTGGTTTCCTTTGTAAACCTATGCATTTTACTTAAGCATTTAAAAACATTATGAGGAGGGAGTCCATGGGTTTCAGTAGTCTGTCAAAGGGGGCTATCACACACAAGAAAGGTAAAGAATTTCTGTTTTACAGCATAAAGTCCAAACTCCTTATCTTTCCATACAAAGCCTTTCACAGTATGGGCTTTCTGATCTTTTCCACCTCCCTCCTAGTGACAAATGTAGTGCCATTTATATAGAAAGTGCTCAGTTAGATTCATTGATTTAACATATTTCTGGTTCCCTGAGAAGAAAACCCTCTCTTTGAGAAATGAGTTTTCCATTTATTCCCAACTATTTTGTGTGGTTTCTTTTGTGTTGAGTTAGATTCATACAACAGAAGATCACTTTTCTACTCTAGTCTTCAGTGTTCTCATCTGAAAAATGAGCAAGTGTATCTCTAATGTCCCTTCCAACTCTGTATCTTATACTTCTATGGCCTCTCTGAGAGAAAATGATGAGGGATAGGTTTTGGGGGATTTCTAATGAGAAATCCTTTGTAGGTTCGCGTCTGAAAAGAATTACAGGCTCAGCTGCCCTTTGGCAGATTTATAAAAGTTTTATTGATTCACAGGGCAAAAAGGGATAGGGTGAGGAAACCTGGCTAGGAAAAGCTCGCAAAGGGCAAGGGGGGTGGGGGAGTCAGAGAAAGTCTGGAAGTGTGTCACTCTGTAGTGGGCAGATGACTTGCTAGAATGCCTACCTGCTAGAAAAAGCTATAAAGGGCCATCTGCAAAGAGCAGGAAGTGAAACACAGTTTTTAAGACTTATGGCTCTCAATCATAAGTTCATTAGGCTAATGAGGTATACAAAGGTGGAGTTAGGGAGGGACCAGGGAGTGGCCAATACTTAAAGGGACATGTACCCTTGACATCAACTGCGCATGTGTTTTGCCCATAATACACTGGGACAACCAGGAGAAGGGAAGGGGTAGGGGGTGTGGTTTGAGCCCTGAACCGTCATAAGGTCGCCCAGCGGTCAGATCTGAGGCCAAATTAAATGAGATGTACCCATCCTGATTTGCAAGTGGATGGGTTTGGTTTGCTAGGACAAAAGGAGGTAGTACCTTGAATGAAGACTTAATGGTTTGAGAGGAAATACCTCTAGGCTGGGGCAGGGAAAGACATAGTACAGCTGGGGGAAGGGGAATGACAATAATGTTATAGAATCATAAAGTTACCCCAAAATATATTACATAGGCCATTCAGCATCTCTTCAGGGCCGTAATACTTGTATTAACTCCCTCACAAGGACTATTGTGAGAAATTAGTTATGACTTTCAACTTTTGGTTGCCTGAAATATTTCTGAATCAATATTCCCATTTAACAGGTTAAAAAACTCTGATATAGAATACCTTGCCCCTAAGTCAATCAGCAAGTGGTAGTGTCTGGTGTTCCACTTTCTAGGGACATTAAATATAAAAAAGGATCAAAGACCTAACAACAGGAATATTAATATTTTAATTACACTCCAAATCTGGATATTAAAGAAATTAAATCCTTTTCAGGTGAATATTCTAAGGAATGTAAAGCTTTGGGGTTTCATTCCTGTGTTTACCGACACCCCCCCCTTTCAATGTGTTAAATCAATAGACTGATTTTGCGGGCAGGAAAAAAGAGAAATCCGGCTTTGATGAATCTAGGGTTTTGTTCCAAGTTAAATATAGTTGAAATGCTAATAACTGATTGCTAGCAGGCCTTAGAAGCTTAGTTCAGACCAAAGTGCCAGCGACCTTGCAAAGAGAAAAGGTCACAGCCCTGAGATCTGCAATGAAACCTGGGCAGCTCGCCTGGAAAGTTCAGCTTTCAAGATTCCTACCTCCTGGGATTTAACTCTCCCATCCTCATCCCTCTACCAGCCTTCCCTCTCACCAGAGGAGGGGAGGTTACCTTTGTCTGCCTATGGAGCAAAGCTTAGAAAGTCATATCTAGAAAATAAGAGACTTACATTAGATGATCTCCAAGGTCCTTTCTAACCGAAATTCTATGATTGAAAGAGGAGCAGCTATTTCTAAATATTTCTAAATATTCTTTCTTTCTCCCTTCCTTTCTCTTTCTCCCTTTCTTCCTTGTTGCCTTCCTTTCTCCTTCTCTCTCTCTCTCTCTCCTCTCTGTCTCTGTCTCTCTCTCTCTCTGTCTCTCTCTCTCTCTCTCTCTTCCTTCCCTTTTCTTCCCCAGACACCTGAGTACTTGACCAGAGTCAAGTCCTTGTCCTGGTCCCTGACAGTATCGTCTTCTACACAGTGTTCCTAGGAAGGACAGACAAGCCTAACTTGTAATGACAAGCACAAGATTTGGACACAGGGTTACATCTGAGCCCAGGCCAACTGTGTTGCACTCCTGCATATTGAGGTATTATGTGCTGTCTTCCCTCCAATTAGAATATAAGCTCCTTGAAGGCAGGAACTTTCTTTTTGCTTGTACTTGTATTCCCAGCTCTCAGGACAGTAAGCATATTAATATAATGCTAACTGAATTGGGGCTTTTAATGTACTGTCTTTGTGACCTTATATTGTGGTTAGGGTTAGGATTGTTCTGGAGACCCCGAAATACCAACACAGGGTCCTGCATGATGAATTCTACTCAAGTCTTCTCAACCAAAGTAAAGTAAAGTTTATTAAAAGTTTGCCATATTGGGGAGACTCTTAAGGAACCTCAGTATCTGTGGTGCTTGCATTGACAAGCAGGCCAGAGCAAATCTGTGCAAGGTCATTCTATGGCACTCTCACACACATGGAGACAAGATGGGGTCTTATATACAGGAAGGTTGTGGGAGGAATCTAGGAGTAGTCTGGAGGAGGAGTTTGGGGAAGGTTTTCAGGAGGAGTTAATGAGATCAATGAGTGATTAAGGGTGGGAAGTTGTTGGAGGCTACCTAGAGCCAATAGACAATGGTGGGCTAGGCCAGTTCAAGGATGGATTGATGTTTTGATAGGCTCAAGGGTGGGAAGTAGATGGACAATGGAGGGCTAGGCTAGTAACAGAGGTTTGTGCCCAGCCACCATTGAAAGGCTTATGGCCTTTGCAAATGACTCAACAAGTAGGAGTTCAAGGGGGCTCCCAGAGCTTGCACCTCATCACTTGGACCAGAACACAATCTTTCTGGGCCTTAGCTTCATCATTAGTAAAAGGATGGGGTTGTGCTAGCTCTCTAAATTTACTTAGGTTTCTTTTTTTATTTTTGCTTTTTTTGGAGGGCAGGGCAATTGGGGTTAAGTGACTTGCCCAAGGTCACAGGGCTAGTAAGGGTTAAGGGTCCTCCTGACTATAGGGCCAGTGCTCTATTCACTTGGACACCAAGACTCCTCAGTTTACTTAGATTTCTAAATACCATGAAAAACTTTCCCTCTGGCTAGAATCATCTGTGATGATGTTGTTTCAAAGACTCAGGGAAGGATCACATCCTTGTCCTTCCCCAAAACACCCATATCCCTCCCACCATGTTCACTTACGACTGAAATTCCCCTTTCAAAGCTTTTATTTATTTGACGCATTAAACAGGAACTGAGGCCACAGTTAAAACAAAAATACTTCTGAGAGAAGCAATTCATTAAGGTCAATTAGTCATTCACTAAAGTGCCCAAATGCTTTCCCCCTTTATTGCCTAGCTTAAATCTCAATTCCTCCATGGAACTTCTTGACTACTGCCACCCACAGTGATCCGTCAGTCAATAGCTTATGTGTTTGAAGCAGGTAGGTGGCTTAGTGGATAGAATACTGGGCCTGTAGTCAGGAAGACCTGAGTTCAGATTGGGTACTTACTAACTATGTGACCTTGGATAAGTCACTTAACCCTATTTGCCCCAGTTTCCTCATCTATATAACAAGCTGGAGAAGGCAATGGTAAACCACTCCAGTGTCAAATGGGGTTATGGAGAATTAGATATGACTGAAAAAAACAAACAACTGGCGAAGATGTGCTTGAGTTGCATCTTAAAGGAAAAGAAGGCTTCTCTAAGGCAGAGGTAAGGAAAGACTGCGTTCTAGAGGTGGAGGACAGCCTGTCCAAAGGTATAGAGACTGTAAATGGTGGGAGTATGGGGTCCTGTGTGAGGAATAGGGAGAAAGCCAGCTTGGCTGAATTTCAAAATGCAGGAGGGATAACAATGTCCAACGAGGCTTGAAAGATAGGTTGGAACCAGGAAGTGTAAAACTTTAAAAGCTAAACAGAAGAGTTTAAATCTTATCCTAGAGGTAATGTAGGAAGCCCCAGAGTTGGTTGAGCAGGAAAAGTCACACAGTCAGATCACTTTGTTATTTAGCCCTGTTCCAGTTGTAGCCAACTCTTCGTGATCCCCTTTGGAGTTTTCTTGGTAAAGATACTGGAGTGGTTTGCATTTCCTTCTCCAGTTCATTTTACAGTTGAGGAGACTGAGGCAAACAGGGTTAAGTGACTTGTCCAGAGTCATACAACTAATAAGTGTCTGAAGCTGGATTTGAATTCAGGTCTTCTTGACTCCAGGCCCACACTCTTATCTACTGCACCGTCTAGTTACCAGTCAGATCTCTTAAGGAAAATCAATTTGGCAGTAAGGTGTACAATGGACTGGAATGGTGAGACTTGAGGCTAGGAGGATGTTGAAATAATCTAGGCAACAGATAACGAGGGCCTTAAATTTGGCCATAGTTGTGAGAATGGGAAGAATGGGTTGAATGTGATAGATGTTGTGAAGGAAAAGAAGTCAAGATTTGGCAACTGATTTGATACATGAATTGAGGGAGAGTGAGATATCCTGATAATTCTGGGATTAAAAACCTCAGACACTGAAAGAATGGTGGCACCTTCAACAGAAACAGCAGAGTTAGAAGGAGAGGACAATTGAGAGGGAAAGAGAATGAGTTAGGGTTTAAACATGCTCAATTTAAGATGTTTTATTTCAAACATTTGAAATGCTCAATAGACAATTGTCAATCTGAGACTGAAGTTCAGGAGAGAGATAAGGACTGGATGTATACACATGAAGGGGTGCCATTTGCATAGAGGTGCCAATTAAACCCACACTGGATCATCCAGAAAGAGACTTATCACTTTTGGCAACAGATGCAAGCTCCATACCAAGCCAGTGAAGAGGATTAACTCATGATGAGCTAAGACGCTTTAATAGGGCAAAGAGTAGGTGGCTAGAAGTGAAAATGATATTACAAGGCCTGTCATAATAAAAGCCTCCAGGAGAGAAGAAAAACAAGATCAATTCAGGAGGGCTTGAGCCTCATGGAAAGAATCTTTGGGGTACAGATAGGAAAATGTCTCTCTCCTCCAAGGGACCAGAGAAAAGACAGGGCAACCAAAGGGTAAATAACCTGGAAGTCTACACTGGAGATATAACTAGGAAGTAGGTTCTTGGCTGAATTTAGAATGTTATCACTCCTCCAATTAGAGTATCTGGTCTTGATGATATCTCTTGGTTACCTGACCGGTATTAGAGTATAGAAAGGCAACATTTCAGAGCTGATAGTGAACTGAGAAGTCAGAGTTCAGCCCCTTCGTTTTTGAATGGCATAGTTGTTATGGGAATGGAAATCTGAAGATCTTCCCTGTCCTTTGGCCCTCTGATTGGCTTAAGTGACTCTGAGAACCTTCCCTGATTTGAAAATATACTCTGCCCCCTAATAGGCTGGATGTGGTCACGTGGAGCCGGTGTCGGAAGGCTTGTTTTTCAGGAATGCCCATATCTTGTCACTTTGTGATTGTGCAGTGGGTCAAGAGGGTTGTGACATTCTCTGACCCAGGAGAAGACTATATATACCCTGATGTGAGGTTTTGCTTGGAGGTCACATTGGGAAGAGTTCTGTGATTTGGCCAGAAGAGAGTCTGGGCAGCTGTTGAGCCCCCCTCCCACCCTACCCCCTGCTTTGAAAACCCAGATGTTGGTGCATCCCTCTCTGGTAACTAACTAGGTACGGATGTAATGGCCAAATGGCTGGAAGCCCTGTCTGCTAATCTGTTTCTCTGTCTGCTTGTAACTTCTGTTTGTGTTCTGTTTTGTATTCTCTGAAGTTCAGGGTGCTGACTTTTTCCCCTGAACTAGGTAAATGATATGTTTGATTGATTAAAGTAAGATTGTTAACCCATTTTGAGTTGCTTTCCTTTAGAAAAGTAGATCTAAGAACCTGTGCTAGCAGCCATCCTGGGTATGCTAGGGTGCTAGCTGCTACAATAGTACAGGGTAGCATGTGGCCTTCTAGGTCTTCAAGCGAAGCCCTTTGACTAAACCCAAACTTCATAGAACAAATCCTTTTAATAGAAGAATTTGTTCTGTAAAACCTAGACTCAGTCAAAAGGCCACACCTGAAGACCTAGAAGGCCACATGCAGCCTTGAGGTGGCAGGTTCCCCACCACTGGTATAGTAAAAAGAGGACTGGACAGGGAAGCTAGACAGATGAAGTGATTTGTACAAAGACTCTCAGTGAGTTAAGCAGAATTGGACCTAGAATCAATCAACCAGTTAGCATTTATTAAACTTATACTACGTGTCTAGGAATAAAAGTACAAAAGGAGAGTACCTGCCCTTAAGGAACTTACATTCTACAGAGGGTTTACAACAGGTTGATAGTAAAATTAACTGAAGGTATGTACAAAATATAATTGGGTGGTAGGATGAGTAAAAACTAAGGGACTCAGGAAAGGCCTGTTGAAGGTGGTAGAAGTTGAGATGAGTTTTGAAGAGATCTGAGATTCTAAGAGGCAGAAGTGAGGAGGGAGAGCCTTCCAGGTATAGAGGAAAGCCTGTAAGGGCTAGGGATTGAATGTTGTGTATGGACAATAGTCAATAGGCCAGTTTAGCTGGAATATAAAGTGAATGAGAAGGAATTGTATAATCAGCTTGAAAAAGTTGGTTGGAGTCAAATAGTGAAGGACTTTAAATGCCAAGCAAAAGAATTTGTGTTTCATCTCAAACACAAAAGGGAGCCATTGAAACTTCCTGGGCTGAAGTGACATGATGATGTACTTTGGTTGTATCAATTCAGCAGTTGCATGGAAGATAGATTTGAAAGAGGAGTGTCTGGCTGCAAAGAGACCAATTAGGAGATCTTTTCCAATATTCTAGGTGGGAGAGGATGAGAGTCTGGACTAGAATGGTTATGTGAGTAGAACTATGGAGACAAGATTCAAGAGATGTTAGAGAGGAGAAATGGACAAGACTTGGCAACTGATTGGATCCAAGGGATGAGAGAGAGTGGAGTATGGAGAATGACTTCTAGATCACAAACCAGAAGTTAGGAAGATATGGTGATGGAAATTAGGAAGAGTTTAGGGAGAAAGTTAATGAGTTCTCCTTTGGATATACTCAGTTAGAGATGTCTATGGAAATCCAAATGGAGGCATAAAGTAAGTAGTCGGAGAGTCATTCCTGGAAAAGATTTGAGGGCTGGTTATGTAGAACTGGGAGTTATCTGCGTAGAAATGATAATAGAAACCATGGAAACTAATGAGATCACCAAAAAGAGTGTAGAGAAAGAAGAGAGGGCCTAGGATAGAGCCCTGGGATACACTCATGCATAGAAAGTGGGACATGTTTAATAAAACTGTTAAGAAGGCAACTAGGAAGGATTGGGCTAACAAGTAAGAAGAGAACAGGGGCACTGTGAAGCTCAAATAAAATAAGATGTAAAGCCCTGTGCAAACCTTAAAGCATTCTATATTATTATTAATTGGCCTGTAGTCACCAGGTCCCTAATTCATTCCCTGAGCCTTCTACTGCACTCTTATTGAGTTCAAGCAATTTTTATAGAACAATTCAGGGGTTGGCTGATTTGTTTAACAACTGGGCTCTGAGGGAAAATGTAAACATATGCCCTTTTAAGTTCAGTATTAATTATTAATACTTTCTTAGACTGAAATAATCAACACAGCAATAAAACCCTGAATTGTAGTGATTAATTTCTGAGGTCTAAATGCTCCCACTGAAAATTTAACAATCAGCTCTCAAAGGTCTGGCATATTCTTAGAAGAGAACCAGGACAAAACAATCTCACGAAAACCCCAGAGAAGTGAGAGTATAGTGAGGGAAAAGGTTGTCCACAGTATCAAAAGCTACAGAGAGATCAAGGATAATGAGGACGGAAGGAAAAAATTATTAGATTTAATAATAAAAAGATCATCGGTGACGTTGGAGAGAGTTGTTTCAGCCAAGTGGCAGGGAGAAAAGCTAGACTGTAAGAGTCTGGGAAGAGAGGGGGAGGGGAATAAATGTAGGTAATGAGATGGCTTTTCATGAGTTTCACTGTGAAAGGGAGAGATAGACAGTGATAGCCTTAGGGAATCTTAAAACCAAGTGAAGTTTTTGGTTTGTTTCTAGGGTAGTGAGACTTAGGCATTTTTGTGTTGTTGCCATTCAGTCATTCAATTGTGTATGAATCTTCATGATCCCATTGACTATAAGATGCCAGGCCCTTCTCTCCTCCACTACCACTTGAAGTCTGTCCAATCCATGCTCATTGTTTACTCGACGCTATCTATCCATCTCATCCTATGCCACCCCTTTTCCTTTTACCTTCAATCTTTCCTAACATCAGGGTCTTTTCCCATGAATTCCCTTTTCTCATTATGTGGCCAAAGTATTTAAGCTTCAGTTTCAGTATTTAACCATCCAGTGAATAGCCTGAATTAATTTCTTTAAGTATTGATTGATTTGACCTCCCTGTTGTCCAAGGGACTCCCAAAAGCATCGATTCTGTAGCACTCAGCTTTCCTTATAGTCCAGCTCTCATCACCATGCATTGCTACTGAGAAAAACCCTAGCTTTGACTATATAGACTTTCATCAGCAGGCAAGATGATGTCTCTGTTTTTTAGTATGCTGTCCAGATTTGTCACAGCTTTCCTTTCGAGGAGCAAGCACCTTTTAATTTCATGGCTGCAGTTGCCACCTGCAGTGATCTTAGAGCCCAAGAATATAAAATTTGACACTACTTCCATTTCTTCTCTCTCTATTTGCTAGTCAGTTAGAAAAAGAATTACAACTATAGATATCTGAAGAGAGAGGATGATCAAAGCATCAAGGGCCTGGAGGAGAGAAAAAGAGGTGAAATCAGAGGCACAGATCAAGAGGTTAGCGTTGGCAAGAAGTGATGGAAGAAGAAGGAAACCAGCATACATAAAACATCTACTATTTGCCAGGCACTGTGCTTAGCACTTTATAAATATTATCTCATTTAATCTTCCTAACAACACTGGGATGTAGTTGTTATTATTATCCTTATTTTAAATTTAAGAAACTGAGGCAGGCAGAGGTTAAGTGACTTGCCAAGGCATCACAAAGCTAAGAAGTACCGAAGGATTTGGATTCAGAGCTTCCTGACTCCAGACCCAGTGCTCTATCTACTATGTTACCTACAGGCCTGGAGCAAATGAAGAGAGAATGGTAGATGAGAAGGAACTAAGGCTGAATCACCTGTTTTTTTCAGTGAATATGAGGCAAGATCTTTTTCCTGAGAAGAAGGGAGTAGCAGAGGTAGCTTTAGAAGAGAAGGGAAGGTTTGGAACAGCGGCTGTAAGGAGTAATGTGGAGAGTTGATCTGGAAAGAGTAAAAGGGTAACTGGGCAACAGGGAGGATCCTGTTGAGACCACAAAATATATCTGCAGCAGATCCGGTCAGCAGAGTTGTGTGACTTCCTCAGGTGGAGTTTGGCAGTCCAGGAACAGAAGTGTAGAAGATGCATGGAGGAAGTAATTCCTGAGCATGCTGTCAATAGGACAATGGAGCAAAAGATTCCAGGTATGAGGACAGTATGAAGTTGAACTGGTTAACAATAGGATTGAGGTTTCAAAGGCAGGAAATTAAAGCCAGAGCAGAGGAGGTGGCCTAGAAAATCAGGAAGGGGCATAGTGACTGAAGGACCATAAGGACAGAGAATAGGTTTAGGAATTATAAGGCACAGGGAGAGCTGGAAAGACAGGAGGTTATAGTCAGATAGAAGAATTTCAAAGTTGTGGATTATGGAAGTTGAATTCTTTTGGGTGATCAAGGGTATGACCATCCTTACATGGGGCTGAGCTTGAGTAAAGCTACAGAGCAAACATGTAGTCCCTATTTGACTATATCATGAATTTAGGCAGCTAGGGGGCACGGTGAAGGGCATGTTAGACCCACAATCAGGAAGACCTAAGTTCAAATCCAACCTCAGACACTTCCTTACTGTGTGATTCTGGGCAAGTCACTTAACCTCTCTCAGCCTGTTTCTTCATCTGTAAAATGGGGACAATAATCCCCATGGGATTATGGGGTAGTTGGGAGTATAAAATTAGGTAATATTTGTAAAGCGCTTTGCAAACATTGTCATATAATTATGTAGTTGTGCTGCTCACAGACTTTCCCTTCAATCATCCTTATCTTATTATTACCATTCCCTTCACCCCACCGTGGCTAAAACCATTTGGGCTACTATATCTTCTGGCTGGCCTGAGATCCCGTATATGTTTCAGCTTCACATCCTGTCTAGACATCTATCCATCCCTCAAGTTTCTACCTCCCCAAACAAAACACCCTTCCCTGGTCATCTCTTCCCTTTATGTGTTGTCTTCCCCCATTAAAAATAAGTTCCTTGAGGGCAGACACTGTTTCCTTCTTAATATTTATGTCCTCAGTGCATAGCATAATCCCTGGCATTTGGTGTTTAATACATACATACTCATCACCCTATCCACTCAGTTTTTCAACCTACTCCACACCTCAGACACACACAAAGATGGTCATACCCTTGATTTTGCATCACCCACAAATGTGCCACCTCTATGTTAAAGAATTCCATAATTCCTTTCCTGACTGTAACCTATTGGCTTTCCCCAAAAATTTCTGTTTTCGCCTACCAAACTCTACTCTTCACCTGTATCCTGACCTTAAATCTCTCCACCACTCAGTTGTTGCCCAGGTCATCACTGGCCATTTCCCCTTCTTCTCCACATCTTGACCCCTTGGCAAACCAGTTTAATTCTGCCCTCTCTTCTCCTCTTGAGTCACTGGCCCCTTATCATATCACTGATTGCTCCCTCATCCCTACTCTGTCTCCTGTCTTCATTTTCTCCCTGTCTAGTGGTTCCTCTCCTACTACCTACAAATATGGCAATGTCTCCTCCATTTCCAAAAAACCTTTACTTGATAATCCCATCCCCACCATGATCCTACATCTCTTCTGACCTTTATAGTTGAATCCTTGTGGCCTTCTGAAAAAGGCCTCCACTTTCTTTCTTCTAGCTATTCCATCTTCCCTCTATAAATTATTTCTTGTCTGTTCTGTATGTAGCTTGGTAGTACCTGTCTGTTTTCTTGTTGTCTCCCCATTTGACTGTGAGTCCCTTCAGGGCAGGGGCTATCTTTCATTCCCTTTTGTATCCCCAGTGCTTGGAACATAGTAAGGACTTAATAAGTGTTTATTGACTGACTAACAAATTTTTTTTCCATTCATTCATTCATTATTCCAACCTTAAATCCTCTATGCACTGTTCCCTTCACCTGGAATGCCCTCATCAGTTCATTCTTCCAAACTAAATCCTATCCTTCTAAAACTCGGTGCCAATGTGAACTCCTCTATGAAACCTTCTTCAATTCCTTGGGCTCTTACTAAACTTTTCATTCTTTGGAGTCTTGTAGAACTTACACTTGTGACTATGTAATTTAGAACTTAGGGCAGCTAGATGGAGAAGCAGATAGAGCACCAGCCCTGGAATCAGGAGGACCTGAGTTCAAATTTGGCCTCAGATACTTGCTAGCTATATGATTCTGGACAAGTCACTTAACTTTGTTTGCCTCAGTTTCCTCATCTATAAAATGACCTAGAGAAATAAATGCCAAACTACTTCAGTATCTTTGCCAAGAAAATCCCAAATGGTGTCACAGAGGGTTGGACAAGACTGAAACTACTCAACAACAACAAAAAACAAATTTAAAATTTAGAATCATAGGATCAATCAAGCTAGCATTTACCTAGTGCCTACTATTGCCAGGCACTATATTAGGTGCTAGGTATATGAATATAAAAATAAGACAGTCTAAGCCTTCAAGGAGCTTACATTCTAGTGGGGGATTCAACATGTATAAGGGAATAGTGTCCAAATAGACAGTTTTGGTTATGGCAATCACAAGGATTGTGAGTGGAATCATTGGACAATAGATTACCACACCTTTCAAGTTATAGTACTAGATGAAGCATGGGCCAGAGATGGCTAGGTAGATTGGGTTGAGCGTGTTTTCACTCACTGTTCTACCAGTCAGGATAGCTAAGTTCCAAGGATGAACACTCAAACTAAGTGGATTAATAAAATCATAATATCATAGTTTTACCATAAAAGTCACTTCATCTAATCTTCTCATTTCACAGGTTAGGAAACTGATGCCCCAAAAGATTAAATGGTTCATTCTTAGTCATCCTGGTAGTAAATGTCAGAGCCAGGATTCAGATCTAGGTTCCCCAACTCCAGATCTAACACTCTTGGAACAATAGGTTAGAAGAGCCTTGGAGACCTTAGACATCAGTTAGTCCAATTTGCTCATTTTAAAAGATGAAAAATACTAAGGTTTAAAGCTAAGGTGAGTAATCCGTACTATCAGGAGTAGAACCGAGAGAAGAATGAATATCACATTATTGTATTTTTTTTTTCTGCAGGCAGGAGACAGTTTTTTTGGCAACCAAGTTTCTAGTCGCTTCTTTTCTCCACCCCACCCTCTTTTGAGACACTCTTCAAAGATAGATTGCTTGACATAAAGTGATTAAAATTTATCCTTGAACCAGCCCAACAACTCCCTCCAGTTGGCACAGGCCGCCATTCTCACCCTCATTTCCCCACCCCTAACACATACATATTCACAAGCATATCCTACTAGCTATTTATCAATGTCACATCCAGATTCTAGGTCATTTAACTTTTCCCCCAAATTCCCAGACATTACTATGGGATCAGGAATGTGCCCATTTTTTATATATGTCACGACATAGTCAACATAATTCCCAAAATTCTGATATTGCTCCATGGAGATCCACACAGCAACCCTAGCCTGCAGAGATCACCTGCTTCTGCTTGGTCCTAGAACCCCCAGAGCAGCCAACATGGAGTCATGTTCACCGATCTCTTGAATGCCATTGTCTCTCACATTCTGACCATATACAGGCAAAATGGAAAAGGAATTTTCATGCAGTTGAAGGGGGTAGAAAGACAGAATAAGCCTTTATTAATGATCTATTGTATGTTAGGGACTCTGCTAAGTGCTTTACAAACATTATCTCTTTTGGGCCTCCCAATAACCCGGGGAAGTAGGTGTTGCTTTCATCTTTATTTTGCAGTTGAGGAAATTGAGTCATACTTAGGTTAAGTGACTTGTCCAGAGTCACACAGCCAACCCCCTAGCCTTACCACTTGCCCTGCCTCTGCACCCTGTAGACGCCCACACTGTCCTCTGACCTACTGACTTCATGTGTGGACTCTGGATCTTGCCATCTGCCCCTAGACTTCCCTTTTGGACCTTCTGGGCCCTTCCAACCTGCCCTCTAGCTGAATTTTGTTTTACATATTGTTGGTTTTCCCCTCCCAATTAGAATGTAAGCCCTTGAGAGTAGAAATTGTCTCACTTTTATTCCTTCTGTTTCCAATAATTAGCACAGTAGCTGCTGTGCAATGAATGGTGTTTTTTTTATAAATGCTTTTTCTTTCATTCATACGTAGAGATGAGAATTGGAAAACCAAGGGAGAGTCAAGCTAAGCTGGCTGGAATGTATGCAGGGAGGGGAGTAATATGAAATAATCCTGGAAAAGTAGGCTGCAGCCAGACAGTGAAGAGCTTTACAAAGCGTTTTCTTCTCCATAACTGTTAGATTGGTGAGTAGCACAAGTATTATCATCCTCATTCTACATATGAGCAAACAGGGTCTTAGAGAAGCTAAATTATTTATCTAAGGACACACAGTTAATAGGGAGGAGGTTTAGGATTTGAACCCAGTCTTCCTATTTTGATTCCCAAGTACCTTACATTATACTGCACCAACTCTAATGCCGTACATACTGGAGGCATCATATTGGATTTGGAGTAAAAGGACTTAATTTTGGTAAGGTCACTTAACCTCTTTGGGCCTCAGTTTCCCCATCTGTAAAATTAAGGGGTTGGACTAGATGCCCTCTAAGCTTCTAGCACTAATTTGGGGGTCGTATGATATCTTCTGGCTCATTCTGTGATTCTCTGATATTTTAGTTTTCTCTGAACAAATAGTTGCTTAATAAATGTTTCTCAACTTGGCTTTCCCAGATGGAGCCCAATTAAAATATCCCTATGAAAGTAATCACAAGAAAAGCAAATGCTTCTTTGAGTCTTTAGTTAGAAGGCTCCAGGTAATACAGTGGAAAGAGTCCTGGGTCTGGAGTCAGGAAGACCTGAGACTAAATCTGACCTCAGACACTTCCTAGCTGTGTGATGCTAGGCAAGTCACTTAAACTCTGCCTGCCTCAGCTTCTCCATCTGTAAAATGGGGAAAGTAATAAGTTACTATTAGAGCAGGTTTGTTGTGAGCATCTAACTGAGATAATATTTGTAAAAGGGCTTAGCACGTAGTAAGTGCTTAATAAATATTTACTTCCTTTAATTAAGGCTCAAGCTCCCTAGAAAAAGAGGGCTCAAAGAGAGAAAGAATAATAACCGAGAGCAATTTGTGCATTTTCAAGCAGAAGTAACTCTCATATCTTGCAGCTGCTCAACATTCAACACCACATTGCTCTAGATGCTGAGAAATCGGTCTCAGGAGTCTTGTTGCTACTCCTCTGCAATTACCCTGCTCTTCTCTAAAGGAGGTCAGGGCACTCCAAGCATCAGCCAGCAATCTCAGGCTGATCTCGTGAGTGGAACAGAAAGACACCAGCCCAGCCTTGAAAATGGCAGTGAAGCTCCACTAAGGCAATGTCTGATTATGTAATTTAAGGAGATTGTTTGGGCTTTTTTCTGGGATAAATGAGTGATCATCTAACTTTATTAGTCATTCTCTTGAGAATCAACAAGGCAGGGAGCCTATACAGCTGGAGCAAGTTTTCTGCTGTGTGCTGACAATTGGAACAACCCACAAATGGACTAACTACATGTTGTCATTCCATTTCAACACTGACTTCTCTGCATATGAATATAGCTAGATGGATAGCCCCAATCTTTCTGTTTGCCTGGTTTCAAACAATGTGTGTTCATTGAGTCTTCTTGACCCCTGAGGGCAGAACGAGGACCAATAGAAAGCTCAGGACCACCGGACCATGTGGAGCATCCTTTAGTGAGGATCCTGATCTTGTCCCTCTGGTGCATGATTGTCATGTCCCCTGCCCAGGGCCAAGAATTTCAAGCAACAGTTCAAAAGAGACTTCATTATAAATTCAACATTTATTAAGTAGCTTCTGTCAGTCATTTTTTAAGTACCTACGTTCCAGATACTGTGCGAAGCACTGAGGATACAGAAAGGAGCTTATTTTCTAATGGGGGGAGGGGCAGGGAAGGTTTGGAGAGAGAATACATACAAGGAAAATGAATAGGGAAAGGAATGAATGAAAAGGGAAAGGAGGGTACCCAGCTCAGGGGCCAAGACTTCCTGTGAAGAAGTCTAGAGCATATAGTGAGAAATGAAAGAAATAAAGACATAGCTGACCTGGATGCTCTCCTTTTTTTTTGGAGGGGAGAAGGCAGCACAATTGGTGTTAAGTAACTTGCCCAAGGTCACACAGCTAGTGTGTCAAAAGTGTCTGAAGCTGGATTTGAACTCAGGTCCTCCTGACTCCAGGGCCATTACTCTATTCACAACACCACTTAGCTGCCCCTGATGCTGTCCTTAGAGGCAGTGAAGAGCCATCCTGTCAGAGGAAGGGATTGCAGGGGTGAAGTGTTCTGTGTTCAGAGTTATGCTCTAAAGACTTATTCTGTTGCTTTATTGTGGTATGGAAGTGACCTTGGGTTCTTGAAGCTTATGCCTTTAGAGTATAAGCTCTGGTCTTACCATACTGGAAAGGCATTGAATATGGATTTTGTATATCTGTCATTCCAGGCCTAGCTTACTTCATAGAAGTTTATCACCTGAAAGTTGGCCATTAAGTGATGATTTTTTTTTTTTGACCAAGTAACTACTGAAACCATTAACTTGGGCGTGGAGGAGTTGTCATTTGTATCAGTGAAGGGGATGTCCATACTGAGGAAAGCACAGAGAACTCTAATAGGCGGTGGGGAAAATGCAAAGAAAAATAAGGAAAGAGGAGGAGGGGGAAGGGAATAGGCATATATATTATACCTACTGTGAGCTAGGCACTGGCACTCACTTATGATCTCATTTGTCCCTCAACCCTCCTGGGGGATAAATGTATATTATTATGCCCATTTTACAGATGGTAAATGGGGACAAATAAAGGTTAAAGGACACACCCAGGATCCCAAAACGAGTCAGTTTATGGAGCTAGATTTAAACTCCACTAGGCGGCACAGTGGATGAAGTGCCAGGTCTGGAGTCAGCAAGACTCCTCTCTTCCCGAGTACAAATCCAGTCTCAGATACTTCCTAGCTGTGTGACCCTGGACAATCATTTAACCCCGTGTGCCTCTGTTTCCTCATCTGTAAAATGAACTGGAGAAGGAAATGGCAAATCCCTCCAGTATCTTTGCCAAGAAAACCCCAAATGGGGCCTGAAGAGTCAAACACGACTGAAAACAACTGAACTTTCCAATTTCAGGTCCAGCACTTTATCCACTGCATCATCACTTGCCTCTAGGCAGAGAGTTTGGTGATTTATGTTCCCAGAGGATGGGTATGATTGCGAGAATCTGCTGGTCCACATGCATTGCTAAGGGTTGGTAGCCTTCAAGGAGTGGGGTCATCTTGTTATGAGTGGAACCACTATCAGTTTGACAAACTGGGGGGAGTCTAGAGCCCCGGGCTCTTATCTGAGATATACACTGTATCTGAGCTCTCCCCTCAATAAATCACAGAATCTCAGGTGCCATCTCATCCAACCTATACTGGAATAGGAATTCTTTCTTCCAAAGGAGAGGCAGCATGATAGCATAAGAGTATAGGGCTTGACCTCAAATAACTTTGGGGAACTTATTTTACTTCTCTGGGCCTCAGTTTACCCATCTACAAAATAAGGAAGGTCTGGCACCAACACTCATCTCCTCCTACCTGGACTATTGCAATAACCTGCTGGTTTGTCTGCCTACCACAAGTAGTCTAGTCCACCTTCCACTTAGCTGACCTCAGGCCTAAACATGTCAGCCCTTACTCAGTAAAGTCCAGTGATTCCCTACTATTTACAGGACCAAATATAAAAAAAAAAATTCTTTTTGATGTTTAAAATCCTTCATAACCTGCTTCCTGCCCTGCCTCCACTTTCCAGATTTCTTTATCTTATACCATCCCCCTCAATGTACTCTGCTATCCAGTGACACTGGCCTCTTTGCTATCCCTTGACTTTGAGACACTCCATCTCCCAACACTAGGTATTTTTGCAGGTTGTCCCCCACACATGAAATGCTGTCCCTCCTCATTTCTGCCTCGTGATTTTCCTCCTTCTTCAAATTCCAGCTAAGATCTCACCTTAAATAGCAGACCTTTCCCGATTCCTCTTAATTCTAGTGGCTTTCCTTTGTGGATTATTTCCTATTTATCCTGTATATAGCTTGTTTTTACATAGTTATTTGGATCCTCTATTAGACTGTGAGCTCCTCAAACAAAGGAACTTACTTTTGCCTTTCTCTATACCCCTAGTACTTAGCACAATGTCTGGCACATAGTAAGCACTTAATAAATGTTTATTGCCTGATTGACTGAAAGATAGAATGATGTAACAATTCGTGAGCTGACCTTGGAGTCAGGAAAACCTGGGTTGAAGGCCCACCATTGAAATCTAATGACATTGAAATTTCCTTACTGGAAACTCTCTCAACCAGAATTGGAAACTTATGTGAGTGAAAAAGAAGGGCTTGGACTAGTAGATGATCCCTTTGGTCCCTTCCAGCTCCAAATCTGTGAGCTTGTAAAAATCCCTGATGTGTGGTCATCTAGTGTCCTCTTGAATACCTGGTGATGGTGATGGTGGTGGTGATGGTGATGGTGGTGGTGATGGTGATGGTGAACCCACTACTTCTGGAGACGCCTAATTCCACTTTAGGGGATCTCTAGCTATTAGGAAGTTTACCCTTACATTGAACTGAAATCTGTCTCTTTATTACATTACTGCAATTTAATTCATCAAACATTCATATACCTAGCACCTAGAAGAGTGAATAACATGTTACTAGGGTAATAAATATTTTTGATTGGTTGATCAATCAAAATTAATTTGTGCCAGGCATTGTGCTGAATGATGAGTATGCAAAGACGAACACTGACATTGTCCCTGTCCTCAAGGAGCTTATAATCTACCACTTTTATTCAAAAATAATACAATGGGGAAATCAGCTGATCATAACTGTAATCTTGGAGCCACTTTTGGAGCTATCAATTAACTAAGTTTGGGCTGGGGTTCTGGGCTTAAGTAGGTTGAGAGAGGTCATAGTATAGAACCATCAAGATAGTGTTCTACATAATTACTTTGACTCTCTTTGGTGACTATGATCATTTCTTAGCCTCCATGATGTTGTGAATAAACTTTGAGTTTCTTCCTATAGTCACCCCCTACAAGAAATTAGTCTAAGGTCTAGCAAAGATTATGGATAGCACAAGGAAAGGGGTCTCTACTTTGGCTGTCACAGAGAAGAGAAACATAGAGAAAGGTAGAAAAAAAAGACAAAAAGAATGAGGATCAAAAATCAAAGGATCAGAGATTTAGAGTTGATTAAAGGTCACCTGGTCCAACTCCATCATTTTATGGGAGAGAAACCCAAGGTCCAAAGAGGTTAAATGGTCTGTCTATGGTCACAGAGGTAGTAGCAGAACCAGAATTTGAAACCAGATCCTCTAGCGACAAATTCAGTATTCCTTCCACCATAATGTGCTGACAGATAAGCAGGGAGGAGGCTTGTTTTCTCAGCTTAGAGCCAAATTGATCAGTGAGCTCCAGACAACTATTAAGCTAAAATCATTCTTTTGGGTGACTGTATCTATTTATACCATGGCAAGCCTACACAGAGAGAGCCCAAATAATGCTTTCTATCTTCACCCACACTAGTCAAATGTTTAGATAAACAAAGATGTTGAGTGAAATTCTCTGTCTGTTATATGAACATAAATTGTTATCGAATAGAAATTATAATATCAGGTCAAATTCCATGTAGGAGGTGTGTGGGATCAATTGTCAAAAGCACAAAATAACTTTATCTTAGAGTACCAGGACATGTACCCTAGTGTACCTTCCTCAACAGGAAAGACAGGAGAAGACCCAAGGGCCAATGAAACATAAGGAGGGTGGGGAAGAGCAGGGAGAAGGGAAGGATCTCTTCAATTTAGTAGCCTTTTTTCCCTCCTATCTTTACCTCCATACACAACTCCCTGCTCTGGCACCCCACCCCACCCCACCCCAAATTTTTTAAAAATTATTTATTTTCTAAAACTTTATGGTGTTAGGTTTCCCAGGGTCTCTCTGCCCACCCCATCTCCTCCTCTAGACAGTCTCCTTTCAAAACAGGGTAACTTAGTTTCAGACCTATGGCGTTTACAAAAGACTCCCTAGACCAATGGGAAATCTTGGGTGAATGTTTCAAGCTTCAAACATACTTAAAATCTAGGTTACAAGAGAAATCCACAGGTGAGTTCAATTCAGTTAAGATAAATTGTATTAAATATAACCTCATTCTTTGGGGCTTTCACCAAGGATAGAACTTTAGTGGATATCTATACTGAGGTAGTAAAGAGAATAAGAGGACCAGTGAAGGTGAGAAAGAAAACTCAGTCAAAGGAACAAGAGAAGAATCTGAAAAGAACAGTATCTTCAGTGGTCCATCAGGAATAGAAGTGATACAACTTTGAGGTTTTACTTCATACCCATTAGATGACAAAAGATGACAAAAAGTAAAAATGGTAAATGTTGGAGGGACTGTGAAAAGACAGGCACATTATTGCACTGTTGGAGGAACTGTAATTGGTCCAAACACACTGGAAAACAATTTAGAACTATGGTCAAATGGTTAACAAACCATATATACTATTTTATCTACTGATACTTCAAACTGTCATATACTGCAAAAGGGTCAAAACTATTTATAACAATACTTTTCATGGCATCAAAGAGTTGGGGGAAAAGAGAATGCCCAGATTAATAAATAATTGGAAAAAATATCATATATGAATGTAATGGAATATTATAGTGACGAAAGAAATTACATAAAAAATTCAGAGAATCCTGGGAAGATTTGTGTGAACAGCTGCAAAGCAAAGTAAGGAGAATAATTTGCATGGTGATAGCAATAATTCAAAGGGTGAAGGTATTGATAGACTTAAGAATTCTGATCACTTCAATTGCAGCTATAGAGAATTGATGGAGAAGCATGATAGAGGGAGGCAGTGGACTATAGGTATCAAATGAGGTCTATCTTTTCAAGATATGGCCACTATACTGATATGTTGTACTTGACCATGCCTACAAAAGAAGGTTCTATTTAGGATGTGAGGAGTCACTGTGAGATGAATATGATATATTTTTTTAAAGAGCCTCAATAAAACATTACCTATATAAGAATTTCCACTATACCTTATTAGGGGTCACCCAGCCTTTGCTTAAAGACCTCTAGAGAGAGGAGCCCATTACTTCCTGAAGCATCTAATTTCACTTTTTGGATTGCTATAATTGCTAGAAAGGGTGTGTGTGTGTGTGTGTGTGTGTGTGTGTGTGTGTGTGTGTGTGT
>CM053585.1:64580575-64594464 GCA_028646515.1 Pseudochirops corinnae | reverse complement strand
GTCTGTCTGTTTCTGGAATTCTTGCTTATGTATACACCTCGGCCAATCCCTTTCTTCCATATCAACAGGGGCTCAGCCAATCCCCTTCTTCCACATCAACAGGGGAGTTCATACCTTCTCAAGAGTGGGACAGAGTTTGCACCTTCCACACTTAGCACTTAGTACTTAGTGCTAAGTATCCTGCTAAACTAATTACTATTACACCATTCTACTCATTTCATTCTGCAAATCTGTGTTAAGTACTCTACAAATATCATCTCATTTGATCCTCACAGTAATCCCAGGAGGTAGGTGCTATTATGATCCCCGTTTTATAGTTGAGGAAACTGAGGCAAATAGAGTTTAAGTGATTTGTCTTGAGTAACACCACTAGTAAGTGTCTGAGGAAGGATTTGAACTCAGGTCTTTCTGACCACTGGCCCTTCTGACTACAGGCCTAGAGCTCTATCCACTGTGCCACTTGGTATATTTGGGATCACTGAAAGTTCATAGGTCCCCGATCTGAGTTGTCCCTGAGATCTTGGAATAACAGAACATTCAATACTCAACAAAAGCAAGAGCAGGACAAGTCTAGGCATACAAGATTTCCCAACTTTCTCTGCAACCACCCCCTCCATCATTTCTTAAAGCACAATAGTATTCCATCACATTTATGTACTTAACTTACTCAGTCATTTCCCAGTAGGTAGGAATCCACCTCATTTTCTGATTTTTTTTGCTACCGCAAAAAAAGTGCTGCCATAAATATTTTTGTATAATCTTAGAGTCTGTTTTACTTAGGAAACATCTCTCCTTTAATCTAACCTCCTTTTTATTTTCCCCTTTTCCTTTCTCCCCTTTCACTCCTGTTTCCTTATTTATTGAAGTTTATTTCTGCATCCATTTCTGTGTGTGTATTCTTCCCTCCTTTGACTAATTCAGATGAAAATGCAATTCAAATGCTACCTGATCCCCCCCAAACCTTTCTCCTCATTTGCATAATTTCTACTTGCACACCTTAATTATGTGAGATAATTTCCCCTAACCTTTCTTTCCTTTTCCTTCGCTGGTGTGTTCCTCTTCCCCTCCATTGTTATTCTTTTAAGAAGATATAGAAGAGCTACTCCCAGGCTTTCTGTCTAATTAGACTGCCTCTAGGATCCCGGCCAATGGTAGTGTTCAGAGAAGACACGTGTATCATCTCCCCATATTAGGAAGAAAATAATTTATCCTTGTTTTGAAACCTCTCTTATTAATCTGGAGATCTTCATTTTGTCCCTTGTCCCTAGTTTCTCTCTCTCTCTCTCTCTCTCTCTCTCTCTGTGTATATATATATATGTATTAGAAAGTAAACAATTTATCCTCAACAATTCATTCATGTTTACCTTTTTATGTTCTCTTGACTCCTATGTTTGTACTTCAAGTTTCTACAAAGCTCTGGTGTTTTCATCAGAACTGCTTGGAAGTTCATTGGTGAGTTAACAAACATTTATTAAGTTCTTAATATTTGTCAGTCTTAGTATTTGTTAAGCACTGGGGATACAAAAAAAAAAGTCAAAAGACAGTCCCTTCCCTCAAGGAGCTTAGTCTAATGTTTATATGTAAACAACTATGTACAAACAAACTATATGCAGAATAAATAAGAAATAATTAACAGAAGGAAGGCACAAGAATTAAGAGAGGTTGGGAAAGGCTACTTGTAGAAGATGTGATTTTAGTTGGGACTTGAAGGAAACCAGGAAATTCAGGAGGAAGAGATAAGGGAAGAGAGAATTCTAGGCATGGTAGACAACTAGTAATATGCCCCGAGTGGGGAGATGGGTTGTCTTGTGTGAAGAACAGCACAAGTCTTCTGTTTCATTAAAGATCTATTTATTACCCCTGTAGGATTATACAGTTTTTTTGGGCAAGTTATTCTTAGTTGTAACTCTATACTCCTTATACTCTTTGCCTTCTGGAATATCATATTCCAAGCTCTTTGGTTCTTTAAAGTTGTGGTTGCTAAATCATGTGTGATCCTGACTGGCTCCTCCGTACTTGAGTTTTCTTTCTGACTGCTTGGAATATTTTTTCTTTGACTTGGAAACTTTAGATTTTGGCTATAATGTTCCTGGGAGTTTTCATTTTGGACTTCTTTCAGGAAGTGACTGTTGTATTACTTCTGTTTCTGGATTGCCTAAAAGATCTAGGCAGCTTTCCATTAAAATTTCCTCTTTTTTTATTATGGCTTTTTGGTACTCCAGTGATTCTTAAATTACCTCTCCTCAATCTGTTTTCCAGGTGAGTTGTTTTTGCTATGAGATATTTTACATTCTCTTCTAGCTTTTCCATCTTTGAACTTTGTTTTAATATTCTTTTCCATGTTGGAGTAAAAAGCTTCTATTTGGCCCATTCTAAATTTCAGAAAGTTTGTTGCTTGAGCAAGGTTCTATAGTTCTTATGATAACTTATTAATTCCTTTTCCACATCTTTATTCTATAATTTTCATTTCTTTTCCAGTTATTTTTCTTTCATTTCATTTATAAAATCTCTTAAACTCCTTTTTAAAAAACTCTTGTTTTGGGGCAGCTAGGTGGTGCAATGAATAGAACATCAGCCCTAGAATCAGAAGGACCTGAGTTCAAATCCAGCCTCAGACACTTAACACTTACTAGCTGTGTGACCTTAGGCAAGTCACTTAACCCCAATTGCTCCGCCTTCCCCCCTCCAAAAAGACCAAAAAAACCCCTTTAAAAAAACCTTCTTGTTTCATCTCTTTCAGGAATAATATTTGAAGTTTTGCCAAAGTTGTTTTTTCTTAGGGAGTTTGCTTGTAATTATTTTAGAATCATTCTCTTCTTCTAGGTTTGTCTTTTAGCCTCAAACACTTACTAGCTCTGTGACCCTGAGTATCCCTGTTACCATAAAAGCACTTAAGGGTGGAATTCTTTTCCCCCCTGATTCTTCTAGCTTATTTCCTGACTTCCAACTTTATGTTTAGATCAGGCCCTGTGCACCTTTAATGGGAATATCTGGACCGGTCCTGCTGTTGCTTTCTTGGAGTATTGAGTATTATACTGGAACAACTAAGTTTGGGGACCTGTAAGATTTCAGTGCTCTCAAATGCATTAGGTAGCACATGTGATAGAGTCCGGTGCCTGAAGTCAGAAAGACTCTTTTCAAATCCCATCTCAGACACTCACCAACCGTATTATCCTAGACAAGTCACTTAAACCTCTGTTTGCCTTGGTTTCCTCAGCCGCAAAATAGGGATTATAATAGTGCCAACCTCCCACAGTTGTTGTAAGGATCAAGTGAGATATTTGTAAAGTACTTAGCACAGTGCCTGGCATACATTAGGTGATTAATAAATGCACATTTCTTTCCTTCCACAGTGGTCTAATCCTGGGCAAAATCTGGTCACTTCCCCCCTATTCTGAGCTCTGCAAGTTCCTGACCTGCATTTAGGTGAGGGCAACATGTCTGTGGGCTTGACTTGTTTGTAGTTCCAGTAGACTGCTCCTGGATTTGGCCACTATCAGCCAACTGAAAAGCTCTGATGGTTTAGAGTGGCAGAACTGAAGGTTTCCTTTTGGTCTACTATTCCTGCCCAGGTTATTCCTTCACAGGCTTCAGATTGAACTAGAATTTAAAATTGAGACCCCACTCTCCTCTGGGGGTCTGAGTCACACAACTGCTAATTGCTTCTAAACTTGTTCAGTACACAAGTATGAAGGCTAGGTCCTCCTTCACTCAGCAGTCTCACCCCTAGGTCCGGGTCCCCTCCTCTTTTCACCCTGGATCTGTGATCCAGAACAGAGAACTGAGTGATAGAGTTGCCAATTGGCAGCAGTTCCTGAAGCTTACACAAGTTTAGGCTCCTCTATGGTGAATGTGGGACCTACTTTTACCCCAGTGCACGTTGTCCTAGAGCACTACTCTCCCTGAACAGAGGGACTCCATAAATTACTAGGGGTCAGACCCTATTCCCACTAACCCGGTGTTTGCAGACCTCTCTGTCTCCCTATGCTCCCCCTGAACTGGGGAAGTGTTTTGTTGTGATTTTTTTCCTTGGATATCCTGATCAGAATTTAATCTAGAGCATTTTTTAGGTCTGTTTAGGGGAGCTGGGAGGTGAAAAGAGTTTGCTATAATTCATCCTTCTGCTCTACCATTTTGACTACCTCTGAGAGTTAGGTTTGAGTTAATATAAGGTCAAGACTAGATAGGAAGCCTGGGGAATAGACTTAATGACTGACAGTTTATGCTAAGGCTTGGGACTAAAGTAGAAGTATCACTCTAATTTGTAAAACTATTATCCTTTTCATCTTTTACAATCCCTCTCCCTTCTCTCATTTCTTTCATATTTTCTCCTTTATACTTACTAATAAATCTCCACAACACACCATTTGAAGTCTAGGGTTACTCCGTTATTATGGAGGAGGAGGAAGGAAGGAAGGAAATCCTGAAACTTTCCGTCCTAAAGGAGTTCTGGGTGAAAAGCAATCCAGAAAAGCTAGAAGCACTGCTAGTAGCAAATATCCAATTGAATATACCAGCAGGTTGTATTGTCAGCTCTTAGCACAGTGCCTAGGATACAATAAACACCAAATAAATCCTCACTGACTTGCCTTGACTTAGTCAATCCTTTTTGATCCTGGATGGGTTTGTTTGTTTCTCTGTACTTTCCTTTCCTCATCTCTGAGGGTTTGTGAAATTTGCTTCATGAGAACCCCTAATATCTAAATATCAAATCTTTTCAGTCCCTTAAAGAAAGTTAAAACCAAAATCTGAGGTGGCATTTTTGTGGTAAGCACACAGTAAACAGAAAAGCTTAAAGCTGGCCAGAACTTCCGAATACCATATTATTTTCTTTTTGTTTTTAGTGCCTCATTTTCTGTTATTTTCAAGTATCCAGGTCATGGTTGTTAAGCAGAGCTTAGGACATTTTGTTAACATCTTGCATAAAATCTCCCTTAAACTGAGCTGAAACTGAATCAGCACTCTGGAGCAAGAGTCAGGACTAGCAGAGGGCAGCTAGCACATGGCCCCAGAAACTGAGAGCCAGGGAATATGTTGCCTTCCTCTCCTTTCCTTCCTAATATAGAGGGTCTAATCCCTTAACTGGTCCCCAGGCTTCCATCCTTGGAGTCCTGTTGATGGAATCCTAATAAAGTTGTCCCACCCCTAATATTCTAATACCCTTATGGGTCCCACTGACCAGCAGGCATGTCCTGATTTAACCACATGATCTAACTTTAACTACACCACAGGCCCCAGACTCAATATAACCACTGCCCCACCCCTACTTAGTATCCTAACTCCCTCATGTATGCATCACCAGAACAAGAGGTATGTCCATGAACTCCTAGTTCCCACATAACAGCAAACATGTACGTATGATGGGATCCCGGCCACTGCCCCTAGCTAGCCACTGCCCCCAGATCCAATTCACATATTTGAACAGATGTGTCCTTGGACTCAACCACAATCACATCATCCATTTTAGTCCAAGACAAGACCACAATACCTAACTGTCCATCTTGACCAAACAGGGCCACAATAGCTAACCAATTAGAAAGCAGCACAACCAGAATGTTTGACCACCGAACCATAGAAGGGACTCCTCCCTATTACCTAATCCCTTAACAAACCCCTTTGTCTTTCTAATATTCATGATTTCTGTTGTATAATCAGAATCATTACACTATAAAATTGCCTGTATTGTCTTATGAAGTTGTTGGTTCCTCTTGGAACTCAGCCCATTGGAAGTGTCATTCCCATTAAATGCCTATACTTGGATTAGAGGTGGTCTGACTCTGAATTCCTTAAGATGACCCCCACAACAAATCATGAAACCACAACAATTTTGGGGTCCCTGGGTGGACAGAGTCTCTGACTCTGTTCTTTACCTTTCCCCCCCCATGGAGCAGAGTCTCTGATTCAGGCCCCCCTCTAATCCAAAGGTAAGCCTATATTTTCCTCTTCTCTTAGCTGGGAGGTCCTTCAAGCACCAAGAAGTCTTGACTAGATTGTTTGGCCCCTAATGCCCAAGTACCTTTCAGTCTGGCAAATTCCCTCTAGATAGAGGATGCTCCTGTTTGGGAATTTTGGGGGGAGTTCTTTCTGAACTCATTTTTTTCTCCTCATCGTTCTAGAGGGACACCACTGAAGAGATGAACATGGCTATAGGAGAGATCTCCTTAGGTTTACTGGCATTTAGTGCCAGCTCCCATCTCATAGGACTACCAAACTGCAATAAAGCCTGGCCTCAATATAATCTAGAGAACCGAGAAAAGTTATCACGATCTGTGCTTTCTGTCATGCTCCTCTCCTATGTCTTCCTTCCTTTCCAGCAAGGCACAATTCTCCCAGCCTGCCTCCTGGCCCGGATGCCTTCAATTAGCACAAGGTCAGCGGGGGAGACAAGTGGCAAAGATAACACATTCCAGACTCTGGTCACCTCTTCCATCAAAGTAAATTCATCCCTAAGCCTCCTTAGGCCCTATCCTCTTTTGTGCCCCCTTCTCACAGTGCCCTCTCAAACCCTCCTCCATTGTCTTCTAGACTTCTCCCTTGCACATTCCTTCCCCCTTTTTGCACCCACTGAAACCTCCCCCAAACTGGCTGTGTCTTCTCTCTCTAACCCATTTCACAAAGGGCTAAGAGGAAGATTTAACATCCCTTGTCCTTCTCATTGCTATTTTCAAATAGTTCCTTGACCAACATCAAGCAACAACCACCTCCCCACCTTTAAACTTCACTCGATTCTATCAGATCCTTACTGCTATTGTTTATGTACCTCCAGGTCACTTGGTGACTACCAAAATTACAGCATAATGACTTCAGTATCTTGCTCATAGTCTTCCCTACCCCAACCCCTAGCCCTTTCAAGCAGGAGGAAGCCTAGTTCTAACACCTCAATCTGTATGACATTTATCTCTAGCTCACCGATCTACCTCAATCACAAAATCTAATCCCACTTCCCCCACTCCCTCAACACACACACACACACACACACACACACACACACAGACACACACACACACACACACACACACACACCACTGAATTCTCCCCAGGTGCCAGAATTGCTAGTTATGACTCTGCACTTTACCACCTCATTGGCATTTTGCTAGGCTATGAAGTCATAGGTAATTAGATCTAGAATTGGAAGAAGTCTTAGAGTTCATTTAGTTCAATCCCCTCATTGATTAGGGGGGAGGAAGAAACTGAGTCCCAGAAAGGTTAAACAGCAACTAAGTGACATAGTGGAGAGAGTTTTGGACTTGAAATTATGAAGACCTGAGTTTGAATCTTGCCTCAAACACTTACTAGCTATATGACCCCTGGGCAAGTCACTTAATCGCAGCCTCAGTTTCCTTAACTGTAAAACAGGAATAATAGTAATAGCACCTACCTCCCAGGGTTCTTGTGAGGATCAAGTGAGATAATATTTGTAAAGCACTTTATAAATCTTAAAGGGTCAGCTAGTAGTAGTAGTGGTGATGGTGGTGGTGGTAGTGGTGGTAGTAGTGGTGGTGTGGTGGTGATGATTGTAGTAGTAGTAGTATGGGTGGTGGTGGTAGTAGTAGTGATAGTAGTGGTGGTGGTGGTGGTAGTGTTAGTAGTATGTGTATATGTAACTTAGTCAAATGTACATAATAAGCGTATCTAGATATACTTTCTGTTACTTTCAAGTATCTAGGTCATGGTTGCAAAGCTTAGGACATTTTGTTAAAATCTATGATTCCTCTTAAACTGAGTTGGAACTAAATCAAAACTGTGGAGCAAGAGCCAGGACTAGCTGAGGACAGTTAGGGCTTTGCCCAGGGCACTGAGAACCAGGATGTGTGCTGCCATATCTAGATACACTTACTATGTATACTTGAACCCTGGGACTCTGAGTCCAATACTTTTTCCTGTTATACCATGCTGCTTCCATGTTAGAGATACACCGACCATGTGCCTTGGTCACTCTGAACTTTCAACAATAAATACGTCCAGACAGAAACCAAGGTGGTGTCACGTTATTCTGAATTCTCTCTTCAAACAGTTCTTGCTACACCAAGGCATCCACTAAAAGGGTAAGAGAGAAGCATGAAATGTGGTTGCTTGCTTGGTCAAGGTTTTATAGTTGGTTTTATTGCACGGAATGCCACACATTGTCATGCATTGCAACGTTTTCCTCAGCTTTGCAGTTGTTAAGTTGCAGTGGAATGAAACATAATTGCCCCCAGAGTAAATGTGTTATACACTCACAAGCCTCAGGCATGTAAAGGGTTGACTCATCAGTCAGTTGCTACAATCAGGAGATGGTGAGGAAGAATGTTAGAATGTACAGTAGGTGAAACAATAAAGTAACTGTGAATGACAAAGTTATAAATATCCCAGAGAGATTCGGATGACCTCAAAACTCATTTGAATCTATGCATGCTCAGGAAGGAGGAGTGATGGAGCAATGGAATCTGGGAGTCAGCACTGTCTGATTCTTAATGGGGTGTAATTTTGGTCACTTTCTCCTGTGAAACAAGAGTACGTGGCAGCTATAATGTAAAACCCAAGAGGTGACAAGAGCCTTCTCTGTCAAGATGATTGATGCTTGCCTGGTGCACAAGCTTGGGCAACTCAGAGCAAGGGATCTATGTTCATATGAATCAATTATGCAGCATCCCTACTGTGTACACCTGTGGAATAGCTTCCTTCCACTGTTGACAAGAAATGCAGTAGAGAAATAGGACCACAGATCCTTACCCTTGTGCAAACAATTTCTCCTCCTCAGTTTCTACAATTACAGATCTTCTGATAAGGTGGAACACCATCTATCTTTGCCATGCCATCCTAAAGATACCCAGGTCTTACCATTTGCCCCACTGCTGGGCCCTTAGGACTTTTGGGCTTTGCTATCTGTGCTGCAGCTGAACTCTCATATGTGCTGTGTCCTCTGATTAAAATAGGAGTTACTTGAGAGCAGGCTCTCTCTCGTTCTCTCTGTCTCTGTCTTCCCCTCACTCTTTCTGTTGTGTGTGTGAGTGTGTGTGTGTGTCTGTCTGTCTGTTCTGTCTCTCCATCTCTATGTCTCTGTCTCTGTGTCTGTGTCTCTTCTCTCTGTCTCTGTCGATCTCTGTCTCTGTCTCTGTGTCTCTCAGTATCTCTCTCTTTTTCTCTTTCTTTCTCCCCCATTTGTATGTTCTTGTTCAGTCATTTCAGTCACATCCAACTTCTTCATAACCTCACTTGGGGAGAGAAGAGGAAGGGGGGAAATTTTAGAACTCAAAACCTTATAAAAATGAGTGTTGAAAACTAAAAATAAATTAATTGATTAATCTTTAAAAAAAAAAAAAACAAGACTGTGGATTTAAAAATATCCTGTGTTTCCAGAAGTTCCAGTATCTTCTGGAAATGAACATTCCCACTGCCAAGACAGGAGCAAAATCTACTAACAGTGATTTCAGTTCCATTCAGCAAGCATGCATTGAGTGCCTAAATGTTCCAAGTACTATATGCTAAGTTGTAGAATCATAGAGTCATAAACTTAGAGCTTGAAGTGACCTTCTAGGTACCTAGTACAACCCTTTTGCTTTATCGATGAAGAAACTGGGACCCGTAGCAGTTGATTGACTTGCCTGAGTTCACACAGATAGTAATTGGCAGAGCTAGGATTCAAAACCAGGTGCTCTAACTCAAGGACAAAAATGGAACAATCATTGCCCTCTAGAAACTTATAGTCTGCTGTGAAGAAGCACCAAGTACTCTGCAAAGTAAATAAAAAGTAATTATTGGGGGTGGGGTGAAGGATAGAGTAGGAAATAACAAACTACCCCAGTACCTTTGACAAGAAAACCCCAAAGGGGGCTAGGTGGCAAAGTGAATAGAGTATCAGCCCTGGAGTCAGGAGGACCTGAGTTCAAATACAGCCTCAGACACTTAACAAAAAAACTAGCTGTGTGACCTTGGGCAAGTCACTTAACCCCAATTGCCCTGCCTTCCCCCCTCCAAAAAGAAAAAAGAAGAAAAGAAAACCCCATGGGCAGTATGGTCCATGGGGTCACAAAGAGTCAGATACAAGTGAATAACTGAACAACAAAAAATTGTGGGAGGGGAGCATCGAATGAGGAGATGAGTTGTACCTGAGGACACGATATGATGAAGGCAGAAAAAATTCAACCATTTCTTGACTATGTGGGTGGACCAGAGGCTGAATTCCGTCGTGTTTAATCTGAGAGATGCCTTTTATTTTTTTTATATTAAAGTGGCATATTTCCTTATGTTCAAAAAGCTCTAAGCTTAAAAAAATTCCTATCTTTTCCACATACCAATATGGAAAGCAGGCCAGAACAGATGGCAGGATTAGGAATTGCCTCTGTTGACAACAGAATTGCTTTTACTCAGATGATACCAATTTCAGATTCCCTGAAGGAGCAGGGAAAAGTAATCTATGCAGCCATGATGGACCCTGGCTTCACTTAGTACCATGAGGCTATCTGGACACAATTCCACCCATCCTATCAAATGAAAATGAAATCATACTGATGATACCAGCTCAATATTAGATAGCCTATGGTAATCAAAGAGCTGCAAAAGGCTGGTGGCATCTTCAACTGTGGTGTTAAAGAAACTCCATCTGCCAAACAGAGAAGCCAAAATTTTGCAACAACAAATGAAGGTTAACAACCCAGATTCCACTGCTCAAGGTTGACCAATGGAGTGGGAGAGGTGTGTTGTTTATTTTTCCTCTTTCAAAAATGTCTTTAATGAATGATACAAAGCTCCAAACCCCAGGAGAAACTGAGCATGAAATTTTAAAAGAAAACGCAAGTGGAAAAGGCCAGTTGTGCCTGAAAGAAACCATGAAGGGAGCCAGAAAATTGAATGAAGCAGACCTGGTGTGTAACTCTGACTCTGCTACCACTTTATTTAACTCAGTAGGGTGGCTCTCTGAGGGTTCTAGCAGTTAATTTGGAAACACTGGAGGGGAAAGAAGAGAAAGAGAAACAGTGCTTTCAAAAATGCTCTTACTTGGCAGTAGGCTTACCAAGAGAAGCTATTCATTCCAAAGGGTAATTTTGGAATCAGAGCAATGAATGGGACATTGGCTATCATCTTTTTTAACCTGTAGATGGAAAAAGAATTCCTCACCAACAGTCTTTGCTTAAAAATCTCTAAGGAGAAAGTCATTATCTCCCAAGGTAGCATTTCTTATTGACTCCAATCATTAGGGAGTCTTTTCTTTATATCAAACCTAAATTTGAACCTTCTCCTATTAAAATGCAAGCTCTTTGAGGGCAGGGGGTTGTCTTGTTTTGTTTTTTTATCATTGCACAATACTTTGGCACATAGTCAGTGATTAACAAATGCTTTTTCATTCATTCACTAGTTTTCTTGGCTGCCATATTCCTCTGTTGATTCATACTGAACTTAAGTAGACAAATCTGAGGAAAAGAACAAGGAAATTACAAAGTAAAAGCTCAGTTTCTACATCCATAAGGTAAATATGGAGAAGTGATCAATGTGGAGTATGTAGCGGAAGGCTGTCCTCAGAGTCAGGGAGACCTGGGTCCAAGTGTTTTGATATATACTAGCTTCATGATCTAGGGCAAGTCATTTAGCCTCTTAAAGTCCCAAGTAATTCTCTAAGACTTTACGGTGCAGAGCCAATTGGTAGAAGGAACTTCCTTATCAGGAATTTCCTATAACAATGAAATCATAGTTCAATGCAAAAAAAAGTGAACTCTATGTTGTTTGTTTCAAACTTCAGTTCCTTGTTACAAGCTACCTACCCTATTCATCCTTTGACTGACTAGTTGGCTGATTTGCCATAATGAAGTCCTGGATAAAAGGACCATCCTGCTAAAAAATCTCCAGAAATACATGGGTTACTTATATAGCAGGTATACAGCACTTAAAACCAACCTAGAATGCAAGAGTCTAGATTTAGCAGAGACAAATTGAGGAATATTTGCTTTATAAAAGGAGTCACCATAAGATTAGTCAGATCACCCATTTCACCTATAAAATGATCTGATGGTAATTAAATTGAGGGTAGGGGCCACATCTACATCTTTGTGTGACCCAAACATTTAGTACAGGGTCTTGTACATGGTGCTCTAATACTCAAAGGAAACTATGATCTCATTGGTGTGGATGGTCCTGCAACCAATTAATGTCTGCCCACCCTATGCATCTTTCAGCCATGTCTTTCCACAAATTCTCCTTGGAAGTCCATCCAATAAGCTGAAGGTCTTTTGCATGCTTTTCACATTGCAGAAAGCATATGGACTATCAACCAGTTACCCTTTGATCCCATTATGTGAGTGGTCCATCTTCATTTCTGATCATACATTTCTTTGATGACCTCCTTTATACCTCTTATACTGCATATTTCATATACATGTATGTGCATGTGGATTTGTGTGGATATATACATATTATGTATGTGCATGTACATGTATGTATTTATAACCTCCTTATAGCTACCACATGCTTTTTCAGTCTTTTCTGAGTGACTCTTAGCTTCAATTCTTTGGAAATCAGAGGGTTTCATAACTCAGAGCAATATATCATTACTGCAAGAATACGGTTAATATGAATGGGAAGAATGTGGGTGAAGAATATGGGAGATAGATGAGCTTAAGGGTGAGCTTACAAGTTTTTAGAAGAATGTCGCAACTTCCCAATGGTAATCCTGTTTATTCTCCTTCAGGTATGGAATCCAATTAGTGCAAAGATACAAAATTAGAAAATAGGAGTGTTACCTGCAAGAATCAGCAAACAAGCCATAGGTGAGTTGCCTGATACTATGGAGATTTCTGAGATCTCCAAAAAGAAGCCTAGAAAAGGAATTTCTCAGACTTTAGTAACTAAATACTTCTGGCTAAGACTTGCTTAACAAACTGAGGTGCATCATGGAGAAGGAAGGACAGACCACAGTCAATTTGAAGGGGCTACAGGAGGCAGAGAGACTCTCTTCTTCACATCATAACCCACTGGCACCAAATGGGTGAATCTGAACTGTGGTTCAGGGGCATGCTCCACTTTGAAGGTTATTTTTTTTTCCTTAATGGTTATTTTCAAGAGTAAGTGTCCACTTACCTTGAGAAGAAGCCTTTGAATTCTAGTTCAAATAAGTGATGCTTTGATGCTGAAAGAGCAAGAGACCAGTGAGGAACAACATATAGGTGATGACTAGAGAACCTCAAGGGGCCTGCTTTCATCATGCATTCTGCGTATGTAGATGCTGCAACACAACACACTCATAGTACTTGAATACTTATAGGTGTTCTATAGTCAATTTGCTGTCATTGAGAACCCAGAGGATATGCATGTAAAGTTTCTAACCACCTCCCAAGATGAAAAAGAGAACTAACTTTGCATTTAGATTGAGAGCAATGATCGAAGATTCATTGGCTCTGACCAGCCTGACCTAAGAGGTCAGAGAGATGGTATGGCCAGACGTTACAAAAACAATGACAGTCATAATTTTGTCTATAGCTCCTCTGATGATTAATTTCAAGCAAGATATACAACTAATCTGCATTTGAGGTAAAAAATCTAGACCCCAAAATTAAGGTAATGCAGCATGCCAACCCATAGGCATCATAAGGACAGGGATTACATCCTATCTAAACTTTGCATATCACCCTAGTATCTACCACAGTGTACTACAAACAGCAGGTGTTTAATCAATGTATACTGAATTGAATTATGTAAGGAATATTGTTCTTCCAAGTGAAATATTTTTAACTGGAACATACAATCTCTTTTCTTCCTAGGTATGGCCTTCCTGATGGTCTGATCACTGCCATATACTTCTACATATGTCGTGTGTATTTGAAAGGAGAAAGGGTACTCAAGAATGCATGTGTTGGATTGGAATATTAATTGTTGCTGTTCTAGATGGAAAATGAGATTTCTTTGGAATGGTCAGCTGC
>CM053585.1:64565588-64580475 GCA_028646515.1 Pseudochirops corinnae | reverse complement strand
TATTAGTATATTTTCCCTAGAGGTTAACTCCTTATCTAACACCCTTTATTTCATCTCCAAAAATGTGAAAGGGTATGGACCATACTGTGAAACCACTCAACAGACACAGGCATGATGGGAACTGCCTGGCAATTGTCCAAGAAATATACTTTGTCACTGAAGATTTACAGGTTGTGCAGGTAGAGCTATCCTTCCATTTTTTCCGGATTAAACTGAACTAGACAAACTCGTTTTATGATGATAGTTCCTCTTAGAGAGGCCACAAGAAGAAAAGTCACTCTTCAGAAGAAGGCGGTCCTTCTAAAGTCCAGTTTCTTACGACTAAGTCACTAACAATACCCCTGTAGAGACCAAACCTTCCCAGATCAGTGCTTCTCTAGGAGCTGCAAAAAAGTCATGGGAGCAAGTGAAATGTGTCAATAAAAATGGAAAACACAACATCCATTAGCACTGCTGTATTTTTCTAGCCCCTTGATTATTACTGCCCAGAGATGTGTCATCTCCATGACAATCTTGAGGGTAGGAAGAGTTGTTGAAATGTTTCGAGCCTCCAGATTTTTCTAAGCTTATACAAGGCTGCCCAATAATAATTGATATCCCTCTTATAGATCAAACTATTGCTCACTGATGAGCCTCTGTTGTTGCCTAATTAAGCTGCAGATGCACATAACTTGTATTTTAAATGAGCAAAGCACCTAAGTCATTTTCAGATTATGCTTGTTCCACTAAAATTTTGCTGAAAGGTTTTCAGTTCCATCTATTACAGAATTCCCAGTGTGGGTCAGGAAACTGTTTGCAACTGCTATTATCTATCAAGGGTTACATATAGAGCGATGCACTGTGGGTAGCAACAATTTGCCCTGCATCATAGAGGCTAGGAACATACAGCTGGAAGATGCCTTAAAGATCTCCTTGCCCAATCCCCTCATTTTAAATGTAGCCTCTGAAAGGAAGGGAATAGAAAGGGGAGAATAGGGGTATGAACATATAAGTGGGAACAAAAGCCGGTGCTCCCCTGGAAGTAGCAGACAAGGACCAGAGAATCGGGTGAGAGCTAGGTACTAGAAAGAGAAAAGGACTGGATAGCCAGTAGACATACACACATAGTCAAGATTCCACCACCACCAATCCCCAAAAAATTATGGTATAGAACTTAAAGAGAAGGAAAAATATGAAAATCAAACAATTATAAGCTGCTATAATTATAAGGTTGGGAGCCACTACTAAGATATATGGCTGTAGTAAAACCTGTATTATCCAAGGTGGAATATGAGCTCCTTGGGGAGAGGTACTATTTCTCTTTTCTGTTTGTACCCTTACAGCCTAGCATAGTGTTTGGCACATAGTAGGCACTTTTTTTTTAGCTTAGTCAATAATATTAAAAGATGTTTACTGATTTGCACAGTGACATCTTTTGGAGTAGAGATTAATTTGTTCTTTGTACTTGTACCCCATACACTGTACCTAGCACAGTGCTTGTATATGGTAGTCAATAAATGTTTGCTGATTGATTTTTTTTTTTTAATGATGACTTAATCCTTTACACTGCCTGGTACATACTAGGTGCTTAAAAATACTTCTTGACTTGACTAGGCTGAGTAGTTTAAACTCAGTTCAGCTAAGCCTGCCTTTTACCAATCTCTTGAGGAAAGCATTGTCTCTACCTACCGTGTTCTCCTTTCCTGGGCTCTTCATGGGGATCATATAGTCTCAACTTTACAGTATTCCTGCTTGGATTGTGGATTTTCCTACATCGATAAACAAGGAGAAATTTACAACAGCCAGCTCCTTCCTTCTTCCTCCAAGTCAGGCAATTTACAAGCCCTAGAATTAACTCAAGCCATCAAGTATAAAAAAAAGAGAAAGCAAATACTGAACTGCAATCTAAGATACTTTAATTCAATTGTACATAATTAGTTCCCAGGTTTTTTGCAACTAGAGTCTCTCTTTGATGTACCCACCCACACAGTCAGCTTTTAGAGAGAAAGGTATATTGAAGGCAGCCAACAAGGCAATGTACACTAACATTTGAGACACAGAATTTGGGGGGTATTTTAAAGTTCAGTGCTACTCACAGCACAATGTAGTAGTTAGGGATTGGTTTACCTAGAATGTTTACCTAGCAACTGTTTCTGTTCTGAACAGAAACCCTGAGGGTCTTCCCCTCCCAGACTGATTTTTCTTTTCTTTTTTTTCTGAGTAAATAAAAGAGGCTGTGATTTTATTTATTTATTTATTTTGCCTCACTTCTTACCTAGCCTTAATCGCAGAATGAGTGTTGCCTCAGACAAACTGAGACCTAGGAAAGACCTGAGCTTAAAAAGGCCAAAGTCTCCCACTGCATCTGGAACCATCTCCTGTCGTCCAGATCCTGTGTCTTGCCACAGGATCCAGATGGCTCTGGAGGAGAGAGTGAGGCTGGTGACTTTGAGCAGACCTCCCTCACTTAAATCCAATTTACTTGCAAGTCAGGACATCACCTTCATTGGTCCTCTTCTAGAACAAAGGAGAAACAACATCAACAATGGAAAGGGAGCTGGCCAGAAGATTTGGCTTCAAATCCCACTTCTGACACTATCTGTTTGACACTTGGGCAAGTAAATCATTGTTTTCATTCAGTTGTTTTCAGTTGTGTCTGACTCTCTGAGACCTCATTTGGGGTTTTCTTGGCAAAGATACTAGAATGGTCTGCCATTTCCTTCTCCAGCTGATTTTACAGATGAGGAAACTGAGGCATACTGGGTTAAATGACTTGCCTAGGGTCACACAGGCAGCAAGTGTCTGAAGCTAGATTTGAACTCAGGAAGATGAGCCTCCTGACTCCAGCCTCTGCACTCTATCCACTTCTATACCTAGCTTCCCCAGATCAGTAAGTCACTTAAACTTTAAGGGACCTCACCTGAGAGTTTCTTCTCCCAATGAAGTTCTAGCTCTGGTCTCTAGCCCTAGCCCTATCCCAAAGCTAAGGAAGAGCCCTGAGTTCTAGTTTTGCCACAGTCTTGCTATCTGAGTAGAAGTTTTCCCTAAGCCTTTGTGTCTTCTCTTGTAGTACTTGATGATTGTGAATGTTAGTAACAATAACAACACATTTTGAATAATGATAGCAACATAGTTATATAACTCTCTAAGGCTTATAAAGGGCTTTCCTTACAATAGCCCTATTCACATCAACTCTGGTAAAGTAGGCTGTGCAAATATTATCCCACCAATTGTGCAGATGAGGAAACTGTTCAATGTGACAACATTGAATATTCTTTGAAGAAAAACTAGGCCATTAATGGCCTGGAGTATTATTTCTTTTATTATTATTCTTGAGAGTAGAGACAGCCTGGTATAGTGGGAAGAGTGTAGGGTCCCTCCTTTGTTCCTCTGAATCCATTCTCTCATCTCTCCTAAAGTAACTAGGTGGGGTAATCAATCAATAATCATTTAAGTGCCTACTATGTGCCAGGCACCATGCTAAGCACTCATATAGTGGGTAGAGCACTGGGTATGGAGTTAGAACTACCTGAGTTCAAATCTGGCATCAGATACTTACTAGTTGTATGACCTTGGGCAAGTCATTTATCACTGTTTGCCTCAGTTTCCCCAAATGCAAAATATGGATTATAGTAGCACCTACTTCCCAGGGCTGTAGTAAGGATTGTAAGATACCTGTAAAGTGCTTAGAACAGTGCTTGACATATAGATACTTAATAAACGGGCTAGTTTCTTCCTTCTCCAATTCATCTGGGCCCCTAAAAGTTCCTAACATCACTAACACAGGTCTGACCAGGTCAGTCCTCTGTTCTAAAAGTTCCAATGGCTTGCTATTGCTTTTAGGGTAAAGTACAAACTCTTGCATTTGGCATTCAAAGCCCTTAGCCATTTAGTTCCATCTGGCTACCTTTCCCAGGCTTATTACACATGATTGATTCAAACACTGTGCTGTGGCCAACCTGCCCTGCTTGTGATCCTTGAGTACAACCTTGCATCTCTGGTCTCTAAGCCTTTGGACAAGCTTCCCCTGTATCCCTACCCTGATCCCCTATGTTTGTAATATTTTCCTTCCTCACCCCTAATGCTTAGAAGCCCCAACTCTCTTCAAAGTTTAACTTAAGTGCCTCCACAGAGGCATTAACCCAAACCTTAACTATTTCCTCAGATGCAACAGTAGCCCCCCCAAAAATTATTTTAGGATGCTAAGCATCTAGGGGCTGCAGTAGATAAGGCACAGGATTTAGAATCCAGAAGATAGACTTTCAATTGGCCATGTGACCCTGGGTTTTCACTTAACCTGTCTGCCTTGATTTCCTCATTTGTAAAATGAGTTTGACACAGAGCCTGTCTCCCAGGGTTGTTGTGGGGATCAAATGAAATAATATTTCTAAAGTGTTTTGCAAATCTTAAAATACTATATAAATGCAATTATCATTATTACTGTTGATATTGTTATCTAGAGCTGAATGGGCCCTCAGAGGCCATCTAGTGCACCCACCTTCCATCTACCAGAAAAGTAAAATTGAGGCAGGTTAGATGACTAGTCCAAGTTCACAAATTAGTAAGTATCAGAGGTAGGCCTTTTATGAAAATGCTATGATTTTCAAACTAGATGTTCTTCGTTACTCTGAATTGAGCAATTATCAACAGATGCAAAACTGATGAAAGCAGCAATCGACCTTAAGAAAACTGATTGTGAAACATGCCTCTCAGCTTTTAATAGAGAGATGGTGTATAGGCGCAGAGTGAGACCTGCATTCTCAGGCATGGCCAGATTTGTTTTGCTCGGTCAGACCTATCAGTTACAAGGGAGGTCTTTTATTTGAAGGAGGGAGTTTGTATTTTCCTGGTCAAGCATGCCCTTAGAAGCATTCAACCAGTACATAGTTGGTAATAATCTCCATATGGTCTTTGGAGCACATAGACATTAAATAACAAGTTCTGTCCAGTCTCATCAAAGTCAGCCTTTGAATTGGCTGCTGAGTCAGAACTGAATCTGCATTCATAAGGTGCTAACTGCCCAAAGGAAGACACTTTCTCTTTCCTGTCTCAACATGCTATAAGTCTCTGAATTGGGAGAGTCCTAGGATACTCCCTACCCAGCCCATCATGTGGTCTATGAATATAGACCTCTGTTCCTTGACTTTTTCCATTTATTCTCTCCTGATTTTAAGTAAAGAAGAATTTAAAACAAGCTATGACTTTGTGAACTTCAAAATGTCCAAATGGCAAAGCACAGAGACCTACCAACTTTGAACATAAATTACTTTCAGAACTTGTTACATCCATTTCAGAAATGAAGAAATGAGATTTCCATGTAAAATATTCATCTTCTATGGGCGGAACTCCCACGGGTACTGGCATGTTGGGTCTTCAGATGACAGCTAACTACTTTGGCCCCCCAGAGTTCCAGGGTTAACACTGAAACCATTAGCAGTCTTCTCTTCACACTGTTGCTCAGAAGCCCCCATCCACTGTGCTTCTCCTGTCCTATTTATTATAAACTAGCCAGCCAGAGTTATTCAGCTTTTATAAAAGAATATTTACTAATGTAAAGAATAATTGGTTCAAAAAACATTTCCCCAGAAATCTAGGACAAATTCTCCAACAAGTACATACAGAATCTCAGGGTTCAGGCTTTGGAAGCACATGTGATCAAAGGGTAAGTCACAGCTTCTGGGTTATTGGAAGTCCTTTTCTGCCTTTGTGGAATTCCCCTTTGGCGACCTTTCTGGATCTCTGCTGGCTTTCTGTAGACTCCTGATGCTGCGTTTCTTCAGTGTATCTCTCAGTTTCTGATACAGAATGCCATCATGGAATTCTAAAGGAACAGTTATTGACTTTGATTGGAAGTCCAAATCTCCCACCTTTTCAAAGTTCACTAGGTCATCCTAAAGCAATTTCTTCTCAAGGGCTTGGCTATGGCTGCTCTACCATCAGGGTGAGCTATTAATGAAATCCTGTATTCCCAACTGATTCACTGTTTTATCCAAGTCCTATAAGGTATGACTGATTCTCTTCAACCAATTTCAATATGTTTCATCATCTGATTTCATCCAAAGCATTTCTTCTCCAAAATTGATTTAGGGATTGTTCACACTTAGTTTGTGTCTTTGATAGCTTAATTAATTCAATAGAGTTACATAAGCTTTGTTCATGCCTAGTTTAAGCATTTTGATTCTCTAACTCTGATTGACCTCTTAGAACTTAAAGAATCTTCTTAATTCTTCTTAAATCTTCTTAGTTACATTAATTGGGGTTAAGGAGTACAAGACACTCCTCTTATACATGCATGTCTTGGGAACCCAGAAAGATTAAAAAATCCTGGAGGTCTCGTCACTATCTTGCAATTTGACGACATTTGCTCTCCCCTACCCCTTGGGGTTCTTCTATAGAACTAAACACATAGTAGGTATCTGTTGAATGAAATTCACTTGAACTGAGCATTGGTGGTAATCATGGTAATGGATATCAGCAATCTGAGGAAACTACTCCACCAGACTGGTAGTCATGGTTTTCTTTTTTATTAAAGTTCCCTCTTGCCTTCCTGGTTATTTCTTTGAGCCATCAGAAGAGAACATGATACAGTAGAAAAGGCCCTGGTTCTGGAGACAGAAGACTCAGGCACAAATTCTACCTCTCCCATAGCTACTACCTATGTGATTTTGGACAAGTTCCTTAACTTCATGAGATCTGAGTTTCCTCATCTGTGAAAGGAGGAAACTGGACTAGATGGTTTCTACAATCTATTCTAACTCTAGATCTATGATCATAGGAAGATGGGATTAGATTTCTTTTTGTTTTTTTGGAGGTGGGAAGGCAGAGCATTTGGGGTTAAGTGACTTGTCCAAGGTCACATGGCTATTTTTTTTGTGTCATGTGTCTGAGGCCGGATTTGAACTTAGATCCTGCTTACTCCAAGGCCAGTGCTCTAGTCACTGGGCCACCTAACCACCCCAATGGGATTAGATTTCATTGGGTAGAACTCTTTGGCATGCCTGGGATTGAAACCAGCCTTTAGCCTAAGAACTCTGAAAGCAAAGAAAGATAAATCACAGCAATTTGCATCTCAAAACTAGACTTTTCACTACAGCTTCCAAGTCAATGAGTTCCTTACTCAGTAAGAAACAGAAATTAAGCTATTTAGCCGAGAACACATTCCAATCCAACAAGCATTTATTAAAAAGAATGAAGGCTATGTTGCCAAATTCACCCTCTAGAATACAGCAAAAGACAGGATATACAGTTGTACAATCTAATTTGGAAGAGATTTTGAGATCATATAGTCCAACTGCTCTCTGAACAAGAATCCTCTGTATAATGTCTCCAACAATTTATCATCTAGCTTTGGCCTGAAGACCTCCAAGAAGGGGGCAACCTACCACCTCCCAAGGCAGGCTGTTTCACTTTTAATCAGATCCTACTGTTAGGCAATTTTTTACCCCTTATATGATGCCTAAATCTGCCTCAGTAACTCCCATCCACTGGTCATAGCTCTGTTAAACAGGTCTAATTCCTGTTCCCCATGTTGTTGTTGTTGCTGGTGTTGCTGCTGCTGCATCGTTTTCAGTCATATCCAACTCTTAATGACCCCATTTGGGGTCTTCTTGGCAAAGATACTAGAGTAGTTTGCCATTTCCATCTCTAGTTCATTTTACAGATGAGGAAACTGAGGCAAACAGGGTTAAGTGACTTACTCAGGGTCATACAGCTAGTACATGTCTGAGGCCAGATTTGGACTCAGGAAGATGAATCTTCCTGACTCCAAGCCCAGTACTCTCTACACACTATGCCACTTAGCTACTCTTGTTCCCCATCAGTCCTTCAAATATTTGAAATCAGCTATTATATTGCCAAAATCTGTTTCACATTTTCCATATTCATTATTCCTCAGGAATTTTCCCAAGGTCCTTCACCATCTTGTCTTCTTTCTTCCAGATATATCCCAAGTTATCAATGTACTAACATCTGTCCCTCTATGCATCAGTAGGAGTGGGTAGTGGCGATGGAGTTTGACAAGGTTTCTTGTCAGGCAAGCAATATTCATGGCTATTTGACAGGATCAAGGCTATTTCTGCTATTGCTAGAGTTTTCCCTTTGGAAATGATATAGTCAAACCACATCCCCAAACCATCTGGCATTTAGAAACATAGTTTTAGAGCTGGAAGGCATCTCAGGGAACAAGAAATTCAACACCTTTGTATCACAGATGAGGGAACTGAAGCTCACAGAGGTTGTGACTTTCCAAGATTGGGTTGGTAGTATCAGATATAGGATTTGAATTCAGCTCCTCTGACTCCCAATACTGGTGCTACTGATACTCTTTCCATCGGGCCTTGCTGCAATTTATAGCTCTGATGTTAGCTGGTGACAGGGTGATACTTTGCGTCTCTGGTCCTAAGTTTTCTTTTCTGTAAAATGAGTAATTCTTTAAATTTTTTTAAGGGGGGGGTATTTTTGGCTTGTTTGTTTTTCAATTCAACAAACATTTATTTAGCATTTGCTGTTTACAGGATGCTGTTAGGCATTTGAGCCTTAAAACAGGCTATAGAAACAGCGATTATGAGAGAGGGCTTATGTGACCTATCCATAGTATCCATAGTTATTTGCTTAGCTAATAAGTGTCAAAGGTGGGATCTGAATTCCATTCTTCCAAGTTCCAAGTCTAGCAATCCTTCTACTGAACCAGGCTATAGTTCTGTAATAAAACTCTACAAGGAACCTTGTCTCCTAATGCTAATATTATAATAAAATCCTACTCTGCTTTTTTTTTTTTAAACTCTTTTCTCACTGAGACAAAGCAATGGTAATGAGAGCTTTGGGAACACAGGTGTTGGATAAATACAGTCACATGACTCTACTCCTGAATTACTATACAAAAAGGGTAGTTAATGTGTTTGATAGAAGAGGTCAAACTGTATTCATCCTGCCTCAGAGAAAAGCAGAGTCTCTTATGAGAAATCAAAAGTATTCTTTTATAGGACAACACAGCTAGGAAAGGTTTCTCAGTACTATTTCACGCTGGGGGTTAGGGTGGTATTTGGAAAGGCCTACAAGAAAAAAACAGAACATAAGGGGCCCTCAGGCAAGGTCTTCATAAACTAGAGAAAAGTTTCTTTCCCAGTGAATACATCATTTCAGTGTTTTTCCCTTCTTCAAAATGCAATTTAAGATTGTCTTCTATTCTCAAACCTTTAGCTAAATGATGCATTCATTCCTCTGAGCAGATTTTTCAGTCATAATAATAATAACTGACATTTACATAGCACCTTATTAAGTGTTTTCCACACATTATCTCTTTTGATCCTCACAACAGCTCTATGAGATAGATAACACAAGGATTACTACTACTTTTTACAGGTGAGAAAGCTGAGGCTAGAATGGTAAAGTAATTTGTCCAAGGTCTCATAACTGGTAAGTGTCAAACCCTGAATTTGAACCCACATATTCTGAGTCTGAGACTAAAGGGCTTACCACTCTATGGCACTGCCAGTATCTATCTTTGAAGAGCTATTGTTTATTACACATGTTCCTATATTCATTCTGCGTTAGTTAACATAATGCGGGTCGAGCAAAGCATGTAAAGATGTTACCTGCTTTCTTCCTGCCAACCGCATGTGTGACTTGGCATTTGTGTACATTGGAGATGACAAACTGTTTGGCTGTTTCTGGATATGTGGTGACCCAGTACTGAACAGACTCAGTGTTTTGGTATGAAATGACAAAGTTTCAATGATCCCCTGGTCTTCCTCATGCCCTATGATAGCACTACAAGCCAAGGTGTTCTATCAGTTAAAAGGAAGGACATCTCCCAGCTCACTCCTCTTCCTTTAAGCCTGCAGTTGGCATCATGGAACCTCAAGACTTCCGGTGAGAGGTGAGGAAAAGGCTGGTCCATCCCCACCCCAGCATCATGACAACCACTCTCATGCAGCAGGTAGGAAGGTAGGAAGATTCCCCTGGGTGAATTTATAGCAAAACCCCTTTGCTGCCCCTTTGCTCTGCTTTGTATTCTTTTCTTGAGTAGATAACTGAACACCAGCATCAACTGAATGTGTCCAGAGGCAGAGGTGGCTTTGTCTGAGTCTGAGAGTTCCAGAAGTCCTGGGTCTGTTGGGTGAAGCTTACTCAAAGCAAGAGGAATTTCTTCGTTGGACAGAATTACCACCAACAAGAGGAAGAACCCAAGTCCCTGGCCTGGCTCAACAGAAAACACGAACTTTGGAGAAAACAATGCAGAGTGGAGATTGAATGTAATCTGCTTAATCAGAAATCGTGAAAATGTTTTACGTTTTTATGAATTTCAAGGGATAGCCTCCCAGAAGATTTTAAAAGTAGTTATAAGTTACAAAATCCTGTTGTTCTATTGATGCAGTTTTTTTATGTGAAAAAATAAAATACCTCTCCCATTCCTGATTCATATTGAATGCTGAATACCTTCTTACTTCCCATTTGGGGGAGACTTAGACATAAACCAAAAACCTCAAATCATTTGTCCCAAGGCACAAAGGTGAAGGGTTTGATTAACCAAAGACTATGGTAAAAAGGAAGCTAAACCTCTTCTTATGAGAGATCAGGCTCCTCCAGGACTGAGCTTGATCCAGCCACAATAAATGGAGTGCAGAGGAAAGGAGCCTTTTACCAGAGAAGGGAGTGGGCAGTACTCCAGTCACCTGATCCAGTAGCAGATTCCTCAAAATAGTAGAATAGTATTGAAATTTCGGTAGCTATCCCCACTGTCTCCAATCTGGCTTGTTTTCCAGGTACTTGTTAATCAGTTTTGGGGGAGGTGTCACCCAGTCTGCAGTTTTTACATTACCTGCTATCCAGCACACAGCAGGTCATCTTCTACCTGTTAATCAGTCAGCAGAAATTTCTTCCCCTTCTCTGTTATCTCATTTCCTTCCCCACGTCACTGCTTTGATGCCTTTTTAAAATAAATTCCTTTTAATTCTCTTTTCCCCTGAGCTTTGCCTCATTAATCAGGGCCAAAGCCTGAACAAAGAGTTTTTCTTATTATTTTTTTTTTCTTTTTTGGGGGGGAAAGAGAGGGAAGGCAGGGCAATTGGGGTTAAGTGACTTGCCCAGGGTCACACACCTAGTAAGTGTTAAGTGTCTGAGGCCGGATTTGAACTCAGGTCCTCCTGACTCCAGGGCTGGTGCTCTATATACTGCACCACCTAACCACCCCTGAATTTTTCTTTTTAACAGTAGGATATACACCTAGAGTTGGAAGGGACCTTAGAGGTTACCTTGTCAATCCCTCTCATTTTACAAATGAGGAAACTGAGGCCTGAGAGGTTACCCAGCTGGTGAGTAGCAGAGTCACAATTTGTACTCAAAGTTCAGCACTCTTTCCCCATTAGACTATAATTCCCCAAAGGACTATGTTTTCCATTCGCTTCATAGCCCTCCCTCCACCCTTCTACTCCTCTTTACTTAGCAGTCTGTACAATGTTCTATCTAGCACCATTGTATATAAACACATTTGACTGATTAACTGCCTGTTGCTGGGAAGGGAGCAAAGCATTTAGGGTTTTGCTGTCTCTACTCAGAGGCAGAGTCAAATATTTGTTACTGGAAAAGAGACACGAGTTATAAAAACCAATGGTTGTCCTAAATGATGTGATATTCAACTTTGGCACACAGCTAAATCCATCAGAGACTTGCAAAAGGTGCTCAAGACACTTTGGCCACCTTTAGAAAAACAAAATATTAGAACTGGAAGGCAGCTGGGAGGTCACCAAGCTGAACCCACATAATTTTATAAATAAAGAATCTGAGTTCAAGGAAGGAAAGTGACTTGTCCACAGTCCTACAGTCAATGAGGAGTAGAGTTGGGACCAGACTCCTGAGGGCTTCCCACTACTGTTTGTTAGTATGCCCCTCCTCTTGTGTAAATATGGGGTGCTTCACAAAGTTATTTCCTTTGTCTAGATGTTAAGTGGCATCCGCCTTTCCTCTGTGCCTTTTTTCTCTTTACTTTGCAAAGTACTCATGGACAGAGCCAGTATCGACATTGAAATGTGTTCTGCCTTCCCAGCACCTGGTTTGCCTTTCTGCTCACCAGGGGAGCTCAGTAAATACAGTTCACTGACTCATCTACTCCACTGATTCTAGCCTCAATTCCACACTTTATCCAACAGCTTTACTCTCAGCATTTGAGGATTAGAGGTGACACCAATACCACCAACGACTAGGTGGTGGAGAGGTAAGAGGGGGCAGAGCCTGAAGAGGGAAAATACTATTTAAAAAATGACTCACGTGAAAACAAAAGGAATCCATTTAACCCGGGGAGTTGGCCTGTAGCTGGGACAACTGACAACTCGAGAAGTATTTTTAATCAAAATAAAGAAATGAGTTTATACCTGTGTGTGGAATCACTCCAAAGTATCATAATTATTGTGATTATCATAGCCAGCATTTAAAAATAGCTCTTTAAGGTGTGCAAAGACCTTTACATATGTCAGCTCATTTCATCCTTGCAACAGCCCTGGGAGGTTGGTGCTATCGTTATGCCCATTTACAGATGAAGAAACCCAGGCAGACTGAGGTAAAGAACACAAGGTCACAGAGCTAGACTTGGCAGTTTTGAGCCTGAGTGGTAGAAAAGATGCTGGTAGAATGGAAGCTTTTGAGGGCAGGGATTGTTTTACTTTTCTCTTTCTATTCCTAGAGCCTAGTACAGAACAGAGTCATCCTTAATTCTTCAGTCTCATCCAAAATCTGCCAAATTTTATTCATTCAAATCCCTCAACATCTCTCTACTCACACCACCACCACTCTGATTCAGACCACCATCATCTCTTACAATAACTTTCTTTAAAAAGAAAAAAAAAGTTTATACATTTATTTTGACATTTTTTTTTGAGGGAAGAAGTCAGAGTTGAGTGACTTGCCCAAGGTCACACTGCTAGTAAGTGTCCGAGGCCAGATTTGAATTCAAGTTCTTCTGATACTAGAGCTAGTGTTCTATCCACTGCACCACTTAGCTGCCCCTTAATATTCTTTTAAAAATTTAGAATCTAAATTGTCGCCTTCCTTCCAGTCCCTCCCCCAACCATCTAGCTGACAAACAATACGATACCCATTAGATATGTAAAGTCATCTTATACTAACTTTCTAAGTGGTCTCCTTATGTTCTCCAGCCTTTTCTATTCCCTCCAATCAGTCTTCCATGTAACCACCAAGTGAGATTCCTAAAATGCAGGTCTGAACCCATTATATCTCTCTTCTGGCTCCCCATTGCCAATACAAGCTCCTCTGTCATTTTAAGTCCTTTACAATCTAAATTCAGTCTGCCTATCTAAGCTTATTATAAATCATTCTTCTTCATCTACTCTATAGTCCAACTTAATTAGCCTATTACTGGCCCATGAACACTACATTCTACTTGCTGTCTCCATACCTTTGCATAGGTCTGGAATTCCCTAGAATTTTTCATGCCTAGAATTCTTCTTACCTCCATTTCTTGGAACCTCTACCTCCCTTCAAGGCTACCTGCTTGATCTTCCCTGAAAGCCTTAATCCTTAGTGCTTGGCTTCAGTCCCATATTTGCTTCTCTGAAAACATATTGTATCTCCTTTGTGGAAGGGACAATACACACTAAAGTCTTTGCCTGATAGGCTAGGCAAGTCTTTCTCTAAAAGGTAGGGAAGCTATCCCTGAGACGTGATTGATCCAGGGGACTAGTGTTCAAGCCAATGATTGTAAACACCTAATCACCTAAAAATGCTAACTCACAAGGAAAGGAAGGGAACGTGCATTCATTAAACACCTACTATTCCCTCTACAAATGTTATCTCATTTGATCCTCACAACAACCTTGGGAGATAGGTGCTATTATTATTCCTATTTCATATTTGAGGAAACTGAGACAAATAGAGGTTAAATGACTTATCCAGGGTCACACAAACGATAAGTATCTGAGGCTGGATTTTTACTTGGGTCTTCCTGACTCTGGGCCCAGGGCTAACTAGAAATCAGTATCCCTTAGATTTGATCCTTTTGTGCGAGTCAACACACTCTTCTCACCCAACACATCTTCCTGACCAAGAATTTTCTGCATAATGACAAGGGGCAGTCACATCTACCTGAACCTGCACTGAATCCTTGTTATCTATCCTTTCCATGCCATTGTTAGATAAACTTTTTTTAAAGCATTGGATGGTCCACAAGTTGTTTGTTCAGACTGACCTGAGCTAGGCCTGGCTTACAAATTACCTTATAGAATATAAGCTTCCTAAGGCAGGGAATACCTCACTCTTATATTCATATACTCTGAGTCTGCCATGTAGTAGGCTCTTAATAAACACTTTTTGAATGATTTGCTGAAGACATTAGTAGATAATTAATGTTTGTTGAGTTGAATGGCACATGTACAGAAATAGAGAAGTTTATCATAAGGAGCAGGTTTACAAAAGGAAATAATGTGTTAAATTGGAGATGTGTTGGATTTGAAGTGCCAATATGACAATCCCAGTTGGAAATGTCTAGCATGCTCTTGGACATGTGTGGGGTACAGGGACCCCAAAAATCTCCTACCCCAAAAAATTAAAAGTCAGAGATGTCTTGAAGAAAGAACAGGAAGTTTTATTCAATTCTTGTGAGAAGGGGACATTCCTTCCACCAGGATGAACCAGCAGAATGAAGTGTGTTACAGAAGACAGAACAAGAATTTGTAATCTAACACAGTCAAGCTCCCTCCCACTGCTGTCCCTTCTCCCATTGGCTGGGAGGCAGGCTTACAATCTAGTGCAAAATCTCCTCCAATGATATGTGGGATGAAAAATATCCTTCATCCTTAATTTAGTGAAAAGAAATAAACACAGAGATCTCTTAGGATAAGAACAGGACTTTATTCTCTTCCCCAAGAGAAGAGGGCGGTCTTCCCCATGACTCATCATG
>CM053585.1:64548145-64565088 GCA_028646515.1 Pseudochirops corinnae | reverse complement strand
TTCCCCCTGAACTAGGTAAATGATATATGTTTGAATGATTAAAGTGAAACCGTTAACCCATTTTGAGTTGCTTTCCTTTAGAAAAGCAGATCTAAGAACCTGTGCTAGTAGCCGCCCTAGGTATGCTAGGGTGCTTGTTGTTACAGTTCATTAGACAAAGAAACTTGGAGAGGGTGTGTGGTGTAGCAGAAAGCAAGCTATACTTGGGGTCAGAAAAGATCTGGGTTCAAGTCCCTCTTCTGAGACTTACTGGCTATCAGAGCTATAACTTGGGCTTTTTTTTTAACCTAAGGAAAAAAAATATGACAGTGGGATGGTGGAAGAGCAATAGAAACTGCAATGCTACAAAGAACAGTATGACTAGGAGTGAAAGGATGATACAGGGGAATGTCTAAACTCAGTTGTAATTATACCTGAAAAGAGGGGGTGACCTATTTCCTAGACAGCTTGCAAAGGAAGTCAACAAGGTTAGGTCAATCAATAAATAAATATTTAAGTGCCTACTATGTGCCATGTACTGTACTAAGCTGTAGGCATAAAAAAAGAGGCAAAAGACACTCCCTGCCCCCAAGGAGCTTACAATTAAACGGAGCCACTTACAATCTAATGGTGTGGGGATGGTGAGGAGAAAGAAGTATGTCCCCAAAACTCAATCCTGGAGAACAGCTCCCTTTATCCCTTCTAATCAGGGCTCTGCCAGATACATGATCCTAGGTAAGACCCTTAATCTCACTGACTCTCAGTTTCCTCATCTGTAAAATGGTCATAATAATTCTTGTAGTAGCTACCTCATAGTATCATTATGAGGATCAAATGAGATGCAATAATATATGGAAAGTGATATATACATTTCAACTTTTATCATTGAGAATTTAAGTAATTTTCCTACAACTACAATTCTGTTGGACCACCCCTACAAAATGAGAACCAGAATGGAGAGCTTCTGAGTTCTGGGTCATACAGCTTCTGAATGTGGAATTAAAGGGGATGGGGAGGAAAAGTCATTGCCAATGAACAAAAGCCTTCTTTTAATTCTTCAGCTTGAATTGCTTCCAATGGCTAACAGACTCACATCAAAACAGGCAGCTGTCCGATTCAGTGTTCCAAACCTAAATATGCAAATGGACACCAAACAGTGGGGCAGGATAAGCAGTTAAAAAGCCTTGGCCTCTTTTCCAATTCCAACCATCTAAGCAGAGATTTCTATTCTCAAATGTGTGTGCCAACAGGTAACACCCTGAAATAAGCTTCCACAAATAAATGGCACACCTTCCCAAAGAGATCAGTATGTGATATTGTATAACTGCCCTCAAAGTCATTCTTTAGAGATTGAAGACATTCAATGTGGTATGATGGAAGAAATGATGGACTGGAACTCAAGAGACCTGGGGTTGGGTTTTAGTTTGGTAACTGAGAGTATAACCTTGGACAAGTCGCTGCTCCTCCCTAAGGCTGTTTCCTCATTAGTAAAGTGAAGGGCTTCAGTTCAACAATTCAATTCTATAATCATCTCTTAGGGTCATATCATGGGTAAGACACTTTGCCAGTCCTTGGAGATACAAAGGCAATAATAAAACATGCCCCCAAAGAGTTTACATTCCACTCGATCAGATTAGATGACCCTTAATACCTCTTCCAACTTTGACAGTTCACAATTTTTCTGTACTCTTCATATATAACTGAGGACTATTTAGGCATCCCTTGAGAATTCCCATCAGAAAAGATATCCACTCATGCCCAAGAGTACAAGAGTCTCTTCAAGACAAAAGGTCACTGCAATAGCACATGGCAGCCAAAAAAGTTAACACAAACTTAACATAATTATGCTTCAATTGACCTACCATTTCAACAGTACAGATTGCAAACTTTCTTTGCCTTCTCATTGCATGTGATTTTTTTGGTCTATATTCATCTACAGATACTTCATCAATGAGCTATGAACTGAACTATACCCTCTTCACCTCTGACTCTAGTTTCCTTGGTTTCTTCCAAGATTCAGCCCAAATCTCCCTTTTGAGCTTCCTCTTATGTGTTGCCTTTCCCCATTAGAACATAAGTTCATTGAAGGCAGAGACTCTTTCTTTTTGTGCTCCCAGCAATTAACACAAAGTGTGGCCATCTTAATCACTTAATAAATGCTAGTTGACTGACCACAGGTGATATTTCCTAATCCCTGTTGCTGCTATTGCTTCACTCTATGATTAACTTTCATGTACATTGCATGTATCTTTTATGTGCCTGTTATACATACATGCTGTCTCCTCCATTAGAATGTGAACTCCTTCAGGGTAAGGACAGTTTTTTGCCTTTCTTTTTATCTCTAATGCTTAGCACAATACCTAGTTTATGGGAAGTGCCTAACAAATGACTACTTGACTGATTGTATGACTTTCTCCAGGTCGTTTGACATCTCATGAGTAACTGGGCAATAACTGTGCTAGTTATCTATTAACTTTCATTCTTCCAACGTGACTACACCATCTCCTTTTCTATACCTTCATAAGCTTTTTATGCCACTTCTTGTAAAACAAAAACATTATTGACCATAGACTGCAACTTAGCTATACTCACCATGCATAACTGTCTCCATCACTGTTTTGAGTCACCTAGAATGCTAATTCTTCAATGATTCTGGTGTGCTGTGATTCAGTATTTAGTATTACCAGGAGACTCTCTGCATTATGGATATTGATTTTAGATAGAAGTGGCAGCCTAGAATCATTGAAAACCCTCCACAATTACTCCAATGCAATCTAGCCCACTTTCTTCCTTCTATTCAATGCTGGGATCAGGTCATTTTCCTTCAGTCATTTCTGTCCGATTTATATGCTAGTAGATGAATACAGTGGGCTATCCATGCACCTTCATGTTGTACTTTGGAAGTAGGCATTCTTCATCCATTTTGCTTCCATTTTCGAAAAGGGAAGAGAACTATCCATAAATTATAAGCCAATGAACTTGACATAGATTTCTGGGGAAATTCCAGAATGTATTATTAAAGTTGGTGGGGAAACACATAGCTTGATGATCTTAGAAAAACATGAATAGACTTCCATGAAATAATAAAGAGAGAAACTGAAGAGAACACTGTATACAGTAACAACAATATTGTTTTAAGAACAACTTGGAGCAACTAAGTTATCTGGGCTATTATAAATGCCCAAATTAACTACAAAGGACGTGGGAAGGAAGATGCTCTCTGCATCCAGAAAAAGAACTGATAAATAGAAGTATGTATAGAATGAGTTTACATATACACATATTTCTGTCTAATGCTAGCCATCTCTAGGGCAAGGTATAAGGGCAGAGGGAGGAAAGAAAAAAAGGAAAAATGTTTACATGATAACCTTATTATATATTTTAAAAGAATAGCACATTATGCATAACAGGCTCACAGTTTCATGAGCAGTGATCTTTTTATTATGCTATGTTATGGAAATGCTTGTTTTATTCCATAAATTAAATTTCAACAACTCAAAATTTTTTAAAAAGAAATGGAAACAGAGAGTGCCAGAATTGCTCTATCAAGAACAGGTTATACCAAGTCACTTTAATTTCCTTTTTTTTGACAGGATTACTAAACTAGTAAATAAAGGAAATACTATGCATATAGTTTACCTAAATTTTAGCAAACTTTTTAATAATGTATCTTCTATTCTAACAGAGAGATGTAGATAATACAATTAGATAGCTTCAGACAGAGGTGTGGTAGAGCCAGTTCAAACTCCTGAAAGAAGCCATCGTTAAAATTTCAGTGGGAGTATTTACACCTGAGAAATCAGCAAATATTACAAATAAGGATTTGATTTATTATTTTGTTAATTGTCTAGACTCAAGAAAATGACGAATAAAAAGTTTAAAATGCAGATAAAACTTAAAAATGTGTCATGCACATGACTGTCAAACACTCATCTTGTACTCATGAAATTGATGTTTTTAATGTACCACATGTAAGACTTTCCATTTATCCCTCACTGAATTCCACCTAATTAGATTTAGTCTAGTGCTCTAGCCTATTAAGATCCTTTTGTATCCTGATTCCATCATTTCCATTTGTACCTTTATCCACATCCTTAATAAGAATGTTAAACAGTACAGTGTCAAACACAGACTCCTGGGTTACTCCACTGGCAATTATGTCCTGCCAGTTTGACATTAACTATTAACAGCTATTCCCAACCAATCATCTGAATCCAGGGTTGTGCTGGTGTTTAACAGTCATGTGCACAACATGGTGATATAGCAGTTATTCTGAAAGAGATCTGGGGATTTTAGTGGACTACCAGCTCAGTATGAGTCAGCAGTATGATGTGGCAGTCAAAAAAGCTATTATGAGCTTGGGCTACATTAAGAGGAGCAGAACTTCTAGGAATTAGGAGGTATTGATCCCACTGAACTCTGCTCTTGTCAGACCTCATCTGTAGTATTGTATTTGATTCCAGGCACAATAGTAAAATAAAGACATTGATAAACTTTAGAATGAGCAGGGGAGAGAAACTAGAATGATGAAGGACTTGAGTTCATGTTATATAAGAGGAAGGAGCTAGGGATTTTTTTATCTTGGAGAAGAAAAGGGCAGGGGAGAAAGAAAGTGACAGGATATCAGTTTGTGAGTATTAGAAGAGCTATTAGATGAAGAAAGGATTAGATTACAGACAGAACCAGGAATGACAGGTGGAAAAAGGAAAGAAGTCATCCTGATGTTAAGATGAACTTCTCCAAAATTAAAGCCGTCCAAAGTGCTGGATTCTCCTTCCTTGGAGGTCTTCAAGCAGAGAATGGACACCCAAGTCCTTCCTTGTTATGGTATAGTGGTGATTCCTTTCATATATGGATTGGACTAGCAAGCTAATGAAGCCCCTTATAACTCTCAAATTCTGGGATTCCAGTTATTTTTTTTTTGTTCTTTCTTGTGTAGATTGTTAAACATCTCTTTTAGGAGGTCATAAAGCAAATTAAAAGAGAAACAGATTATAAAGCCTTTCATAGCTATGCCATAAGAGATATGTTCTTAACCAAAAAAAAAAAAAAAAAGAATAAATGACAAAAGATTAAAAAAATACAATTTTGATTACATGAAACTGAAAAGCTTCCATATGAACAAAATTAATATACTTTGAATTTAGAAGGTTCAAATGGGGAGAAAAATCTTTGTCTCATATTTTTTAGATAAGAGTTGGAAATATAAGAGATACAGACAACTAACACATATTTGAAGTCACTACCTAATAAACAAGCAGTCAAAGGATAGGAACAGAGTTCTCAAAAGAACTGCAAACTCTTAATACCCATATGAAAGAATGCTTCAAATCACTAATAATAAGAGAAAATCAAATAAAAATGAACCTTGGCTTTCACCTCACTTCCAGCAAATTGACAAAAAAGACAAAAGATGAGAACAGTCATTGTTGGAGGAGTTGTGGGAAGATAAGCACATTAGTGCATTGTCGGTGGAACTGCAAATAGGTACAACCATTTTGAAAAGCAATAAAGAATAATGAAAATAAAACAACTAAATAGATATACTCTTTGACCCAGAGATACTACTGCTAGATTTGTACTCTGAGGTGTTCACTGATAAAAAAAGAAAGTCCCCATATATATTAAAATATTCATAGCAGTATTTTTTGAAGCAGTGAAGAATTGGAAACAAGCAAGTAGCCATTAATTAGGGAATGGCTAAATAAATTACAGTAAGTTAATATAATGGAATATTACTGTTTTATGAGAAATAAGGAATATGATGAATTCAGAAAAACATGGAACCATTTACACAATCTAAAGCACACCGAAGTAAGCAGAGTCAAGAGAATAATATATACCATGACTACAACAATGTATTTAAAAAGAAGCACAAAACAATCAAAAGTGAACAGGGTAAGAATTATAAATAATAGGTATGATGCCAAGTAAGAGATATGATAAATTAGCCCCACTGCACTCATTCACAAAAGTGAGAGATTTCTTGAAATGGTATTTCAGACTTTTTTCAATGTATTGATCTTTTCAGTATCTTCTTTTTTTTTTTGCTTTCTTTAAAATACTATTTATTATATGAGATTTGTTATATGGAGATGGAAAGATACAGGGAAGAACTCTGATGTAAAAAAACAAAGATGATAAAATTTTATTTTTAAATAATTATACTTTATTTTAATATTCATTTAAAAAATCTAAGTTCCCAAGTCTCTCCCTCCTTCTAGCCCATCCTCCACCCATTGAGAAGGCAAGCAATATATCAATTATAAATGTGAAGTTGTGCAAAATAGATTTCAATATCAACCATGTTGCAAAAAAAGAGACGAGAAAAATTAAGTGAAAAAAGGATGTTTTAATCTGCTTTCAGACCTCATCAGTTCTCTCTCAGGATGTAGATAGCATTTTTTCCCCTTATAAGTCCTACGTAATGTTAAAAAAATTGTTGTTACGTGTGAACTGGAAATAAGATATCCATCTTGCCCTACAAGAAAGTAAGGGGGAAGAGGACGGATGGGGGGATATATAAGAGGGCAGACTGGAGGAAGGAGTAATCAGTATGCTTGCCATCTTGGGGTGGGGGGTAGGGAGAGATGGGGAGAAAATTTTGGACTCAAAATCTTGTGGAAATGAGTGTTGAAAACTAAAAATAAAGAAATAAATTCTGAAAAGAAAAAAATAAAAAATAAGTCCTTTGTAATTGTCTTAGATCATTGTATTGATTAGTGCAGCTGATTATCATTATGATACTGCTGTTACTGTGTATAATGTTTTCCTGGTTCTGCTCATTTCAATTGTATCAGTTCATACAAGTCTCCCCAAGGTAGCCTAGCTGTACCAGATCTAACGCTGTATTATAAAGCAGCAGTCATCAAAACTATTTAGTACTGGCTAAGAAATAGAGTGGTGGGTGGATCAGTGGAATAGGTTAGGTACACAAGACACAGCAGTCAATAACTATAGTAATCTACTGTTTGATATTTCTAAGACTCCAGTTTCTGGGATAAGAACTCACTATCTGACAAAAAACTACTAGGAAAACTAGAAAACAATATGGCAAAAATTAGGCATAGGTCTTACACTACATACCATATATATACATACATATATACACACATACATATATACATACAGTCTTACACTGTATACCAAGATAAAGTCAAAATGGGTACATGATTTAGATATAAAGGATGATATTATAAGCAAATTAGGAGGGCAAAGAATAGTTTACCCGTCAGATCTATGGAGAATGAAAGAATTAACAGAACAAGAGATAGAGAACATTATGAAATGCAAAATGGATAATTTTTATTACATTAAGTTAAAAAAAACTTTTACATAAACAAAGCCAATGCAACCAAGATTAGAAGGGAAACAGAAAGCTAGGAAATAATTTTTACAGCAAGCAACTCTAATAAAGGCCTCATTTCTAAAATATATAGAGAACTGAGGCAAATTTATAAGAATACAAGTCATTCACCGATTTACAAATGGTCAAAGGATACGAACAGGCAGTTTTCAGATGAAGAAATTAAAGCTGTCTAGTCATATGAAAAAATGCTCTAAATCACTATTGATTACAGAAATACAAATTAAAATGATTCTAAAGTACCACCTCACACTTATCAGATTAACTAATATGACAGAAAAGGAAAATGATAAATATTGGAAAAGAGGTGGGAAAATTGGAACACTAATTGGCATTGTTGATGGAGTTGTGAACTGATCCAACCATTCTGGAGAGCTATTGGGGACTATATATATATACACAAATACACACACATACATACATATACATACATATAAATGTGTATATATATGTGTGTGTGTGTGTGTATGAATGTAATAGAATACTATTGTTCCATAAGAAATGATGAGCAGTCAGATTTCAGAAAAACCTGGAAACACTTACATGAACTGATGTTGAATGAAGTGAGCAGAACTAGGAGAACATTGTACACAGTAACAGCAATATTGTGCAATGACCAACTTTGATAGACTTAGTTCTTCTCAGCAATGCAGTGGTCTAAGACAATTCCAAAAGACTCGTGATGGAAAGTGCTATCCACAATCCAGAGGAAAAAACTATGGAGTCTGAATGTAAATCAAAACATACTATTTCTTCTTTTTTTCTTTGTTTTTTTCTCTCGTGGTTTTCCCCTTTTTTTCTGATTCTTCTTTCACAACATGACTAATGTAAAAGTATGTGTAATATAATTGTACATATATAGCCTATATTAGATTGCAGGTCATCTTGAGAAAAGGAGGATATTTAGAACTCAAAATCTTTTAAAAGTGAATATTGAAAACTGAAAATAAGTAAATTAAAAAAATTTTTAAATAAACTTTTAAGAAAGTCTTCCCAGGTAAAATTTTGTTTTTAAAATATTTTTAAATGCCATAGAGCTATGAGTGGGAGTTCGTCAGCTTTCTGAGACTTGATGCTATCAGCACAACCAACATGTGATCTCAGGTTGCATAAATAGAAACAATATTGAGAAGGAGAAAGGAAACAGTCCTGTTCTACTCTGTTCTGCCCAGATAACGTCTGAAACAATGTCTTCAGCTCAGGGTGCCATATTTTAAAAAGAACATTGAGAAATTGGAGTGGATCCAGTAGAAGGTGAGCAAGAGGGTAAATGGACTCAAAAACTACACACATGAGGATCATTGGATGGATATGGACATGTTTAGCCTGGAAAATAAATGACTTGGGAGCTCTATCATTTTCTAGCTATGTGACTGGGGACAATGACAGCTTTTTCAAATAATTCAAGAGCGCTACCATGTGCAAAAAGGACTGGATGTGTTCTACTTGGCCCAAAAGGTAGAATCACAGGATTATAGATTTAGAGCTGGGAGAGGACTCATATACCATTTAGCTCATCTAGCCCTCATTTTATACAATTCCAGATTTATTCTCATTCAAGAATTCCATGTCATAGCTCAAGACTCTACCTGGACCTTGGAGTAATCTCCATCACCTAAATATGAAATCCAACAATGTTCACCTATGACACTCTTTGGTATGGTATCCATTTTGCTGTGTCATTCAAATCATGTCATGTTTCTCGGTTATCAAGACCATCTTCATGAGCATAAGCAACACACCACATCTGAAGTCTCATCCTGGACCACTTTCAGTTACTGTAAATGAAAAGTAATAATTATCCAATTGTAAGAGGGTATATCTGGAAAAGAAAATCACACTGGAGGGAAGAGAGGTATTGAGAGGGGGAAGGACTATTATCTCCCAGAAAGCTGTGTGGGTGTTTGAAGAGTGAAGAGCCCCAAAGCAGGAAATTGGGGGTGGGGGAGACATGGAGGAAAAAGTCTCTAAAAGGTTGAAATGTAGAAGAAGTGAAGGACAGAAACAAGAAGGGATAATTTTATCTCTACTCAGCAAGGGCTAACAATTACAACAGTAGTGGTAGCAGAACTCTATCAGTCAATCAACAAGTATTGATTGAGAGCCTACTATGTGCACTGTGCTAAGTGATGGAGATATAAATAATGAAATATAAATAATGAAAATCCCTGCTCTCAAGGCACTTATGGTCATATATGAATATATATAGCATATATACATATATATGGCATATATACATATATGAATATATATAGCATGAATATAAAGTGAATAAATAGAAACATATACAAAGCAGTTTGACACAAGGTAGTTTAAGAGGAAGGACACAGGAGCTGAGAGGATCATGAAAAGACTTTCTATGGAACAGTGGTGTCAAACTCAAATAGTAAGGATGACCTCCGGCTGCATATTAATGTTGTTGTTGATGCATTGTATTTTTCTTTATTTTGCTAAACATTTCCCAATTACATTTTAATCTGGTTGAGGTAGAAGGTAGTGCTTAAGCTGCTTATTAAAAAAAGAGGAGTCCATGAGGCACTAGCAGAGTGCACCATGGGCTATGCTGAGAACACAGTGCTCCTAGGATTTACTGCTACAGTGAAATGGAATATGAAGCCGTCAACTTCTTACAAATGACAGCTGCCGATTCTGGCTTATAACACCCTTGCTGTGAGGCAGGACTGTTCATGTTCTGCTCCCTCTGGAATGGAACTGAAAGGAGAAGTAAAGGCAGTACAGACTAGCTAGCACTACAGGAGACATTTAGTGGGAGCAGCCACATGACACGGCCTACCAAAAGTCTTAATGCAATGTCGCCGAATGACTTGACTACTCAGAGGTTTAAATACCCCTGATCCAGAAAAAACACAGAATCTGGGAAGAATCGAGGGGTCCCAGAGTCATATGGATAGCTGAGGAGACAACATATACACAACACATTACACACCATCACTGCTTTCAGATAACATAGCCTCTTTGGTCTTGGTTAATTGGACAATGCTCTCCTTGGCTCTTTCCAGCTTACCAGAGTTATGTCCTCCTATCCAGGTGCCCATTGGGTTGGTCTCCTTGGTAACACATATATGAATTGGGAATTATCTCTTTAATTATCATTATCCATAAAGGTCCAGGTGATTTCCACTGGGAGGTTTCACGTTTTCTTTTTTGATGGATCCTGTTCAAAGAAAAGAGGTGGGGTTCCTCAAAAATGTAGTGCCAAGAGAGAAAAAACTGACTAGAGAGCACAGTAGCATCCTATGAGACCTAGAACTAGTCTGTGTTTCACCTGTGTTCTCCACCAGAACTTGGGCCATTCAAGAATCTTATAGGTTCAGTATCCTTTTACTTTACTAGAAAATCACATGACATATGCGTGCCAAATTCTTCTTTGAAAATGGAGATATTTGAGCAGCTAGGTTGCTCAGTGGATAAAGTACAGGCCCTAGATTCAGGAGAACCTGAGTTCAAATGTGACTTCAGACATTTGCTTACTACATGACCCTGGGCAAGTCACTTAACCCTAATTGCCTCCAAAAGAAAAACAAAAGAAAAAAAAGATATTTATGCAGCAAAAAACCACAGCATTTAAATAATCATTATATTAAGGGTAATTTTAAGTCAAAAAGAAGTATGTCAACTTTGATAAACTGGACTCTTCTCAGCAACACACAGGTATAAGATAACTCTACAAGTCTCAGGATGGAAGGAGATACCTACATTCAGAGAAAGATCTAGAAAGAACATAGTTTAAATGGAGACTGAAACAATCTACATGCTATCATTCTTTTTCATATTTGTTTTTTTTTCTTTTTCCCATTGTTCATTCCATTGGTTACAACCCTTCTATACAACCAGACTACTGTACAATGTGAAAGTATTTGCAGATCCTGGACTTGATTGCATGCCACCATGGGTGGGAAGTGGGGATGGGGAAGAGAAGGGAGAAAATTTGAAACTCAAGGGATTGTGAAACGGAATCTTGTAAAACAAAAATAAATAAACAAGTCAATTAAAAAAAAGAAATGTGTCAATTGGTCAGATAACTTATCTGTATGGAAATTTTTTTAATTGGGGAGGAGGAATGGTTTAAAATACATTTTTGTTAGTCTTTTGTTTTAGTATCACCTGCATTTCCCATTACATTCTTCTCCCCTTCCCCTTCCAAGAAAGTCATCCCCTATGACAAAGAATCAAAAAGAGGGAAGAAAACAGTTCAGTTAAACTAACATCTTGCAGAAGTTTGACATTCTCTGCAGTGCTTCCGCCCATAGTCTCCCACCTCTGCCAGGAAATGGGGGAAGTGGCCTCCTTGCCTTTCTTCTTTAGCGCCGTGAGGTCCTTGTCATTTTGTAGCACTCAGTTTTGATTATTTTGTTGTCATGCTTTCCATTTACATGGTTAAAGGAACTGTGTATGCTGTTTTCCTGGTTCAACTTATTTTGCTTTTTATCAGTTCATATAAGTCTTCCATTGTTATTCCATATCTGCCAAATTCTTTTTCTTTTTTCTTTTTTTAGTTATAAATTTGAAGACAATCAACAAATCTGAATATTTCCACTTACAAAAAGGGGCAAAAAAAAAAGATTGTATATGAAACTGAATTTATTTATAGAGTTTGGTCTTTATAAAGTATATATATATTTTTTTAACATGGCAGTATTAATGCTACCTCGGTTGTCTTTGTTCCTTCTTCTGAACTTCCTTTTGTTCTCTTCTGGGAATTTTAAAAATGTTAAAAATTGATGGTCTTTTCTTCCTTTCTTAGAAAACATATTATCGCTCACCTTCTTCCCCTTTTTCTGCACACGCTTTAATATTGGAATTAGTCTTTGAATGTTTGATAGAATTCACTTTTTTGCTCATGGTTAATTAGTGGTTATTTGCGGGGCCACATAATTGCCCTGACCTCACTGAGGGGGGGGGGGGGAGACAAAAGTAGAGAAGGAAGAAGGGCTTTAGAGGTATGGGTAATGGTAAGCTATTTGCACCCTTTTTAAGGCATACTGATCCTTGCTCAATAAATATTTGTCGACTGATTCAGTGAAGATTCTACATAATCATAGCTTGCCTTTAACTTTTTAGATGCTTTCACACTGATGATTCCCTTGTTCTCATAACATCTTTGTGCAGCAAGTAGGCAATATATTTTTACATGCATTTGATTGATGAGGAACAGAGACATGGAGAAGTGAAAAGACTTGGCCCAGATGAAACATCTAATTAATAGCAGATCTTGGACTCAGCTCATGTCTCCTGACTCCTAATCTTAGAGTGAAGTGTAACTGATATGTTTCCAAACTCTTGGTTTTGAGTCCTCCAAGCTCTGCTGTTAACCAGACAGATCCATCAGTTAATCCATCAGCAAAGGAGAATTCCACAAATTCTGTCCTGTTCCATTTTTTCCCTTTTCTCTCTGCACTTCTAGTATAATCTGGCCCCACTTTTTATCTACTTCTAAACTTTAAATAATTTCACAATGCTTACCAAATAGAGCATGTACTCTTCCTGTTTCCACAGTTTGATTCTAACCTTAACCCTTACCAGTATCATGGAATCTGTACTGGACTCAGTCCTAAAACCTGACTTGGAATCCCACCTTAAGCACTTACTAGTTGTATGACAATGGGCAAGTGACAACCTCCCAGATATTCAGTTTCTACAACTTTAAAATGGGAAAGATAATACTCTCACTACCTATTTCACAGGATTATTATAAGGAAAGGGCAGTACGGAAAAGTGAGTTAGTGTTAACTCAGGCTACTCTCCTTTATATGCTTTACTTTCCAGCTGAAACAGATGATGCCTTTAGTCCTATTTTCATCATCTATTTCCCATCATTCTGTCTTTGCTCTCACTGGCCTCCAAGCATGGATTGGACTCCCTCCTCCACCTCTGCCTGTGGAAGTCCCTCTCTTCCTTCAAGGTCCAACTCAAATGCCACCTCTTCCATTTAGCCTTCTCTGATTCCTCCCAACCTTTCCTCTTTTTTCCCAAACACTCTCCTAGAGGAAAATGGCCTTTCCCTCCTCAAATTTCTCATTGAACTTTGCATATACCCCTCCTTTGCACTTATAACACACTATCATATGTAGAGGAGTATCCCATACCCCTCAGTCTCAATAAATGTAACCAATAAGATGGCCTATTCCTTGACCCATTTATCATGTGAGAACCCCTCTTTGATTGAATTGCAGAATCAATCAAAAGTATAAACTTGATATAAATTGAATGATAACAGATGTGTCCACTCTTGCAATTATGGCTAAATAGAATCAGTGGAGCTTGAATACAACAGCAAGCCAGTTAGGAATCTAGGGTTCCAATGGCAGGCCAATCAAACAGTGGAACAGTTTCTAACAAGCCCCTAAGATATAGACCATTTGAGGATGAGGGAAAGAAGAGAGTCTCTGCTATTTCCATCTTGATCAGACAATGACTTGTAAACTTCAAAAAGTTCAAAGATTTGGATTTTGCATCAGTGATGGCAGCAAGGTCCCTAGACCATCAATAGCTTATGGAAGAATCTGTATCAGGAGCTAGGAACAAACTAGACACACCAAAGAAAGGCAGTTCTAGGATTGTACAAGAGCAATGACCCTTGGAGACCAAAAGAAAGCTACCTGCACCAAAGGAAAACTTCACAAGGACTCCACAAAAGACTTCCAAGAAGTCAGGACTGTGAGTTGCCCCTTTACCATATTTTCTCTCTAAGATTCAGCTCACTCACTCAAGGATTCATGCATTAATAAGAGGAGAGTATGTCACAGGTTTGGGGGATGTACCCATTGTTATTGCTATGGCATCTCAGTAAATACTCCATTTATAAAAACTAGCTAAGTCTGCCTAGCTGGTAATCAATGAAGGAGTCCACTGGTAAGGGCTCAAAGCAATTGTACTAGAGAAATCACTTGCAACCTCTCAGAGCTACCCCTAAGGAAACATTATAGTTAATTGCCCTCAGGGGACCCTGCCTCTCTGTGTGAGTGGGAGTTGAATAAGGAGCCTAAAGAGAGAAGCACATTTATATCATGCTTATTTACGTACATTTCTTCATTTTCTTTAGAGTAAAAACTCAATGAGAATAGTCTGTTTTGTAACTATATTTATATCCCCAGTGCCTAGCATAATACCGTAAATATTTTAATATTTATTGAATTTATACATAACTACATAAATTAAGTCACTTTAGTATTCCCTGAGTCTTCAGACAGCCCTGAGCATTTACCTCCTGTATGGCCTTGGACAAAGTCATTTAACCTCCCTGACCTTCCATTTTCTTACCTGTAAAATGAGAGTTGAACTAGATGTCCTCTGCAATCTCTTCTATCTCTCAGTCTGTGATTCTATGATCTAGAAAACCACAAAGGGTTAAGTTTAGAATGCTTCCCTAAAGCACTGGGCAGATTTTTCCTGAAAATGGTATAATGGAAAGAGATTTGTGGATTTGAAATTTTTTTTTGAAAGTCAGGTTTTAAATTCTGCTTCTAACACTTATATGAGTTGTTCAGTCTCAGAAAAGCCAATTCCCCACTCTGGGTCTCAGTTTCCTCAACTGTAAAACAAGGAAGTTGAATTAAGACCCCCTTCCAGATTTAATTCCTACTTATCTGTAAGAATGCCAGCTGGCTGATCTGCCTGCCACAATAAAATGCTCAACATTTCACAGGGCTGCCATTCTGACAGTCTGTGGTCTTACTGTGTGGGTGTTCAAGAGCTCTCAGAGCTGCAATAAAGCCCAGATCCTGAACCCTCCTTTTTGAAATGGCTTTGTAGTCTGTCTAGGTCTAAGAGAAAACTTAGCTTTTTGCTCAACAGAACTACCCTTGGCTCCATCTGATAACAGAGGAGAAATCAGGTCATCATGTTATAGCTTATGTACAGTGTTTGAGAAATGAGTGGTTTGAGGTATGATATATGCAATGTTGCTAGCAAATCAAGATGACTTTTATTAGCCTTTCTTGAAATTCATTTTTGTTATCTTACAGACTTTTGCATCTCTTTTTTGCCTTAAGTTTTGGGGTGATATTTTTTGGTTCCTGTTTTAAACTCTCCCTTTACTTCTTCTTTGTAAGGGCAAAATTGGAAATCACCCTCGTCCTAATGGATTCCTCCAAAAGCACTATGCTTTTGGGATTCATTGGTTTCACTCAGAATGCAGAGGGGAGAATGAGGAGACCATATATTTCTAAGAGCTATGGTTCTTCATAAGGGTGATTGAGGTCCACTATTGCACATTTACAGCTATGACCCTGATGCATGTGAGAAAGATCACTTAGCAAGGAGCAGTTTCCAGCCATCACATTCATTAGGGTCAGGACCTTTATGTTTATAGACGACAAATTGTGGAGGGAAGGATCAGTTTTAGCTCTAGTTTCAATTTGGCTCTCCTTAACTTCTCCTCTCCCTTGCACCTTGCTTAAAAAGAAGTTTGGGAACTTTGAAGGATCTGGAAAATTGGGGGCTCTCTTCCAAGTGGTGCCTTATCACTATCTCAGTGGATAACAATGTCTATATTGGGTGCCAAGGACAGAATGGACATAGATTCATAGCTCCACAAAAGGAGAACAGGAAAGAAACTAAACCTACCTAAAGAGAATATCTTGATCACCTCATAGATGGGAGAAAAGGATTTCTAGCATCCAGGAGTTATGTTACCCTTTTGTTTCATGTGTTTTCTAAGCTCAGCCCAGTTTCCCCTAAACTCTAAACCAACATTGCTCTTTGTTGTCCTTTCTCTCAGGTTGGTGAAGAAATCATGTGATTGATGTCAATCGAAATTCCTGGGCTCCTTATACCTTATCATTATGGTTATTATTTTATTTCAGTTAAACTTCTGCAAAGTCTTGGATTTTCAAGTTGGAAGGGATCTTAGCATTCATTTAGTCCAACCCATACACCAAGGGAATCCACACTAAAACATACTGGAGAAGTGGTCATCCAGATTCAATTCAAAGACTTCTAAGAAAGGGAAAACCTAGCATGTCTTAAAGCGATTCCATTCCACTTTGGATTGCTCTAATTTAGAAAGTATCATTCCCTTCCCCCACCCTTCTGCTGCTTCATTGCAGTGTACTCTCATTGTTCCGGGGATCAAACAGATCAAGTCTAATTTCTCTTATACAGGAGAGCCCCTCGGATACTTCAAGAACGTTCTCATTTCACTACTGAGCCTTCTTACCTCCAGGATAAACATTCTCAATTCCTTCAATCAATTCTCCTTTAACTTGAACTCAAGACCCTTTATTATCTTGGTTGCCCTCCTCTGGACACTTTCTAAGTTATCAACATCCTTTCTCAAATATGTGGCCCACATTTAAACGCAGTACTCCAGATGAGATCTGACTAGGGCAGATGACAGAGGAACTGTGTCTTCCTTATTATACTATGTTATTCAATTGAAATTTATATTATTCTATTGATATATATCCCTCAATTATATTATATTATCATATTATATCAATTATTACCCCTCAGGGCTATAAATAATTGCATACCCTTTGACCCAGCAATACCACTGTTGGGATTATATCCCAAAGAGATTATAGAAGTGGGAAAAGGTCCCATATGTGCAAAAATATTTATTGCAGCTCTCTTTGTG
>CM053585.1:64514065-64547645 GCA_028646515.1 Pseudochirops corinnae | reverse complement strand
CAACAATGCACAGCTAAAGACAACTCTACAAGCCTCAAGATGGAAGGAGATACCTAAACTCAGAGAAAGATATAGAAAGACTATAGTTTAAATGGAGACTGAAGCAAAACTAGTTATCATTCTCTTTCATGTCTGGTTTTGCTTTTTTTTTTTTTCTTTTCCCAGTAATCACGCATTGGTTACAGCCCTTCTATATGACCAAACTATTGTACAATGTGAAAGTATTTGCAGATCCTATACATGATTGCACGCCACCATGGGGGGGGGAGGGGAAGGGAGGGGAGAAAATCTGAAACCCAAGTGATTGTGGAACTGAATCTTGTAAATTAAAAGTAAATGAGTAAATAAAAAATAAATTTAAAAAAAAATTATTACCCCTCAATTATATTATGTTATTTACATATTGTTATATTTTGTAAAGACTGAAGTTTATATTATATCAATTATATTATTAATTGAGATAGATCCCTCAATACAATCCAATGTCGTCTTAGCTTTTTGGGCTGCCATATTGTGTCACTGACTCTTACCAGGCCTGCAAACCACTAAAAAAACACAGATCTTTTTCAGACAAACCGCTGTCATCCATGCCTCCTTCCACATTCTCTTCTTGGAAAGGAAATTGTCAAACCTAAATATGAGACTTTCCCTTTATGTCTATTTAATTTCAGCTGATTAAATTCACCCCAATGGGGGAACTTCTCACGATCTTTTTGGATCCTGACTCTCTCATCTCCTAGCTTTGTGTCATCTGCAGATTTGATAAGAATGATGCCCATGTCTTTATCCAAGTCATTAATAAAAATGTTAAACGGCCTAGGACAAAGCTCAGATCTCTGGGGCTCTTTATTGGATACCTGCCATGCTAGCATTGAATCACTAACAAGGACTCTTTGAGTCTGGCCATTCAACCAGTTCTGAATACATCTAATTGCATTATCTTCTAGTCCACATCTCCCCCATTTTTTTCCACAATAGGAGATTTTTTTTTTATCAAATGCTTTCTTAAAATCTTGATAAATTCTAACATTTTCCTGATCTACCAACTGGTAACCCTGTCAGAACAAAGGATATAAGATTAATCTGGCATGGTTTCTTCTAGATGAAGTCAGGCTAACTTTTGCAATCACCTATTCCTTTTTCAAATGTCCACTAACCATCTCTTTAATGATTCATTCTAAAATTTTGCCAGGAAGCAAAGGCCAGCTTACTGGCATATAATATTTCGAATCCATTCTCTTCCCTTTTTTTGAAAATTGGAGTATTTACCCTTCTGCAATCTTGGAATACCTTTTCTGTTTTTCATAACCTTTCAGATATTACTGACTGACTCAACAACATCTTCCATTTCCTTTATCACAGAAGGATGTAATCCATCTTGGACAAATGACTGGAATTCATTGAATGTACTACTATTCACAGATGGTTTAAAATGTAAATGGCACTTAGTATCCTCTTTCTCTTTTCCCACTAATCTGGCATCGTCATTATAGGAGCAAAAAAGGTCAGACAGAAGGAGGATCATCTCATATATGAAAAGCAGTGGGCTACAATGAAAAGTGGGCCAGTTTGGAGGTTAGATGACCTCAATGTTCTCAAAGAGTTTGGCTGGGAACAGGAGAAGAGATAAAGGGAGATAGTCAGTGAGGCTAGTGGGATCAAAAGGTTTTTGTTTTATTGATGAAGGAGATAGGAGAGTGTTGGTAGACAGTAGTACAGGAGCCAGCAGATAAAGAGACACTAAATTAGAGAAAGTGAGAATGTTAGTGGGAACTACACACTAGAGAAGGTGGAAGCAGATGGGACGACAGGTTCATTTGAAGGGATTGGCCTGGGCAGAAGAGGAACCACCTCTTCATCTGATACTATCCTGAAGAAGGAGATAGTGGCAGTGTCTTAAGTGATGTTCATTGAGGAGAAGGGGGAGGAGGAGGAAGAGAGAGGAGAAGGAGAAGGAGAAGGAGAAGGAGGGGGAGGAGGAAGAGGAGAAGGAGAGAAGAAGCAGTTTTAATTTTCTCTGGGGAAATATGAGACTAGATCAGAGGCATGCTGAAGCTAGTTCAAACCATCCCATGAGAGCCTGATATTATATTTTGAGCATGAGCCTTTATACCTTGAAAATAGGAAAATATTAATCCAGGTGTGAGTTATTGTTTTATTGGTTGTCTAGACTTAAAAGAGTGATGGAGAAAATATTAGTAATTCAGATTGACCTTAAAAGTGTGTTGTATACATTTTTTTTCAGAAAGCCTGTTGTTAAATATTTAACAGCATACAATTGGAACAGATCCTTAATGGAGAAGGTGAGTGAAGAAGGTGTCATGGAAAGAGATGAGATATGATGAGATCTGGAATAAGTGCTGTGGAAAGCAGGATAGAAATCAACTAGGGAAGAGTAGAATGTGTATGTACCTTTCTTGCAGTGAGAACCCAGTTGAGATCATATGACATATTTTTAGTGAATTCAATCAGTATGGCTCTATGATTTCAAGGCTAACGTTAGGTTCATCCTCCACAGCCTATCCTTTATCTCCCCAACATCCTTCTTTTCCCATTCCCACCCCTATCTGTATAGTACACCACTTTTTCCTTGGAGAAGGAAGATGAGGGAAAGGAAAAAGGAGGAAGGAATATGAAGATGGCAGTGTGCTATAGGAAAGAATTAAAGCTATCTAAAAACAACCCACTTGGGGCAGCTAGGTGGCGCAGTGAATAGAGCACTAGCCCTGGAGTCAGGAGGACCTGAGTTCAAATCTAGCCTCAGACACTTGACACACTTACTAGCCATGTGACTTTGGGCAAGTCACTTACCCCCAGTTGCCCTCCAAAAAGCAAAAAAAAAAAAAAAAAAAGGCAAAATAAATAAATAAATAAAGACAACCCACTCCATCTCCCAAGGACTCCCTTTGTCTAGCACAGTAACTCCCTCTATTGATGATAGCAGTGGGGATCAATATAATCAACTGATTAAAAATCAATATAATACTCTGAAGTGATAACAAACTCTACAAAAATATCGTCCTTTCTGTTCAGCTGAGAAAGCAGAAGAAGAATCTAGAGATCCCCCTGACTCTGAGCCCAATGCCCAAAGTCCATTTGGGAAACAAATCAAGATTTGGGATCAACTGCTGAACAGGCACCAAGTTAATACAATGCCCCCTGGAACCCAGGGAACCATTAAAGATCTCATTCTTTTCATCAAACCATCTCTTTTCTGACTCCAATAAAAAGACATCTTGTCCTGATGTCACTTGATAATTACAGCATCAGTGGCAAAGCCTGGCAGGATGTGTTTTTTATTGATCAGGCTATTGACTAGAACCTATATTAACCACGTTTTTATTATTACTCCCCATAAGTCCCTGAAGCAGCTCTTCATAAGCATAGAAAACTGAATCTGAATTGCCAGGGCAGCAGGGATGAGGTTGGAGATGAGAGAGAAAGACAGGATGAGAAGGCTGAAAGCCTCTTAGCAAAGAGGCTATAGCTTAGGTTCTTTCCCTCTTTGTACGGGTTATCCCCTATGCCTGGAATGCTCTCCTTGCTTCCTTTCTGCCTTTTACAATCCTCTAGATTCTTTTTTTTTTTTTAATTTTTAAAAATTTTTGACAAATACTACAACTTAAATACATAAGAAAAGAAAAAGAAACATATTATAAACTTAAATATAAAATAAGAAAAGAAAAACATGTCATATCCAGAACAGAATGTAGGACAGTATTCAGAATATATAGCAATAAATTTTCATTTCAAGAAAGCCGATATATTAAATACTGTGCGTTATGCTGAAAACTATCCATCTTTTCTTTGTTTCTTTCTAGGTTTTCTTTTGTTCTCTGCTGTGCACTTTTTATTTTATTCTTTCTCCCTCTTTTCTTCCCCCTCTTCCCTACCCAAGGTTATCATTAAACATGTATATATTTATATATAGATATTCATATATACATACATGTATACATACATACACAAATACATATATAGATATATATACATACACGTATAAACATATACTTTCCCTGAAAGGTTCTACTCCTAATCTTTGTTTTTATGTTTGTGTATATTTTTTTCCTGTCTCTCCTAACTCTTCTACTTTACTCACTACCTTGCCCTCCTATTACTTAACCTACCCCCACTACAACAATTCCTTCCCTATCCTCCTATTCCCCTAAATCTAAACACACTTTTTTTTGTTGCTTTTTGGAGGGGAGAGGGCAGGGCAATTGGGGTTAAGTGACTTGCCCAAGGTCACACGGCTAGTAAGTGTTAAGTGTCTGAGGCCAAACTTGAACTCAGATCCTCCTGACTCCAGGGCCGGTGCTCTGTTCACTGTGCCACCCAGCTGCCCTTAAACACACTTTTTATACCCCTTTAACCTATTCCCTCACCCTCCCCTCTAAAGATTCCTCCTTTATCCTTCCCCCCTCCCTATCTCTTAGAGTTTTATTTCTTCCTAAATTTAGAAGACTTTTATACTCTTCTAGATGTTTAGGTATTTTTTCCTCTTGAATCTGTTCCCGATAAAAGTAAGTTTCCAGAACTAACAGCCCCCCTCCCTCACCTAATTCCTCTGTATCGGTTCTTCATCTCACACCTCATACATATATGATAATTACTCTCTTAGCTGTTGTCGAATGGTTTTACTTTTTGAAGTCCTATCATACTCAGGTCGACTCCAGTCTTTCTTATAAGATACCTAATTACTAGTAACAATTTCAGACATAGACATGTTACGTATTAAAAGGTAAACATTCTATCTTTATCGAGTCATTTGTAATTGGTCATTGGTACGTACCTTATATTTCTCTTGGCTCTTGTAGGTCAAATCATCTATTGAGTTCAAGGTTGGTTGGTTTGTTTAACAAAGTCCCAAAAGTCTGACAATGCATTAAATATCCAGTTTTTTTTTTCATTCAGAATTTTGGTTAACTTTGCTGGGTATATTTTCAACTGGAAGCCCAGTTCTTTTGCTCTTCAATATATGGTGTTCCAAAACCTGCAATATTTTAGTGTCACCACTGCTATATTGGTGTGATTCTAATTGTGGGACCACCATATGTAAATTGTTTTCTTCTTGTTGCTCATAATATTTTCTCCTTACCTTAGGGGTTTTGGAATTTGACTGTAATATTCCCATGAGTTTTCCTTGTAGGATCTCTTTCAAGTGATGAGTGGTAGATTTTTTCTATTTCTACCTTCACCTCTTGTTCTAATGCTTCAGGACAATTTTTAAAAAATTATTTATTGTATTATTGTATCAAGATTCATTTTTTTATCATAGCTTTCAGATAGTCTGATTATTCTTATGTTTTCTCTTCTTGATCTGTTCTCCAGATCAGTTGTTCTTCTTATGAGATGTTTCACTTTCTCTTCTATTTTTTCATTCTTTATATTTTGGGTTGGTTGGTTTTGTTTTGTTTTGTTTTAATTTCTTCATCTCTTATAACTTCCCTGGCTTCCCCTTGCTCAATTCTGATTTTTTAAAAATTGATTTGTTTATTTACTTTTAGCTTACAAGATTCAGTTCCACAATCCCTTGAGTTTCAAATTTTCTCCCCTCTCTTTTTCTCTTCCCCCGTCCACCATGGAGGCTTGCAATCAAGTATAGGATCTGTAAATACTTTCACATTGGACATTAGTCTGGTTGTATAGAAGGATTGTAACCAATGGAGTGAACAATGGGAAAGAAGAAACTAAATCAAACATGGAAAAGTACGATAGCATGTAGATTGCTTCAGTCACCATTTAAACTCTGTTCTTTCTAGATCTTTCTCTGAATGTAGACATCTTCTTCCATCCTGAGACTTGTAGAGTTGTCTTATAGTTGTGCATTGCATCCAATTTATCAAGGTTGGTCATCACACATACAATGTGTCTGTGGTTGTGTACAATCAATTCTTATTTTTAGGGAGTCATTTTACTCCTTAGGATTCTGGATTTCCTTTTCAAATTAGTTGACTTTCATTTTAAAGTCTTTTTCTTGGCTTATTCTTATTTTTCTTTTTAGTTTTTCCTCAGTCTCTTTCATTTGATGAAAGGCTTTTTTAAGGCTTTTTTAAGTTCTTCAGTGAGTTCTTTTTGAGCAGGTGACCATTTGACATTACTCTTTGGGGTAGTTGAGGGTTTCTTTGCTTCAGTGTCCTCCTCTGAAGATGAACCCTGGTCCTCTCTATTCTCATAGTAGCTCTCTGTGGTTGGATTCTTTCTCCTTTGCCTGCACATTTGGGAGGGAAGGGGAATAGTTTAGTTTTTATAATCACCTCTAGTCTTGGGGTATGGGTACTTCTGGTCTCAGATCCTCTTCAGTTCTCCCCTCTGACCTTGGACTCAAACCACAACCTCTAGCTTCCTGTAAGTGCCCACAGCCAGCCATGTCCCTGCCCCACTGCTTCTGTACTCACCAGGCCTGGGCTGGTTCCTCCTCACCCCTTCTGTTCGATGTAGCACAGTTGAGTCTGGCATTCCTTGCCAGCAGAGGTTCCCTAGATCTTCCCCAGCTCAGAAGCCCAACTCAGCTCACTGTCCTGGAGGTAAAAGTTCCTGTGACTGGGGCCAAGGCAGCCTCCCAATCCAGCTACCCTCAGGGTGGTCCTTAGCCTGAATGTGTTTATTGTTCACAGGGAGGAAACCTCATCCTGGGATTTCTTCAGATCTTCTCAGATTGTCCCAAGAGAACCCCTGCTCTGCCCCTACTCTTATTTATTTTCACCCTCTATGTTCGCCCTGAGGTGCTATTTTATCTCCTTTGTGGGGGAAAATCCTGATAGCTTGAAATTTTCTGACCTGCTCCGTCATCTTCCTGGAATCCTCTCCAATGTCCTTGATTCTTAAAAGTCCAGCTCCAATGGAACCTTCTACTTGAGGCCTCTCCTGGTCCTCTCCAACCTCACTCTAGCTGCTAGTGCTTCCTCCATAAAGTTATCCCGTATTAATTTTATATTTATGTATCTGTCTCCTCCGCTACAAGGTCAGATTTTTCAAGAACTGGAGCCATTCCATTTTTGTCCTTGCATCCTCAGTCCCTGGAATAGAGAGGGCTCATAATAAGTGTGTATTTATTTGAGAGTGAACATTTGTAATTTAATTCTGTAAACATTTATTAAATGCTGGCTACTTGCAAGGTACTATACTCTTTATTAGAGACATAGAAATTAATAGAGGTGTTGCTCCTAAGGAGATTACTCTTTAACAGCATGGGAAGTTATAAACATAGATAACCATGATACTTGGCACAATGTAATAACTTCAAAGGATGACTACAGACAAGGCGCTATGAGAAACTTGAGAGAGATCATTGGAGATTAGGAAACTTCACAAACTAGGTAGCACATAGGTTGGCCCTTAAAAAGAAAGTAACTTTTTTCAGTTCCCATGAGCTTAATTACTGATGATTATGCTGACGATTCTCAAATCTGCCTGTTCTGCTCCAGTCTCTCTGCTGACTTCCAATCTCATGCCTCTAGCTGACAACTTGAACTTAATGTCTAATAGACATCTTAAAGTAAGCATGTCCAAAACCAAATTCATTCATTATCTTTCCTCCTAAACTCTCCCAAATTCTAAACTTCCCTATTATTGTCAAGCACACTACCATCATCCCAGTCCTTAGGTTTACAACCTAGAAGTAATCCTGGCTTCCTCACTATCTCTCACCATCTCCCACATTCAATTTGTTGCCAAAATCTATTGATATCACCTTTTCAGCATTTCTCAAATAGGCTTCCTTCTCTCCTTTAACACTGCTACCCCTCTAATGAAGACTCCTATCACTTCACATCTGGACCGTTACAACAGCCTGCTGGTGGGTCTGTCTATCTTGTCTCTCCCCTCTCCAATCCACCCTCCATTCAGTCACTAAAGTGTTTATCCTAAATTACGGGTTCATCCACGTCAAGCCCTACTTGATAAATTCTGTAGCTCCTTACTGCCTCCAGGGTCAAATATAAAATCCTCAAGGCCCTTAACTTTCTAGCCTTCCTCAAACTTTCCAGTCTTTTTATACCTTATCCCCACCTCATATTCTTTGATCCTGACACTAGCCTCCTGGCTATTCCACAAACAAGACACACTATCTCTGCTCTGGGCATTTTCTTTGGCTCTCCCCCAGGCCTGGAATGCTCTCCCTCCTCTGTTCTGACCACTGACCTCCGTGGTTTCCTTTAAATCCCAACTAAAATCCCAGCTTCTAAAGGAAGCCTTCCCTAATCCCTCTCAATTCTAGTGTCTTCCATCCTTTAATAATTTCCCATTTATCCTGTATATAGCTTAACTGTACATGTTTGTGTCTTTTTGCCTCCCTAATTAGATTGTAGGCTCCTTGAAGACAAGAACTGTCTTCTGCCTCTTTTTGTATCCCCAGTGTTTAGCACAGTGCCTGGCATATGGTAGGCACCTAATAAATGCTTATTGACCAACACATAATAGATGCTTAATAAATTCTTATGGATAGATTCTCTTCTATTTCGTGTAAACATTAGTGATGTGCCAGCTAGATCAAAAGGTTAGGATAAAACAGAAGTTTTCTCTTTTTTAGGGGGTGGAGGGGAAGGCAATTGGGGTTAAGTGACCTGTCCAAGGTCACATGGCTAGTGAGTATTAATTGTCTGAGGTCAAATTTGAACTCAGGTCCTCCTGACTCCAGGGTGGTTTCTCTATTCACTGCACCACCTAGCCGCCCCATGAATTTCTCTCTTTAAAAAAAAAAAAAGGATTTTTTGGTCCATTCTAATCTTGTTTTCTCACCAAGTCAGAGCTTCTTGGTACAGGGTGAAGGCCATGTTTTTAAATTGTTTTAGCCTTAGGGAGCAGCATTCTTGGAATTTTATTCTTGGAATCATTTGTGACATTTCTCATTCCTGTTATTTGGTATTCTAAGGGTAAGTTATTATTTAATCTTATTTCCCTGCACCTGTATCTTGGGGCTATCTTTACTGAAGGGTGAGACTTGAGAAAAGGAAAGCAAAGTCATGTGTGTGTGTGTATATATGCATATATACACGCACACACATATATGTATAAATGGATGTATATATGTGTATATACATCCATATATATATATATATTCACATATATATCAAATTAACTTCCAGCAAATATCCCTAATGCCTCAGTGACCAATTAGCATAAAGACAAGAATAATTGTCATCCCTTTGCTAATTATCTGGTACCAAGCAAGTCACTTAATCTTTATGAGCTTCAGTTTCCTCATCAGAGGAAAAAGGATGCTTCCACCTACCCTCTCCATCTCACAGAGTGGTTCTATAGAAGAACTTTGTAAACCGAAGTGCCCTGTGCAAATGTCAGGTAGAATCAGAGCCAGAACTAAGACCATGTGACAAGGACTTTGCCCCAAGGCAACAAAATCTAGAGGCTACAAAAATTTGACACATACATTCCTTCAGCAGTGTAGAATTTACAAGAGTAACAGGTTCTCCTTCCTGTCATTTGTTATCTGAAGACCAATATGGCTGTAGGATGACAAATTTTTTGGCCCTAGCAAATCTTGAAAATCACCTTCTAAGTTATAGAGGGGTTGAAATCTGTGTTGGTGAAGGGATGCCCTATAATGAAACTAGATCTTTGAAGTTTAAAAACCCATTACCAAACATTGCCTTTTATTGACTCTTTTAAAAGCAATTTGGATTTAAATGAGATGGAATCTTGCTGAATAGCAGTTTCAGGCAAGTATTTAAAAATAATTGAGGTAATGTGGTTGGGGAATCATCTTAAATTAGTTCATCTAAAAATAGTCTGATCCAATCCAGTAGCCAGACCCTCTTAGGTTTCCTGTTCACTTGAGTTCGACATTTGTCTATGGCCTCCTTTAACCTTGGCTGACCATTGGCAAATGATTGGAAATCACTTCGATCATTCTAGCCCTCGACCACATGTATCTAAACCTGAGAGCTATTTCCATCTTAATATCAGGATCTTAGAGGGTGATCATAAGATCATGACTTTAGAATTAGAAGGCACAGTTAAGGTCATGTACTCCTACCCACTCATTTTTACAGATGAGGACACTAAGCCCTAGACAAGTTACTTGCTCAAGGTCACACAACTACTATTATCAGAGACTTCAAATTAGATCAATGTTTAAAAATTTGAGTTTTAGACACTAGGAAATAATTAGCAAGCATGGAAAGGAGAATTGTGACTTAGAATCGGAAGCAATCTTGATTGGGTGAAATGAGGGTTCGGGTAAAAAAAGAATTGGTAAGTCTATTTCGATATATACCTTACTGGGATCCCTTCAAACAGCTGAGGCTAGAAACACTAAATTAGAATCAGCACGGAAATGGTTATGAGAGGTAATGTCAGTGGCAGAGATGATTTATCTCTGTCTACAATAAAGAGGCAGTTGGCAGGGGGGGAGGTTACCCTTATCAGGCTGAACTGCCAACAAACTGTCACCAATAGAGGGTGGGAGCCTTGGAAGAATATGAGGAGAGGGTGCAGGGTTTCTGAAAGCTTATTGCCCTAAATCATCCATCTGAATCCTCTAGCATGTGATGGTCAACACAAGCCTGTTTCCTTGGTACTTTTCTTCTCCTCCCTTTTAAAAACAACCAATAAATTATTTTGTCAAATTGTGGACATAGCATAATGCAATAGAGCAGTGGTTCTCAACCTGTGGATCACAACCCCTTTGGGGGTCAAATGACCCTTTCACAGGGGTCACAGGGGTCACAGGGGTCGCCTAAGACCATCAGAAAACACATATTTCCTATGATCTTAGGAACTGAGACACTGCTCCTCTATCCATCTCCATGCAGGTCAGCCCATGCAGATACACCCACATATGGGTATTAAAGGGGCGGGCATCAGGAAGGTTGAGAACCACTGCAACAGAGAATCATATACCCAAGTTCTCACAACATTTTTTCTGCTGTGTAACCTTGGCACAGTCCCTTAACCATTTCCATGACTGTTCTACTTCCCTCAAAGGGTTTTGAAGATCAGTGAGGTAAACATGAATACCCTCTGAGTGGGTAGGAGTACATGACCTTAACTGTAAGATGCTATATAAGTAATCCCTCCCCCAAGGACATTGCTATGGAAATTTGTAGGGAAAGAAGGATGGCCCACGAGCATTTACTGAGAATCTCCCTGGTTTCAAGGGCTTTTGGTTTTGGATGTGTGTGCGTGAGGGAGAGGGGGAAGTTGGTGTGAATTCTTTCCCTTCAAAACCACACAACAGAGATGGAGAAGAAGAAAAGAGAACCATGAGCCAAGCTACCTGTCTTCACCCTCCGCCCTCTTTCTTCTGCTGATTCAGGAGGAAGCAAAAGATTGGGCACTGTCCCTGGAGCAGAAAGTCGGTGAAGCAGTTTTTCCTTATCTGAGGCTGAGGTTGGGGCAAGGAGCCATTTAGAGATAGAATTTCTCCAATTTTATGAACCTGTTCATATCTCTAGACTTCATTTTGAATCCGGAGAAAGGCTTCACAAGGAAATGAATCAATAGTTGAAAGAGTTGGAGGCTGGTGTTTGCTCGAGTAATAGCACCCAGCAAATCACCACCTGACTATATTAAAATACTACATTTTTCAAATCAAAAGAGAGTAAAGTGAGGAGAGGAGAGCTGGGGCTTAAGGAGAGGAAATGAATGGGTGTATTTAAACTTAACCCAGAGCCAACCAGAAGAGAAATAACTATCAAACCCTCTCTTTAATGCTCTAGTCACAGAGCCTAAAGGAATCCCATAGAATTCACAGCAGGGCCCTAGAGCCTCCCACCTACTCAATACAAGGGATATTTGCAAAGTATTTTCAGAGTCTCATAACCTCCTAGTGCTATCACTTTGTCTTTTGGATTCATAAGGACCTAATTAAAGCAAAATGAACGAACTTAACCTATCACACTTGCCTTCCAGAATCACATTATGTGTATTGTTTGAAGAGTTGGCTTTATTTTGTTTTGTTTGGGGGTTTTTTTGGCCAGAATGGTGATTGTATTTGTAGAGGGAATTCCCAGTGAGTAAGCTCCTTCTATGCAGATGGTCAATTGCTAAGCAATTTATAACTTTGGTTGCCGAGAGCCAGAGAAGTTAGGTGATTCACCAAGGGTCTCTAAGGTTCCAACAGAGAGACACAAGTCTTCCTGACTCTCAGGCCAACTCTCTCTCCATTATATTACACAGCTTCATTAGGGGCATTAACATATTTATGTCACTCAATCCAGTCCCAGCCTTAGGAATCAAGAGACACAGAAAGTCCACTAAAAATGCTGGTTTGTAAGCCTCAGAAATCTAGCACACAAACCAGAAAACATTCAGGGAGACTGACCCTGGCTTAGATGCCTCTGGAAAGCAAACAGGCATTTTTATTTTCGTCACTTCTCTAGGGACAAAGAAAGAAGATGCAGGTCCTCCACTCCTGAAAAATTTCAGCATTGTTAAACAATTTTGAACACAAATTTATCTGACCGTGACCTGCCCTTCCCTTTTTTGATTGCCCTGCCTGTGATATTTCAAGAATAGATGTGGGAATGATGCTTTGTAGCCTTGAGGAGGCAAGGGATTTCCGGTAGGACTTCTGACACGATTGTACTGCAATCAGGTTGGCCTAGTACATTTAAATCTCCATCTATTTTTGTGATCCCAGCTAAGGGAGTCAAGGTAGCAAAAAAGTTAAAACTAGGTGATGTTTACTAAAGTAATTTGTACTTGAACTTTAAAGTACAATATACATATGAATTATTATTATTATTATTATTATTATTATTATTATTCAGGAAAATTCAAGGAGCATGAGGTATCAGAAGAGAAGAGAACTGGCAGAGGGAGGCAAGATAATGTCTCAGGGATGGTTTCTGTCTTATGCTCCTTTCCCTAGCCCCACTTCTACCCCAACACTCAAAATCAAACATCCTGGCTACTCAACAAAAACAGAACATGCACATGTCCCTTGGAAATGCAGGATTTGCTTAGGACCCTGAGACTGTACTCTCCCTGGACCTGATCTTTTGTTAGTTTAGTAGCTTCAGCTCTGTTTAGAAGACAGGGAGAATACAACAAAATCTGCCCAAACTTGATTAACCTTTTCCCTTTGATTTAAGAATTATTAACTCTCTCTCTCTCTCTCTCTCTCTCTCTCTTTTTCTCTCTCTCCCCCCCCTCGAATGTTTTTCAAGAGGCAATTAGTGAATTCTTTCAATTTTTATTTTGCCCTCTGTTTCTAGAATATAAGGGCAGTTTTCCTTGATAATTTCTTGAAGTATGATGTTTAAGCTCTTTTTTTAATTGTGGCTTTCAGGTAGTCCAATAATTTTTAAATTATCACTCCTGGATCTATTTTCCAGGTCAGTGGTTTTTCCAATGAGATATTTCCAATTGCCTTTTATTTTTTTCATTCATTTGGATCTGTTTTATAGTATTTTGATTTCTCATAAAATCATTAGCTTCCATTTGCTCCAATCTAATTTTGAAGGAATTATTTTCTTCAGTGAATTTTTGAAATTCCTTTTCCATCTGGCCAGTTCTACTTTTTAAGGCATTCTTCTCCTCATTGGCTTTTTGGACCTCCTTTGCCATTTGAGTTAGTCTATTTTTTTAAGGAGTTATTTTCTTGGGTCTCCTTTAGCAAGCTATTGACTCTCTTTTCATGTTTTTCTCACATTGTTCTCATTTCTCTTCCCAATTTTTCCTCTACTTCTCTTAACTTGATTTTCAAAATCCTTCTTGAGCTCCTCCATGGCCTGCAACCAGTTCATATTTTTTCTTGGAGGCTTTTGATGCAAGGGTTTTGATTTTGATGTCTTCTTCTGGTTCTGTTTTGATCATCTTTGTTACCAAAAAATTATTCTATAGTTTGATTCCTCTGTTTGATCATCTTGCCAGCCAATTACTTGACTTTTGAGCTCTTTGCCATGGTAGAACTCTGCTTCCAGAGTGGAGAGTGCTGTTTCACAAATTTCTGGGGTTTCATGCACCTGTTGTCAGAGCTTCTTCCAGGCACTTGTCTCAGAATTATGAGGAGGATGCACTCTCTACAGCCACCACAAACTCTGCCACACTAGCCCTCCTCACCCCAGGACTACCACCCAAGACTGCAACCCAGATCCAAGTAGGTCAAAGCAAGAGCAATTACCCTCTGAATGGTCCCTTGGTCCCCCTATGATCTGTAGACCTAGAGCCCAAGAGGCTGCCAAGTAGCAGCATCTGCAGCTGCCCTGCCACCATAACCCTCCACCACCTCAGGAACAGGGGCCAGACTGCACTCTTCTCTTATCCAGTTCTAACAGAGTTCCCCACTGACCTTTTACTTTCTCTTTGGCGTTTATGGGTTGGGAAGTATGGAAACCACTGCAGCTGTTGGTGATTCACTCTCCTGAAGTCTGCTCTGGTCAGTCTGTGCTGTTGGTCTAGGCCAGCACAGCTCACATGGGACTGCGCTAAACTCCCAGCCTAGTGTGATAGACCCTTCCTGTCAAGCTACCGGGCTGCCTTCAGTAGAAGATTTATTTCTCTCTGCCACTTTGTGGGTTCTGTAGCTCTAAAATTTGTTTAGAGTAATTTTTTACAGTATTGGAGGTGATTGGAGCAGGAACTCAAGAAAGTTCCTGCTTTTACTCTACCATCTTGGCTCCACCCCCACACACACCCTCTCTCTTTCTCTTTCTCCCTCATAAGTCAGTGGAGTGAGAGATGCTTCTGGACTTCAGATGGAGATGATGAAGGTTGGACTGAAATGCAAGTCTGTCCCTCTAGTCTATTCCTCAGTCTCTAAATACAGTTAGTGGAATGTTGTAGAGAGAGTGCTGAACATAGAATCAGGAAGACCTGGGCCTGAATCCTCTTTCTGAGGATTACTTACCAGCTTACCAACTGGTGACCATGGACAAGTCACAGCCTCTTGAAGCATCTGTTTCATCATCTGAAAAGTAAGAGGTCTGTTTCCTATAAACTGTTATAAAGTCAAATGAAATAATATATGCAAAGGATCTTTTCTTTTTTTAATAATATTTTATTCTTTCCCCAATTACATGTAAAGACAATTTTTAACATTCATTTTTTAAAATTTTGAGTTCCAAATTGTCTCTCTCCCTCCCTGAAATGGTAAGGGATTTGATATAGATTATAGATGCTCAATCATGCAAAACTTATTACCATATTAATCATATTGTGAAAGAAAACACAGACTCAAAGGGAAAAAAAAACATGAAAAAAATACAGAAGTGAATTCAATCTTCATTCAAACTCCAGCAGTTCTTTCTCTGGAGACAGATAGCATTTTTATTGTGGGTCTTTCATAATTGTCTCATATAATTGTATTCCTGAGAATAGCTGAGTCATTCACAATTGATCATCATATGATATTGATGTTACTCTGTCCAATGTTCTCCTGGTTCTGCTCCTCATTTCACTTTGCATCAGTTCATGTGAGTCTTCCCAGGTTTTTTTCTGAAATCAACCTGCTCATTATTTCTTACGGCACGATAGTATTCCATTATATTCATATACCACAATTTGTTCAACCATTCCCGAATTATGAGCATCCTGTCAATTTCCAATTCTTTGCCACCACAAAAATAGCTGCTATAAATATTTTTATACAACTAGGTCCTCTCCATCACCACCCCCACACTCTGCTTTTTAAAAATCTCTTGGGGGTGGGGGGTAGGTGGCACAGTGAATAGAGCACTGGGTCTTGAGTCAGGAGGATCTGAGTTCAAATGCAGCCTCAGACACTTAACACTAACTAGCCATGTGACCTTGGGCAAATTATTTAACCCCAATTGCCCTGCCTTCCCCCTGCAAAAAAAAATTTTTTTTTAAATCTCTTTGACATACAGACATAGTAGTGGTATTTCTGCATCAAAAGGTAAATTGATGAATCAAAAGGTAATAGGCAAAGAATTTTGAAAAACTTTAAAGCACCATATAGATGTCATTTAGAATAATAACAATTATTATTAGTTCCTTCACTTTCCCAGCTCTGCACCTTGATTCATGATATCCCTTTCCTCCCCATATTAACCCTGACCACCCTTTGAAGCCCCCTTCCCTTTCATTTTAGGCTTCCTGGATTTTTCTCTTTCCTCTGAAAACCAGACATGCACTCTAATACATATGGACTCTCATGGCACTTTGCACCTGTTTCAGGGCACTTAGCAAATGCCGCCTTGAATCAAAACAACAATAACAACGGCTCACATTTATATAACACTTTAAGGGTTTACAAAGCACTTTTCTTCTAATAGCCCTTATGAGGGAAGTGGAACCAGTATGATTGTCCCCATTTTACAGATGATAAAATGGAGGCTCAGAAAGTCAAGGTGGCGTAGTAGCTCTAGTCTTGGGGTCCTGAGTTCACACTTGCTGTGTGACTATAAGCAAGTTGCTTAAACTCTCTTGGCCTCAAATTCCTCATCTGTAAAATGGGGCTAATATACTCCTTACCTACCTCCCAGGGTTGTTATGAGGATCACATGAGAAACATACGTAAGGTGCTTTGTAAACGCTGTACAAAGGCCAGCTACTGCTATCATTGCTGTTATTAAATGACTTCTCTTTGGGCATAGGGGGCATACCAAGTACCAGAGCCAGAACTCAGACCCAGTTCTCCCAACTTCAAGTATGCGTTCTTTCCTCTACCAACACTTCCTCACATCACTGCTGTTGTTTTTTTGCCTTGTTTCAGCTTTCCTGTTAGATCACAGAGACATGACATCTAGCATCACCCAATTTTGTGATCATTCCATCATTTCAGTCGTATCCAGCTCTTCATGACCCAATTTGGGGTTTTCTTGGCAAAGATACAGGAGCGTTTTGCCATTTCCTTCCCCAGCTGATTTTACAGATGTGGAAACTGAAGCAAACAGGGTGAAGGGACTTGCCCAGGGTCATAGAGCTAGTAAGTATCTGAGGTCAGATTTGAACTCAGGAAGAAGTCCTCCTGACTCCAGATCCACTTTACCATCCAGCTGCCCATCATTCAGTACCTAGAGATTTAAAAGTGTCTCCCCATTCATCTTAGCTTAGTGGCTAGAGAACTGTCCTCAGAGTTAGGAAGACTTCAGTCCTGCCTCTGACACATACTGACTCTGAGATCCTGGACAAATCAGTTAACCCTTCTGATCTGCATTGGAGGTGCCAAACACGTGGCCTATAGGTGACCCACAGCACTTCTGAGTGCAGCCTGAACCAGATTAAAATGCAGTCAGGAAATACTTAGCAAAATAAATAAAAATACAATAAAACATAGATAATGCTAATATGTGGCTTTCTAAATCTATATAAGAGGCCCATAGGGATCTTTATGTTTATGTATACTGCCCCCAGTTCTATAAGCGTTGAACACTGCTGCTCCAGGCAGTTAGCATTCTAAATTGCAGAGGAGGTACTGGCCTGCATTGATAGAAGGAGTTTCCTAATCTGGGAGCTGCCTATACCAATGAATTCCCCATCCCTATCCCCACCCATTTGTAGACATAAACCACCTGAAGCTGTGTCAGTTTCCACACTCATCTTTCCCAGCCACGGATGTGGTCTGTCCTGTTGTAACTTCTAACAGTCACTTCTAACAGAGGATGGCATCGATCTATCTCAGATTCTCCGAATGGTCTGTGTGTTAACTGTGTGTATACCCCTTCCACCAACCCAGATCACAACCAGTCCACATTCTTTTCATCCTGTGATCACTCCTCTCCAGTGCCCTACCATGACACTATCTTAAAGGATCTACCAATACAATGGAAATTTTCTTGGTTTTTTTTATACTTATATTTTATATTTCTCTAGCTGGCATCCATTTGCTAGTCAGGCTGTCTATCTGTTGTTGATTGTGTTTGTTCTAGGTATCGTACTTGAGGAAACTGAGGCAAACAGGGTTACATGACTTGCCGAGGGTCACACAGCTAGTGTGACTATTTCCTTCCACAGGGTCAAATTCAGGGTCATGCAGCCTGAATCCTAGGAGAGTTTTTTGCAGCTCTATCACACTATTGACTTATACTGGTCATCCAGTCCCCTAAAATCCCCAAATCCTTTCATGTGAACTTCTGTTATGCTAAGACTCTCCTTTCCTGTACCTGGACAGTTGACTTTTTTCATCAAAATGTGCAGGTCTCTTGACTTTTTCAATACTTTGATGGCTCTGTGACTTCATTAATGTGGACACTGTCTCCACTTATGCTCATTGCAACCCATCTTCACTTTTTCATCCTACACGTTATTTCTATAAATCCTTGATAGACAGGAGGTTCTAACTCACCTGCCGAGGGTTCCCTTGATTTCTCACTACATCACAAGGATGGCAGTGGCACACACAAACTGTCCAATGGTTACCCTTCCCTCTTGTCATGAGTCTTTTTATCTCCAACATTTCTCTGATGACATTTTTACTCTACTTTTCCACTACAATTCCTTGTTCATAATGTTTTGCAGTCCACTTATACCCACCACATGGCTCCCAATTGTTCTCATATGCATCTTTAATTCTTTGGAGACTGTAGTGTTCCATGACCCATAGTCATACAACACTACTGATAGAAAATTGTCTTTTAGTCAACAAACATTTATTAGGCATTTGCTATGTGCCTGGCACAGTGCCAAGTGTTTTATTAACTGTCATTTTTTAATGGGCCTTTGTGTTATAGGGAGCAGTTTGGGGTGCTTGAAAAAATTTTGCTATTTCCCAAGTCCAGCCCACTCTCTATCTACCAATTAATTCCAGACCCAATTCATTTTCCATTTGCAGTGTCTATCCAAGGTATGAATACTGACAGATGAACACTATAGGATATCCATGTCACCACATATTGTGGTCCAATCAACAGGCATGCTTTGTCTACTTGACTTTTTCTGTGCAAAATGTTCGGCCAAATTGTTGTCCATGGTTACAGACCTCAGTTAGGAGACCGATGTTCTGGATCTTGATGCAGCCAGCACAACATCTGCCAGAAATAGGAGCCCCTGGGGGGCCTCCTCATCTATAGAGAATCTCCTTCTATAGTGGGGATACAAAAACAAAAATGAAATATAGGAAATAAAGAACAAAGTAAAAAGCACAAAGCAGAGAACAAAAGAAAACTTATGAGGAAGCAAAGAAAAAATGGGACAGCTGTCAGCACAACGTGTAGTATTTATGATATAGGCTTTCTTGAAATGGAAATTTATGCTATATTTTTCATCCTTTCCTATGTTCTTCTGTGCACATGACATGATTTTCTTTTCTTATTTTGTATTTAAGTTTAAATATTTAAGTTTATAATACACTTCTTTTTCTTTTCTCTGTTGTGTATTTAAGTCTAAAATACAATTTTTAAAAATGAAGTATAGTCTCTCCCATCTAGGAGTTGCATTCTCTTTCTTCTTTCCCCAAAGGCTGTGCCATTTTTAATACATACTCCTCCTTGGTTACATGGCTCTCCATTCATAGTTAAAAGAAGAAAAAATATAATAGTAGATTTTATTTATATAGTGCTTTAAAGGATACAGAGAATTTTACCAATATTATCTCATTTGAGCCTTGCGACAGCCCTATGAGGTAGCTCCTGGAAGTATTAGTGTCTTCATTTTACAGATGGGGAAACAGAGGCTCAGAGAGGTTATGTGAAATTCCCCAGCTCACAGAGCCACTAAGTGTTAAGCGGTAGGGTTTGAGCCTTCATCTTAAGTCAAAAAAACTTACACTTTTATGGGGGGCAGGGGAGAGAGATATGATATATACACAGAGAATGTAAGATAAGATTGGTAAGCATATCTTAGTCAAGTCAACTTTGGCTGGACCATGGTGTACATGGAAGGAAACGGTATGAAATAAAACTAGAAAGGAAAGTTGGACCCAGATCATGGAAGATCTTAAATGCCAGATTTGGAGTTTATGTACACAGATAGATAGACCAAGGAGGAGCAAATAGTTTTTAATAATAATAATAGTTAGCATTCATATTGCACTTTAAGATTTACAGAGTGCTTTATATAGCTTATCTCATTTGATCCTCACATGAGCCCTGAGAGATAGGTACTATTATTATATCCATTTTAAAGATGAAGATAGATGTTAAGTGACTTGCTCAAGGTCACACAGCTAGTAAGTCTTTGAGGCTGGATTTGAATTCAAGTCTTCCTGACCCCAGGTCCAGGGTTCTGTCCACTGTGCCTAGCTACCTCTGCTAGAGGGGCCAGCCACTAGTTCCAAACAATCCAATCAATACTTTAATGGATCTATGGTCTCTCCAACGTTGCTATTCCCTCCAGTAATGCAGGTAACATCTCATCCATCCCTGAGAGACTGATATAGAACTTGACCATTCTTCCTGCAAATCCTCCACTGGGAATCCATCCAATGTGCTGAGATGACTTTCCTCTAGTTCCCTTGACATCCCATGGATCTCAACAAAGCATAAAAACTGCCTTTACATAAAAGATGTCCTTGGCTTATTCCTCATTCTCACTCTGTAGCCTACAAAACAGAAAGCAGTTATTCACTGAACATGTAACCAGCAATATCTGAGCACATTTCACGGTATTAAACTTGCCAGCACTAACAGGGAGTAAACGAGAGTCAAGGATCTTTTATAAAAAGAGTAATTGCTTGCTAGAGAATTCTTTTTGCTCCATTTTCTAAGTCCAAGGGCAAGGTCTGTTGTTTGGATCTCAAAGGAACAAAATGTCCACACCTTAATCTTCTCTTATTTTTAGTTGTAGAGAAGAAGAAATTGAATTATGTTGGTATTTCCCCTTCCCCCCTCCTCTGCCCCAGGCTAAAATCTTTTTCTAAGTAAGAAGTACAATGAAAAAGTTATCTTTCTTCCAAGTCCACTAAAAGCCTGAGAATTGATGATCTAAAACAAAAACCACTCAAATATCTCCTGAAACATCTGAATTTGCTGACTGAAGCTCAGTTTCTCTCTTCTTTCTCCATCACCATTATAATTACACACATATGCAGAGACATTTTAGACCTCCCTTACACACCTGCTACATGCAAAGCTTATCTGCAAAGTCATTCTTTCCGTTGACAACAGAGAAGAATGCCAAATATTTGGAAGCAAGGGCCCCTAGCATCATGGTGGAATTTGGAGAGTTCACTTTCCTCTCCTTCTGTCAGCTCTGTAGCCCACTGATATCAGGGTCATCTTCAGTTTGGGATTTTTACCTTTCCAGCTGTATCTGTTCCATGGCAGGCTTCCGGCTGTTTGAAATTTAAACTCGGGGGATGATAGGATTATAGATTTCTATCTGGAAAAGACCCTAGAAGCCAGCTGGTCTAATTCCACCATTTCACAGATGAGGAAATTTGTTCAGTAGTTTTTCAGCTGAATCCAACTCTTTGTGACCCTATTTGGGGTTTTCTTGGCAAAGATACTGAAAGGCTTTGCCATTTCCTTCTCCAGCTCATTTTACAGTTGAGGACACCAAGGCAAACGGTGAAATTACTTGCCCAGGATCACATAGCCAGTTAGTGTCTGAGGCCGGATTTGAATTCAGGAAACTGAGTCTTCCTGAATTCAGGCCCAACATTCTATCCACTGTACCACCTGGTTTGCCATTTCCTTCTCTAGCTCATTTTACAGATAAGGAAACTGAGGCAAACAGGGTTAAGTGACTTACCTAGGGTCACACAGCTAGGAAGTGTCTGAGGCCAGATTTAAACTCAGAAAGTTAAGTCTGCCTGACTCTGGGTCTGCCACTCTACCCACTGCTTTACCTAGCTGCCCCAATGAGGAAGTACTGAAGCCCAGAAAGGTTGTTGCCCAGGGTCACACAAGTAACAAACGTCAGAGATAAGATTTAAACTGTGGTCTTCTCAGTACACCATTTTCTCACACTCTTCTGGTTTGAGCAGCTAACCTGCAGAGGGGCTTGCACATCCCACTAAAAATGTCTACATCTCTCTACCCTAAACTTATTTTTACTGGAAAATCATTTGTATTGTTCAGAAGTCATTCTATAAAGATGCACATTCAAAATGCATTGCTTCACACACCTCCCAAAAAATCTCCAGCAAACTATAGTGGGAAAAGCTATAGTTTTGTAGTCAAGAGAAATATAGATTCAAATCATGGTTCTGATACAGGCTAACTGTGTAGCTCTGGCCAAGTAACTCTTCCCTCAGCCTCAGTTTCCTCATTTGAAAAATGGACACTGCATTCCTTGAATTCCCCTCCCATCACACATGTGCACACGCACACACACATACACACACAATTGTTGTAAAGGAGGCAATTTGTAGACTTTAAAGGAGTCCAGTACAAAGACAAACTTCCTACAGATTAGAACGGCAATGAGGTGGGGCAGTGGATAGAGCCAGGAAGACATCTTCCTGAGTTCAAATCCAGCCTCAGACACATAGTAGCTGTATGACCCAGGGCAAGTCACTTAAATCCTATTTACTTCAGTTCCTCATCTGTAAAATTAGCTGGAGAAGGAAATGGCAAAACATTCCAGGATCTCTGCTAAGAAAATCCCATATGGTCATGAAGAGTTAGACACAACTGAAAAATAATTAAACCATCACAATACAACATTTTCCCATTACAGTACTAGATGCTAGCTGCAAAGACAAAACAAGACAGGTCCTGCCCTCAAGAAGCCTACATTCTAAAATGGTAAACAACACATATACATATAGGAATATGGAAGACACACACAAGTTAGACAAAAGATCACTCTGGATGGGAAGGCACTAGCATCCTTGGGGTATCAGAAAAGACCTCCTACAGAAGAAGGCAGACTTAAACTGATTCTTTTTAAAAAATTTATTCTGATCTTTAAACCTTCCAACCAATGTATTTCCATGCAAACAGCAGAACACACACACACACACACACACGAAATGGGTTCTATGTATAATCATCAATCTCCATTCCATATTGTTGGTTTTGTTTTAACCCCACCCCTGTTTTACAGTTGAGAGTACTGAGGTGCAGATCAGTGAAGAAATTTGCTCAAGGTCACACAGCAAGTCAGGAGGAGCAAGGACTACAACAGAGGTCTGCAGACCTCCCATTCTTTCCACTGAAAAAGGGTGTTTTGTGCTTCAGTCTTTCACTGCTCTCCTCCCCAAGGCCCACCTTACTGTCTCCTACAGTCCCGAACTAGAGAGAAGAGAGGCAGGTGCTCCTGAGTTAATAAAAATGAAATTCAAGTAAAAGAAATTCCTAGGGGCTGTTTACTTGGTGTTCCATGCTTAGCAGGATTTAATGTGCCCTTTTGGCTGAATCCTTTCCCTGGGCCAGGGCCTGGCCCCAGACAGTGCTACGCTGGCCTTTAGTGATAGGTCCCATCTGCTCCCCAGGGACACAGTATCAGATGCCTACCCTCCTGTCTGATAGTTCATATATCTATCCCTTCCTTGAGCATTGCTAACTCTCCTGTACTGATTCTCCTCCTCTTGGTCTATGGGCATCATGAGGAAACAGCAGTTTACTGTCTCAAGACGCAGAATAACAGCTTACATTATGATTCACAAAGTACTTAACATAAGTTATCTCATTTAGTCCTCACAACAACCTTATGGGCAAAATTATTGATGCTGACACAAACCAGAACCAGAACCAAAAGCCACTGTCATAAATTTAGAAACTTAAGGAGAGTTTATTGAGTTTACCAGCAAGGGAGTCCCACCCACAAGGGCAGAGATTCACAGAGGAAACAAAAGGACAAAGCTTATTATAGAGGTTTCAATTTAAACAGGAGATGAATCAGGTGTGAGGTACCTTAGGATGGGACACAGCATGTTGCTGGGAGCCAGTCGGGTAGAAATGGGGGATGTGGTATCCTATGATTGGACGAGCCTGTTGCTGGGCTAGTAACAGGAAAGACTCTTCTTCGGGTTAGCTATTTCTTGTAATCCAGCCTAAGAAAGACTGTTCTTGCTTTATCAGCAGTCAGGAAGGTCACAGACAGAATAGAGATTGCAACACAAAGGGCCAGGGGCAAGATGGAGGAAGGGTAATGAAAATGGAATTGCTTCCTCTTCCTCGGCTGCCCACATTACTTGTGCTATCTCTGTTTTATAAATAAGGAAACCGAGGCCTTGAAGAAGGTCAAATGACCTGCTCCAGGTCACAGAACTAGCAAGTGGCCAAGGAAGAATTTTAGTGTCTTCCTGATGCCAGTTCTAGCACTCTGCCCGCTTTGTACAACCTCCGCCTTCCTAGACATCTACCATACTGATCTTCTTCCAGAAATGGTTGGCCAAGCCATTTTAACAGTAGTGATCTGATTGTACTTCCCTGGACCCAAAGATGGCTAAGCCTCAAGACAAACATGTAAAAGTAAAGGGAATTAAATGGACTTGCAAATGGAGGAAAGAAGCATTTATTAAGCTTCTACTGTGTGCCAAGCACTGTGCCAAAGACACCATCTGATCCTCATAACAACCCTATGGGTGGGTACTGTTAACATTCCCTTTTTAACAGCTGAGGAAAATGAGATTAAGTGAGTCTCCCAGGGTCATATAGCTAGTAAGTGTCTGAGGCAAGATTTAAACTCAAATCTTCCACCTGGCTGCCTTAAATGGTCTCCTTTTTCCTCCATCTCACAAACATAATCCCCTTACCCCTAATCTTGTTTAAGGTACACTTTTAATTTAATTCAACCAACATTTATTAAGTTTCTCATCTCTGTTATGTCAAAGACATAAAAATGAAATAAAATGCAGTCTCTGATCTCAAGAATTTACAAATCTGATAGCAATCTCCTACCCTCAAAAAAAAAAAAACCAACTAGTAGAACTAGGAACTAGCAATTTTTTCCCAGAAGCTGTGAAATAAAATGTGTCCAGGACACCAGGTCTTTACAAATCCCAAACTGGAGGAAATTAGTGAGTTTTCAATGGTTGGAGAAAAGAGTCAGACAGGGCCAGGAAAGAGTTGACCGCCAAAAAAGTTTGACTGACAAGGTGAGGAAGAAAGACCCACTGGTAGCTTCCTATTTAGCTAACTATTTCTTTAAAAAAAATACATCACTTTGCTAACTGGTGCTAAGTTCAGTTCTTTCTATGCTATGAAAACAAATACTATCAGTACTTTGTAACTTTCTGTACCCTGGGTCAAAGCTCTGATTGCCATGACCTAGTTTCAGCTCTGCAATCTGGTTGCAACCTATCTTCATAACCTTATTTCACATTAACCCCCTATAGGAACTCTATATTGCTGCTCAATTATACTACTAGATGTTCCTTGTACTCAACCTTCCTTCTTCCACATCCACACATGTTAGCCCCCATGCCTTGCCATGGCCTTTGGAATCAAGTTCATCCTCCTTACCCTGGCATACCTGACAGGCCTGTTGTGAGCTGTTATAACTCAAGGCCCTCCACTTCTGCCATCAGTTGCTCCCTAAAATGTCTGTTATTCTCCCACTTCTATACCTTGGGTCCTGCCATTCCCTGTGCCTAAAATACCTCCTCCTGCAGATTCTTTTTGTTGCAATATTATTCATCCTTAAAAATCTAATTCAAATGCCACCTCTCTCAAGTACCTTCCCTGATGTTCTCAGTTAATAACTATCTCTCCCTGCTTGGGTCTCACATAACATCTGCTGTATACTCTGTAGAGTTCACAGTCTAATAGACATCTACAAGACTTATAATGGACTCGGTCATTAAGACCTTCATTTGGTAGAGGGAGCATGTTTGCCTAGGAATTTATAAGTCTGGTCTCTCTTCCCTATCCCTTGGTTAAAAGCATAAGTGTGATCCTTATCAAATGTGTAGAAGGCACTAAGTTATGAGGAACAGAAAACATGTTTGAACGTAGAGTCAGGATCCACAAAGATCTTTGACAGGCTAGAACACTCAGCTAAATCTAATAAGATGAAAGGTAAGGGGGATGATTTTAGTCATATGCTTGGGTACAAAAAAACCCAGCCTTGCAAGTACCCTATGGAGATGACCCTTCTGCATAGCAGTTAATCTCAAAAAGACCTGGGGGGTTAGCGGTTTGCAGTTCAATAGGAGTCAACAGTGTTTTGTGGGGGCCAAAGAAAGCAAATTCAATCTTGGTCTCATTTAAGAGAAACAGCATCCAGGAGGACAGAGCTGAGAGCTGAACCTGTATTATGCCCCAGAACCAAGGAAGAACAACAATAACAGTCTCACTTCACGTGGGGCTTGTCTGCGTTCACTTTGGGATGCTGTGTTTTAGGAAACCATTGCTAAGGTGGAGAGGCCCCAGAGGAGAACAGCAAGGATGATGAAGGACTTTAAGGTTATGCCATAGAAGACTTGGCTGGAGGAATTAGCGATTTTTAAATCAGAGAGGGAAAAAATGACTTGATAACTGTCTTCAGGTATTTGAAAGGCAATCATATGGAAGAAAAGTTAGATTTATTCTGTTTCACCCAAAGGGCAGAGGTAGAAGCAAAGGTAGAAACTACAGAAAGGAAAATTTAGGCTTAATATAAAGAAAAACTTCCTAACATTTAGCTGTAGCCAGAAGAATGGATTACCCAAAGGAGGTGATGAGTTCCCCATCACTACATGTATTCAAACAAAGACTGGAGGACCACTGGCTAAAAATGTTGTAGAAGCTCGAGTTGGACTGGGTAGCTGCCTCTCAGGTCCCTCCCGTCTCTGACATTCCTTTACACAAATGTTCTCAATAGAGAACTGGGGCTGCTTAACTCTACTCACTTCTCTTAAAACCTACCAGTCTCTCTTTAACCCCTTTTGCCAGCTCAGATCTCCTTTTCCTTGTTGCTAGTTTAACTGTCCACTAGCAATACCTATCTAGGTCGTCTGTCATCCTGCTATTGCCTCACCATTTGTCATCCAGAAGTCTGTAACATGCAAAAACTCTGTCCTACTTTCCCCCATTACTCCCCTCTTTACTCACCCCAGCCCTATTTCCCTTAATTCCTTCCCCATCACCTTTGGAAGTTCCAGTCCATTTGGGTTTTTCATTTGTTTGTTTTGTTTTCGAGACCATCAGGGTTAAGTGACTTGCCCAGGGTCACACAGCTTATAAGTGGTCACATTTGAACTCGGGTCCTCCTGATTCCAGGACCAGTGCTCTACCTCCAGTGCATGGTTAACCAATACTTTTAATGGTTTCCTTATGGATTCATTCAACATCTTAATGTTAAGAGAAGTCTGTCCTTCTCCTTTGGGTCTCTATATATTTAGCTGAATTCATACTGACCTTTACTTCATCATTCCATGCCCCTTGTCTTCTGAGTTACCAGAATAGAATCGGCATCCTTCCTGCTCCCCACTCTCACTTCCAGATCCTTGCTCCACCCCTGTCACCCAACAATATCTTCTTTGACATTTGTTGCATCAAGCTGTCCCTTTCTCCTCATTCTCATCACTGTCCTCTGATGACCTCTCAGTCACTCTCCCATCTTCCTCCACAATTTTGGCACCAGATTCAGACTCACTCACCATATTTTGCCTTGCTGTCCTCCTCAGATGTTGTAATATTCATTTTGAGACCCTCTCTAAGATCTCATCCTCGCAGTTTCCCAAATTCTTCATCTCCTCTAAGGTCCCTTACCCTACTTCTTTTTGTTGTGATTGTGGTTGAATCATTTCAGTTGTGTCCAACTTTTCGTGACCGTCTGAGGGTTGTTTTGGCAAAGATATGCAATGATTTGCTATTTTGTTCTTCAATTCATTTTACCAGTGAAGAACTCAGGCAAACAGGGTTAAATGACTTGACCAGTGTAAGTGTCTGAAGCCAGATTTGGTACTGACACATTTGTCTTCACTATCACCCACAACTGCTTTAGCTAAATTGATTCTAAACTGAAACTACCTTCAATTCCCCTCTTCCCCTCCTCAAAATTTCTCAGTGTCCCTCATCCAATCCCTCTCTTTCCCTCTATTCTCAGAGGAAGAAATGGGCTCCTTCTTGCTAAAGCTAACTCTTCCACATCTACCCTTGACCCCTGCTGCTCCTGAATCCCCCTGACCTTGCTATAGCCATCTTATCCATCTCTTTCATAAATCTTCACATAACCTCACAGTTTGAAGGACCTCAGATATCTTCTGATCTAACTTGTACCTCAACAAAATCCCACACAATCCTTTCCTCTCTATTAGCTCTCTGATAATTGACACCATGGACCACTCCTTCCCACTTGTTACCCTTTCATCTCTTGGCTTCCCTAACACTAAATTTTCACATTATTCACTTCCAACTTCTTTAATTGATCTTTCTCTCTTTTGCTGGATCCTTGCCTTCCTTTTTCCCATTCAATGTGGGTGTATTCCAATGTTTGGTTCTCAATTTTCTTTTCTAACTCTGTATTCTCTCTCTCAATGGTCTCATTTATTTCCTTGACTTCAATGAAGATAACTTATAAGCTTCTATTTCCACAACCAACCTCTCCTTGGAGCTCAGCTTCCAAATGCCTCACTTTCTACTACACATATACACTGGATGTCCCACTGACACCTCAAATATTGAAGTAATTATCACCTTCCCATTTGTCCTGGCTCAGAAACCTCAGTGATTTTTGACTCTTCTCTTTCCCTTCTCCCCCACATTCAATCAATTGGAATTCAGGTCATTTCTACATCCACAATACTTCCTATAGATTCTCACCTCTATTCCAACTACAAATACTTCAATGCAGAATCTCATCTCTTCGTGCCAATATGATTGTAAGGTCTTCCTTTTATCAGTCTACAATTCATCTTTCACTTCATTCACGAAATAACCTCCCTAATGTATACCTCTGATTATATTACTCCTCCTTTCCAAAAACTTCAGCTTCTTTCATTGCCTATTGGAACAGACTAGACTCTTTCATTCTCCCTCCTTCTCCTCCCTTTATACCCTCTGCAAAAGAGATTCAGACAGGATCAGTGGAATAGATTAGATACACAAGACACAGTAGTCAATGACTATAGTACTCTACTGTTTGATAAACCCAAAGACCCCAGTTTCTGGGATAAGAACTCACTATTTGACAAAAACTGCTGAGAAAACTGGAAAACAGTATGGTGGAAACTGGGCATAGACCAATAACTTACACCATATACCAAAATAAAATCAAAATGGGTACATGATTTAGATATAAAGGCTAATACCATAGACAAACTGGGAGAGCAAGGAATAGTTTAGTTATATTTGTGGAAAACAGAAGAATTTATGATCAAATAAGAGACAGAGAACATTATAAAATGCAAAAGGGATAAGTCTGATTAAATTAAATTGAAAAATTTTTGTACAAACAAAGCCAATGCAACCAAGATTAGTAGGGAAGCAGAAAGCTGGGAAACGATTTTTACAAGTGTCTCTGATAAAGGACTCATTTATAAAATAGAGAGAGAGCTGAGTCAAATTTATAAGAATACAAGTCATTCCTCCATTGATAAAGGGTCAAAGATTGTGAACAGGTAGTTTTTCAGAGGAAGAAATTAAAGCTATCTATAGTTATATGAAAAAATGCTCTAAATCACTATTGATTAGAGAAGTACAAATTAAAACAACTCTGAGGTACCACATCACGCCTATCAGATTGGCTAACATGATAAAACAGAAAAATTAAAAATGCTAGAGATATGGGAAAATTGGAACAGTAATGCATTGTTAATGGAGTTGTGAACTGATTTAACCATTCTGGAAAGCAATTTGGAACTATGCCCAGAGGGCTATAAAACTGTGCATTCCCTTTGACCCAGCAATACCACCTCTAGGTCTGCATCCCAAAGAGATCATAAAAATGGGAAAAGGATCCACATGTACTAAAGTATTTCTAGCAGCTATTTTTGTGGTGGCTAAAAATTAGAAATTGAGGGTATGACCATCAACTGGGGGATGGCTGAACAAGTTGTGGTATATGAATGTAATGGAATACTACTGTGCTATAAGAAATGATAAGCAGGCAGACTTCAAAAAAACCTGGAAAGACTTATATGAACTGATACTGAGTGAAATGGGCAGAATCAGGAGAGGTTGTACATACTAACAGCCACATTGCGTGATAACTAACTTTGATAGACTTAGCTCTTCTCAGCAATGCAAGGTTCTAAGACAACTCCAAAAGTCTCATGATGGAAAATGCTACCTACATCCAGAGAAAGAACTTTGGACTCTAAATGCAGATTGAATCATGCTATTTGCTCTCTCTCTCTTTCGTTTGTTTTTTTTTTTGTTGTTTCTTCTCTTTCATGGTTCATACAACATGACTAATGTGAAAATATGTTTACTATGAATGTATCTATAGAACCTATATCAGATTGCACACCATCTTGGGGAGAGGGGAGTGGAGGGAGGTTGAGAAAATTTAAAACTCGAAAGCTTATGGAATTGAATGTTGAAAATTAAAAATAAATAATTTTTTTTAAAGAAAACTTCTTAGGCCACATAGTTTACACGATCACGAAGAGTTACAACTGAATAACAACAAAGCAAAAATGCTAAAGTTCTGTGTGAATGTTGCTTTGTATTTAAAAGAAATATTTTTAGGAACCCTTCATTAAATAAATAAACTTTCTTAGAAATTTTTTTTAAATTAAAAAAAGAGATACAGAACAATCATAAAAGTTTGAGAAGAATCTAACTCCTCCTCCAACATAAAATCACAATATAATATATTCATAACATTACATCTTATCACAGAAAATCACAGTATAGTGTTCACAACAGCTTAACATTAAAATGGACACATGGTTTTCACCAAAGTGGTCACAGCATTTAGAACAAAGAACAAAAGAACAATCATCTGGTATCCCTAAGAAGGTTTGCCTCCTTATTTAGTCATTCAATCATCTCAAAATATAATAGTCAGTCTTCTACTCATGGGGCAATCATAGGTTAGCTTCATCAGTTAACCTAACCCCCATTTCAAGCTATTGAAACTCCTTGCTTCCTCCAATTCATACATTGTACTTGCTATATGAAGCCTGACCCTCCCCTCCAACCCATATTAAAAAAATTTTTAAAGCCTCTTAAAATTGCACATATTATTAGCTTACCTGAATTTCTGATATCTATCTATCAATCAACAGTATTTATTAAGTCCCTACCACTTGCCAGGCACTGTGCTTGTCACTGGGTATACAGATATGAAGAATGAAACCATCCCTGCTCACAAGAAGCTGATCAAAGAAAGTAGCAAGGATTTATCGAGTATTTCATGTTCCCTTGTATCATAGTTACTTGTGTTCTTGCCCTTCCCCCTCATTAGACCATAAGCTCCTAGAGAACAAAGTCTAGGGCTTAGTTATCTTTCTGTCCACTTCAATGAGCACAATGCCTTATACATATTAAACATTTAATAACTATTGAGGTTAATTGTCTGAGAAACACAGATAGTAAAGGCAGAACCAGGAACTGAACACTCTTCTCCTTTCCCACATTCTGACTTAGAATCCCATTTTGTTTTTTCTTGTCGGTTTTTTTTTTTTACCAAACCATGCTGTCTCCAAATTAAATTCACTACTGACTCCTACGTAAGTGACTGACTTTTTGTAAGTGAAGGTGAGAGTCTGAAAGACAGAATGGCAGCAGGCCCAGACACACATTCTGCCTCTCTTGTCATTTTAGATTAAAAATATGAAGACAATAAAGTGAGTAAATAAAGCACGCACTTACAACCAGGTAACTTCACAGGTCTTGGTCACAGCACATCATAGTTCAGACAGCCTTGCCCAAAGCTACCCTTGGGAGCCTTCTATGGCTGAGATTAGCAGTTACCATGGTTTCTGTTTTTCTTGATGAATAGCAGGCTTGTTGAGCAGCAAGGTGGCCCAGTGGATAGAGTGCCAGGCCTGAAGTCAGGAAGACACATCTTTCTAAGTTCAAATGTGGCCTCAGATACTTACTAGCTGCGTGACCCTTAACCCCATTTGCCTCCATTTCCTCATCTATAAAATGAGCCGGAGAAGGAAATGGCAAACCACTCCAGTATCTTTGCCAAGAAAACCCCAAATGAGGTCACAAAGAATCAGACAACTGAAATATAACTGATCAAGAGAAGCAGGCTTTAAAAAGAATTATCTTGTGTCCCTGGTAATCATTTTCTATCTTCCAAGGACAAATTCAACCTATGTGGACAAAAGGACAAGAAGTGGTAAGAAATTTTAAATCTGATAACATTAAAGGTATGATCTTGTCACACTGGCACCTAAAACGGATTTAATACTCTAGCCCAGTGGTTCTCAACCTTCCTAATGCCGCAACCCTTTAATACTAGTATGTGGGCATATCTGCATGTGGGCGGATCTGCCTGGAGATGGATAGAGGAGTGGTGTCTCGGTTCCTAAGACCATCAGAAATACGTGTTTTCTGACGGTCTTAGGCGACCCCTGTGACCCCTGTGAAAGGGTCATTCGACCCCCAAAGGGGTCGCAACCCACAGGTTGAAAACCGCTGCTGTCTAGTCCCTTGGCTAGCCTTCACCTGAGTGAAGTATAAAATCTTCTGTGATGTCTCAATTGACTGAAACACCATCACCATGACATAGGAATTCTATGAGAGTGAGAGCAGGGACTCTTTTTTGCCTTCCTTTGCATCCCTAGTGCTTAGCACAGTACCTGACTCATAGTGGGCGATAAGTGCTTGTTGGCTTGACTCAAGGCTTAAAAATTCAAGTGCACAAGTGCAGGATCAATTAATTAACAATCATTTGTTAAGTGCCTACTATGTGCCAGATATAGACCCTGAGGATATAAGCACAAAGAAAGAAGGAGCTTATATTCTAACAGGTGAAACAAGAAGTCTATATACAAAGATAAACAGAATGAATGCAAAGTGGAACTAAAAAGAGTTAAATATAATGTAGTTTGGGAGAAAAAGGATAGTAATTGGGTGGGCCAGGAAAGGCTTCATGGTTGGTTCTACCTCTGTCTCAAAGGATGCCCTCCTTTCCTTTATGTGTTGTCTTTCCCCATTAGAATGGATTTTTTTTTTTTTTACGTATTTCCCCTTATTTGAAATTTGCCACCCCCAGCAAATTCATAGCAGTTCTCTATGGTCCCTGAGGAGGCATAAGCAATGTCCTTCACTTGCTTCCCCAGTTCCATATAATAAACTCTCCAAACAGCCAAGGTTACATTATCATATGCAATTACACAGATGAAAATCACAATTATCTCCAGACACACGTTTTAAAGATTCACAGACCCAAAAATATTTCACAAAGTTCTCCAGATAAGCCAACAAAATTAGAGTCATTTTACAAAGTTTAACATCTCTCTGCTTAGCCTTAGCCCTATAGGGCCCCCTTCCTACCCACAAACAAAAGAGCAAAGACAAAGAAAATTGACTTCCTCTTGAACAGAAACCTGGTCCACACTAAATTTTCAAAGCTACATGGAGCTCTCCCTACAGGGATTTGGGACCTGGGGTCAACTCGGTGTTGCCCCTTTCCCCCATTAGAATGTAGATTCCTTGAGGATAGGGTTTATCTTGTTTGTTATATTTGTATCCCAGTGCTTAGTATGTAATAAGTGCTTAATAGTATAGAATAAGTGCTTAAATAGTATATAATACCTGTTTAATAAATGACCTATCTATTGGTTGATCCATCCATTTACTATCTATCTATCTATCTGTCTGTCTGTCTGTCTGTCTACTGTCTATCCATCTATCTATCATCTATCTATCTATCTATCCATCTACCTATCTATCCATCTATCTATCTATCTATCATCTATCTATCCATCTACCTATCTATC
>CM053585.1:64496982-64513965 GCA_028646515.1 Pseudochirops corinnae | reverse complement strand
TATCTATCTATCTATCTACCTGTTATACAACTCTTTTACCAGTCAAAGTTGCTGACTCTCCTATGATTATGGACCAACCTCTTGAAAACTAAAACAGTTTTCTGACTCCCTGAAGCAACAAACCATGCCAAGGTCATGAGCCATATAGAAAGGGGTAGATTCTCACCCTGGCTCATTAAGGAAGTCTACCTTAGATAACTGGTACATTGTTGGTAGAGCTGATGGTCAGGGCAGCTGTTTTGGAAAAACAATTGGGAATTATGCAAATAAAGTTACCAAAATATACATACCCTAGAAATCCTACTACTAGGCTTACATCCCAATGAGCCAGTGAGTCAGCCAATAAATATTTATGAGGCTTTGTGTTAAATAGCTAGGAGTACAAAGAAAAGCAAAAGACAGGCCCTGTTCTCAAGGAGCTCATGGTCTATTGGGAGAGACGATATGCAAATAACTACATAGAAAACAATCCATACAGGATAAATTGGAGATAAACAACAGAGTAAAGATATTAGAATTAAGAGGAATTGGGAGAAGCTTCTTGTAGACGGTGAGTTTTGATCTGGGACTTGAAGGAAGCCGGAGAAGCCAGCAGGCGGAGATAAGAAGGGAGGGTCTTCCAAGCGTGGGAGATAGCCAGTGGGAATGCTCAGACTCTGAAGATGGAGGGTCTTGTGTGATAGCAAAGAGGCCGATGTCTTTGGATTGCAGAGGAGGGGGAGAGCAAGTGCAGAAACACAAAGTGAAAGAAGACCGAGAAGACGGGTGGGGGGGGGAGGGCAGATGAAAAAGGGCTTTGAATGCCAGAAAAAGGACTTTATATTTGATCCTGGTGGTGATAAAGAACCACTAGAGTATTAAATTGGAGGCAGGGGAAGGAAAAAGGAGAGAATACAGTTAGACCTGTCCTTTAGGAAGATCACTCTGGCCGCTGAATGGATGATGAATTGGACTGTGAAAAGAGTTGGGGTCATTTATCAGAATAAAATCCCCACATACACCAAAATATTGACAGCAACACACTTTTATGGTAACAAAGAACCCAAAACAAAGAAGATGCCTGTCAACTGGGAAATGGCTAAACAAACTGTAGTACAAGAATGTATTGGAATAGTACTATACTGTAAGAAAAGATGAATATAATGAATATAAAGGAGCATGGAAAATTTTACGTGATCTACTGCAGAGTGAAGTAAGTAGAGCCAAAAAACCAAAGCGTACATACATACTACTACAATGTATAGAAAGATCATAGAACAAGCAAAAGTGAATGCTGCAAAATTACATAGAACCAGAAGGACTCCAAAGAAGTGATATGAGAAGACACTCCCCCTCCTTTATGGAAGTGTGAAGTTTATAGATGTGGTACACAGTATATATTTTCAGACTTTCGATGAACTATTTGATTTGGTTGGGTTTTTTTTTTCATTTTCCTTTTTCTCTCTTTAAAAATATTATTTGTTTCGTGGAATGGCCACCTGGGAGTGGGAAAGGGGAAGACACTGGAAGGCACTCTGGTAATATAAAAATGAAAGATACTAGTAAAAAATAATTTTATGAGTATCACAGTTCTTGCTTTCTCAATGGGTGGGGGAGGGGCTGAAGGGAGGGAGAGAATTTTAAACTGAAAACATGTTTTAATGAATGTTAAATAAAAAAGCAAACAAAAAATTTTATTTCAAATAAAGTTCTGTCTCTGTACCATTCCAGATTGATACAAATCTATTTTTATTGTAAAGACCTCCTCCAAATTTGGCAAAACACAGACTTTTCCCTTTGGAAACTCTCTTAAAAGTCCCTGCAGATATAAGTCCTTGCTGGCCATACAGAAATCCATCCTTGGGTTCAGGATGTGCTAAGAATGAAAGAGAATTTCATTTGCAAAGCACAGTCCATTCCTCTCACCCAAGCTTTTATTATTAGGTCCTTGGCTCTCTGAAAAGTTGGTTGTCATTGACCCCATTTAGCAGCATGAAGGTGGGGGAGGAGAGGAAGAGGGAGAAATGTCTCACATGGTTTCCCTGAAGGAACAGCCCAAAAGGGTTGTTGGCACCCATTATGAATGTGCTTCCTGAATCAGGGAGTTCCCACCACAATGGAGATCAGAGCCAGGAACTGAGCCCCCCAGTTGGGGCTCAGAGCCCAGTTCTAGCCACCTGCTCCCTCCACTAGGTACTGAAGCTCTTTCTTCCACACTTCACACAACTCCATCACTCCACCTTGGGGGAGGGGAGGATTTCCATTGTGAAAATCCCATTCATATCATCCAAGAGTTGCCATCCTGGATTCACTGGAAGTGGTCTCATCCAAAGCAGAGGAATCTGCTGCATTTTGAGTGATTCTTTTGTCTGTGGTGTTCCATGCTGCTGTAACCTCACCCTTGGCTACAGGGTTGTCTTCAATGGCAGCATTCATGACCAGCCAGCCTCGGCTCTGACCGAGAGTTTCCTAATCCCCAGATGTGAGTTATGAATTGCATGCCACACTGACCAGTTCCTAGTATTTGCTCAGAGGATATTGTATCCTTTGGACCAAATCACATCCCAAGTGAATCTTTAGATTCTTTTACCCCCTCAACTGGAGGCAGCTTCTCCTCACTCAAGTTCTGACAATTGTCATGCTAAGTTAAGGGTAGGAAGTGACATGATGTGGATAACAAAAGACACCAGTGCCCCAGTTCCAGAAGGGCTTTGTCTGAGAGCAACCCCATTTAGTTATCTGGCTCACTCTTCTCTGTTACAATGACTTATTGCATTCTCTTGACAGATAGAATTTCTCTGGGTGTAGGGTGGGATGGGGACTGGGGGATTGAGTGCGAAGAGGATTGTGGCTTCCTCTTAGGAGATCAGGATGTCTCATTGAGGGTTATTCTTTTTGTCCTCACAAAAGATTTCTTATCAAAAACATCACACTGACAGAAATGTGAGTGGATATAATTCAGATAGTATCAAAACTCCCATTTTATAGATGGTCTAAGCAAGGAGGCAACCCAGTAAATTGGAAAGAATTTTGGATTGGGATGTAGCTCCAGGGTTTCCTTCAGGCTAACTGTTTCCATTTCCTTAAAATAATTCTCCTACAGTCAAGTCTTAAGTCCCCACAGCATCTTGATCACCCTTCCCATGAGATACTCTAGTCTATTGGTCCTTCTGAAAATGGAGTGCCTGGGCCTTTTCCAGTTATCTATCCCATTCTGAATATCTGACTAATCTCTGGATTCTGGCTGTTGGAGGAAAACCTGGTATGGGGCAGTATCCTATCTCAGGTTCAATATTGGAACAAAAAAAATGAGATACTTATCAGTCATTCCAACAGTTAGTAAAAGGAAGTTTACTTAGCCATGACATAGAAAAGATATTGCACAAGGAGACCCTGGTCCCTTGGTTCAGATAGAAGTGGCCCCCCACTTATCCAAAGGGAAATAAGTGTGGTCAGCAAGGCAGGGTGTGGTGACTCGGTCTGGTCTTGGGGTAATTGGTCTTGGGATAATTGATAGATCTGCAGTATTCTAACTCATGGTGGGCTTACGTCCTTGGGTAAGCAAGAAGCCATGTTGATATGGTGAGAAGCTATCAGGAAGCTTTTTCAAAGGAGATAGCTTGAACCTGATCTAGTCTTCGGGCTAGTCAAATCCAGGAAATGCTTTGTCCTCTTTCAGGGGAAAAATACCCTAATTTGCATAGGGGAAAAGATTTGGATTAGGTAGGGTTGCTCCCACCACACCTGGGATAGCTCGTTCTATCCAACCCAACCAAATATTAATACTAGGGATCAGAACTAGAGATATTTAGATAGATATTTATTTTGGACAAGACATAGGAAGTCAAGTTGAACTCTCAGGAATGGACATTGACCTTTAAAAGAAACTAGTTACAGAAGGAAAGACCATGTAGTAGAAAGATCACAAGATTTTAGAATCAAAGGACTGGGTTCATACCCCAGATCTGTCATGCCCTACCTGTGTGACTACAGACAAATCAACTTAATTTCTCTGAATCTCATGTTCTTTTTTTCATTTCTTTTTTTATTAATTAGTTTGTTTTTTGTTTTCAACATTCTCTTCCATATGCTTTTGAGTTTTAAATCTTATCACCCTCCCTTCTGTCTCCCTTCCCCAAGACAGCATGCAATCTGATATAGGTTCTACATATACATACATATTAAACATATTTTCACATTAGTCATGTTGTAAAGAAGAATTAGGACCAGTAGGAGGAACCATGAGAAAGAGGAAATCCAACAAAAGAACAAAAACGACAAAAAAGAGAGCAAATAGCATGCTTCAATAGGGATTAAGACTCCAAAGTTCTTTCTCTGGAAGTGGATGGCATTTTCCATCATGAGACTTTTGGAGTCGTCTTGCGTTGCTGAGGGGAGCCACGTTTATCAAAGTTAGTCATCATACAATGTGGCTGTTAGTGTGTACAGCTTCTCCTGGTTCTGCTCACTTCACTCAGCATCAATTCATATAAGTCTTCTCAGGTTTTTCTGAAGTCCACTTGCTCGTCATTTTTTATAGTACAATAGTATTCCATTACCACAACTTGTTCAGCCATTCCTCAGTTGATGGGCATCCCCTCAATTTCCAGTTCTTGACCACCACAAAAAAAAAGCTGCTATAAATATTTTTGTACATGTGGGTCCTTTTCCCATTTTTATGATTTCTTTGGGATATAGATCTAGAAATAGTATTGCTGGGTCAAAGGGTATGCACAATTTTATAGCCCTTTGGGCATAGCTCCAAATTGTTCTCGAAAATGGTTGAATCAATTCACAACCCCACCAATAATACATTAGTGTTCCAACTTTCCCTCATAGTCTTCAACATTTATCATTTTCCTATTTTGTCATGTTAGACAATCTGTGATGTGGTACCTCAGAGTTGCTCTAATTTGCACTTTTCTAATCAGTAGTGATTTAGAGCATTTTTTCCATATGACTATGGATAGCTTTAGTTTCTTCCTCTGAAAACTGCCTGTTCATATACTTTGACCATTTATCAATTGGGGAATTGTGTTCTTATAAATTTGACTCAGTTCTCTATATATTTTAGAAATGAGACCTTTATCAGAAACACTGGTTATAAAAATTGTTTCCCAGCTTTCCACTTCCCTTCTAATCTTGATTGCATTGGCTTTGTTTGTGCAAAAACTTTTCAATTTAATGTAATCAAAATCATCCATTTTGTATTGCATAATGTTCTCCATCTCTTTGGGTCATAAATTCTTCCCTTCTCCACAGATCTGACAGGTAAACTATTCCTTGCTCTCTTAGTTTGCTTATAGTATCAGCCTTTATATCTGAATTAAATCTCATTTTCTTGTGATGTAATATAAGGGGAAGTTCAAAGCCAAACTTTGACAGGCAAAGCAGCATTTCCCTATGGTATAATACCTTCGACTTTTTAATCTTAGACTAAAAAAAAAAATCATCTCTTGCCTCAATAATTTATTTATTTATTTTTACAATTTTTCTCACATAGTATCCATAGAATTTCTGTTATTTTTACAGTTGATGTTTATGGAGTTTTACACATCCAAATAAAAGTTGAATATTTTAATGGCCCTAAGGCAGGCTTCATTTAGTATATGTATTATGAAGCAGCTATATGACTCAGTGGATAGAGTGCCAGACCTAAAGACAAGGAGACCTGTATTCAAATCTTGCATCTGACACTTACTGCCTGTGTGATCCTGGGTAAAACACTTAAACCCTGCCTGCCTCAGTTTTCTCATCTGTAAAATGGGGGTGATCATAGCACCCACCTCCCAGAGATGTTGTGAGGATAAAATGATTTGTTTATAAAGCCCTTTGCAAATCTCAAAGTGCTATGAAAATGATAAACATCAGTATTATTTTTATCTTTGAATGGAGTGGGAGAGTTGGGAAGACATATATTATGGCACCAGGGACATATGGGATGACTGGCACTTTGGCATGAGTTGATTTTATTCACAAAAGGCAGCAAATGGAGAAGACCTGGCTTCATTTTCTGTTTCTGACACTTGTTAGTTCTATGAACTGGGCTTACCAACTCTCAATGCCTCACATAACTAATTCTCTGGGATTTAGCTACTAAATCATAGATGAGCTTGTGAAGATAATCAGTCTGCTTTCTCACCCACCTCCACTCCCTGGAAGCCACAAGCCCAAACGAGTGCACAGGAAAGAACAATGAATTTGGAATCAGGAGTTCAAATCCCAGCTTTGCTTCTCACTTCCTTTAAGACATTGGACAACTTATTTAACCTCTCTGGGTCCGAGTGTTCTATCTATAAAATGAAAGGTTGGGACTAGGGGATCTCCAAGGTCTTCTTCCAGCTCTAAGCCATCCTGTGATCCTGTGATAAGTACAGAAAAAGAAACAAATGGCTGGGGAAAGGGGGAAGGGGAATTAGCCTGGAAATCTCTGTTTTCCTGGTCCAAATTGTTGCCCAGAACAACTAGAAAGCCCCTCTAAATATCTGCATCAATCAGATCATACGTGAGGAGGTCCATTGGGGCAACCTAGCACAGCAAAACTGAGGTGACAAAGAGGTGACAAAACAAAGGTGAAAATTGCTCGGGCATTTTCCAATTTTCTTTTCATTTTCAAGTTAAGTTATTCCAGCCTTTCTCAGTCCTAGTTCTCCAGGGAGCAATATGGTTACTGGCAAGAGTTCCAAAATGGACTCATTACATTCCTGGAGCCTCACGGCTGCATTATTCCTCATTAGCCCTCCCCGGTCCCCTCTATACACATTGCCCTCTGTGTTTGCGCAGTGCCAACTGGAATGCTCCAAGACCCAAGAGATTCCCTTCCACCGACAGGCTGACTCACTTTGCCGGCAAGGCATTCATGACTACGGACAGGTATTTGGCCGGGAAGCAAAGTGATGTGTCATCTGCTCAGCCCCGACACGTATCGGATGATAAGAAGATATGGTTTTTTGTGTAGAGCCTGGAGACTTCTTGACGATTTGGCTAAGGGGTTAGTTATGTAAGCTGAGGGTCACAGAACTCGGGTCACCGCTATTCACCTGTTGTCTCTTAGGACACTGCCATTCAAAAACCAGGCAAGGAAAAAAACCTGCCTGCCAAGCATACTGAGTATGTTTATATCCCCAGCTGTGGGGGAGGTAGTAGAGACAAGGATGGCTGAGAACTGGGGTTCTCAAACCTGCTCTTCGGGCAAAATAACTAACACTTATATTTTTAGATTTTCAACAGAGCCACCTCTAGGAATTATTGTAAATTCAATGTGGGGTTGGGGGTGGAAAATAGTGCTGCTGTTAATGACAAAGAGGACTGTCTATACTATACTGGGAGAGGGAGGGCCTCTTCCCCTTTACAGTGCCGCCTGCACCCCAAAGCCATTGTTGGTTTGGCTAATATGTTTTGAACTCCCAACTCCTGTGAGCAGAGGCTCAGGAGGAGGTGGAGCAGGGAGGATGTGCGTGCCCAGAAATTGCACCCAGGAGAAGGGCACCATGCTGGTAGTACCCAAAGGAGTAGCAGCCAAAGACAGGTGCTCCACCCACCTCAGGGAAAAAGTGTGCTCCCTATGTTGGCATGCTAGGCCAAAGCCCTAGTCACCCCATGTTAGTTACTGCTCTGCTTTCTCAAGGTACTCCCAACGCCATGATTCCATTTCAGCTTTCCCATAAGCCCTCCCGACATAAGCCAGAAGGAACCAGAGGTATTTATACACAGATCTGGAGCTGGAGCTGGATGAGACCTCATAGATCAACTAGTCGAATTCCTTCATGTTATAGCTTAAAAATATGCCCAGAAAAGTTAAGTGGTTCTTCCAAGGTCATCTAAGTAGTAAGGCTCAGAGGCAGGATTATGAATCCACATTCTCTGAATTTATAGCCAATGATCTTTCCACTGTACCAATGAGAATCTTTGGCTGAGTCAGGGCTAAAATTCAAATTCTCCCAACTCTTAGCATAATGCCCTTTCAACTAAACCACATTGTCTCTAATGTAGATGTTTCCACAGGGAGAGAGAGTTATCAATTCCCCATCCCAACCCTCCCACCTTCAGATAAGGGCTGAAGGAAGGACATAACGTGTAAAAAAAAATATAAGTCCATCCCATTCACACCCAAGAGGAGAGAGGTGAGCAGGGTACCTTTATAGCCCAGAATAGAAGAGGAGACAAGAGTTCGCCGGAGGTCACAAGTATTTTGAACTCCTCTATAAACACAAAGTGGTACAGCAAATTCCACGGAAATTTCCAGTGTGAGGAGAAGCCACCCAACTGGCCAATGGGTAGCCTTCATCTGGAAGGCAATTGGGAAACCGGAGGAGAAAGCTGGAAAAGATCCCAGGGTCAGGGATTCAGAATGAGAGGTTTCCCCTTTCATCTCATCTGACCTCACACGCCACATGCTATGAGTTTCCCTGCTGATCTGTAATTTCATCGCCAGCCAACACCGGGATTCCTTCAATGTAATAAGCATCCCAAAAAGGAACCTAGAAAGAAAGAGACTGACTCTACATTGTGGGCTGTGAGTTCTTAATGAGCCCAGGATATAGTATATCTGGACATATGTCCCATAGAGGAGAAGCGCATCAATGCTGATTCCAGCTGGTAACCACTCTCTAGGGCTACTTTGGAAGAGACAAACGTACTGTCTTCTGGAGACATGACAACTTTGTTCTAATATATATGCAACAAGGCTTTTTACAGAATAAATACCCACTTGCCTTGGAGGGCAGAATTTTAAATATGTTAATTTATAGTTACAAGAGGAAGCCTAGCATCATGAATAGAAGATTGTTCAGTCATGCCCAACTCTTCTTGATCCCATTTGGGGTTTTCTTGGCAAAGATACTGGAGTAGTTTACGATTTCCCAATCCAGCTCATTTTACAGATGAGAAAACTGAGGCAAACAGAGTTAAGTGACTTGCTCAGAGGCACACAGCTGTTAAATGTCTGAGAACGGATTTGAACTCAGCTTTTCCTGACTACTGGTCCAGCTTTCTATCCACTGTGCCACTTAGCTGCCCATGAATAGAGAGGGTTGGCCTCATCTAAAGCAAGACCAGAGCTCAAATCCTGCCTCTCTGATACACATTGGCCATGCAATCCTGTGCAAGTTGGGGTTCTAAGCAACTTCTTTAGGCTCTATCAGGGGTGAGGAACCCAGGGCCTCGAGGTCACATGGGGCCTCGAGGCCCCAGGTTCCTCACCCTCACTCTGGGTTGTCTAATGGTGCTGACTTGTATTGATAGAGAAAATTCCATCTCCTGGGGAGGAACCCTATCACAAGGAAAGTGCTTTGCCAACTGATAGATTTGCTGTAAGAGATCATGGATTTAGAGCTAGAAGAGAAGCTAGCCTAATCCCTTCTTTTTCAGATGAGAATACAGAGGTCCAGAGAAGACCTTAGGTCATGCAGGTAGGGAAGGGCAAAGCCAGGATTTAAACTCCAGCCCTCTCAGTACAAATCCACCAAATGAAAATGCCTTTCTGATTTTATGATTCTATGTGACGTGCAGCTATTGTTGGTTTAAACATTGTTCAGGATAAACTTGCCCCTTCCTGACTATTTCTAACCAAAAGTGGTCTGTTTCTTCCTTCCCTGGAGCAAAAAAAAAAAAAAATCCATCATAAATTGGATTTCATTAGTACAAGTACTTGCCTTAACCCTCTACCCCTAGGTCTCAGCTCCAATGCAAATACCATCTGGTGACTGTACTAGCTCTAAATCTATGAGGGTCTGAACTTGGACCCCATTCTCCACGGTCCATCACCCCCTGCGCTCATGGTGAGACACACAACAGTGGCTCCCTCTGCTGGCCGTGAGCCAGCAGGACAGATTTCTTCCTCTCCTGCCGCGCAGCCCCTCCCTCCTGACCATGTCCTCAGCAATCCGGGCCAGGCTGCTTGCCTGGGGAAAACGTCAGTACACAAACTGATGTGTCTTCACATTGCTGGGTGGCCTCCCTTCCTATTGCCTTGGGAAGTCAGCTCCACTCTTATGAAACAAAATGTTCTCCAGGCAAAAGGCTGATAAGCCAGCTGGGTTAGACGGACAGCTTTTGCATGACCTGATTAGAGGAACGAGCTTCCTCGATTGGCCAGATCTGCTGTGTCCTTTCCCTCTCCCCTGTGAAAAAAGGCACTGGGGACATCAGAAAAGAGAGCAGAGGTGGGGGTGAATGGAGGGGCAGGCCGAGGAGAGCTTCCAAACAGAGCGCAGGCCTGGATTTTCTCAGCCCAGGCTGATTCTGCAGGCCAGGACGCTGACTCCTGGGTTACCCTCTGTAAAGCAGGGAGCAAAGGGGAGAATGACAAGGGTTATGTGTTCAAGCACTCTCTTCCAACAGGGATTGTAAAGCACTTTAAATTTTGCACAGTGCTTTACAAACCCATGGATGTTATTACCACCTTTTTACAAATGTGGAAACTGAGCGCCAGAGAGGCGGAATCAGCAAGTATCACATAGCTTCTTTCACATACATTATCTTCTTTTGTCCTTAGATCAACCCTGTAAGGTTAGATAAGTCTAAGTATGGAGTAGAATTGGAGCCTGGACCTTCCTAATTCCAAGTCTAGGACACTATCCATTATGCTGTATTTTTTTCTCAGGTAGGGAGGTATGCCATATGACCCTGGGCAAGTCCTTTAACCTCTCTGGGTCTCAGTTTCCTAATCTGTAAAATAAGAGATTGACTAAATGGCCTGTAAAGTATCTCTTAGCTTGCGGTCTGTGATCCTAGGGTGAATCCATAAAGCACAAGACATATTGGCAGGGTAGGGGAAGGACAGGAGGAACAGGAAAGGTAGATCAGCATAATAATGGATAAGTTTTAACGTGACTTTTTATTTAATTTGGACCAGATTGTGCTTTCATCAGTAAACAGAATATCCTTTGAAGGAACTCCCCCTACCAGTGCAGATTGGCACCTGCTTTGTACCTTATGATCATGAAAAGGTGCCCAGGGCACTGAGAAGTTACTAGCCTTACACATAGAAGAGGTAGTGTGGTATAGCAGAGAGGATACTGGTACTGGATATGGAATAAGGAAGACCTGGGTTTGAATCCTGCCTCAGACATTTATGAGTTGTATGATCCTGAACAAATCACTTAACCTCTATGTGTCAATTACCTTATATACAAAATGGGGGGGTTAGACTTGGCATCCAACATCCATTCTAGTTCTAAATCTATGATCCAGTCTCACATAGCCAATTTGTGTTAGAGACGAGAGCTAAATCTAGGTTTTCTAGATGCCAAGCCTAACTCTGTACCCATTAAAAGGCTTCCTCTCATGACTTTTTATAAATATGCACATTTAATGTCAGAAAATGCTTCTCTCCAAGACAGGTAGATATTTATTCCGTAAAAAAAGTTGAGCTGCATACATTACCAGAAATGCTCCAAGCATTCAGCAGACAGTAACAGGAAGGTGGCATTTTCCAAATGCAGATGATGCTGTCTTCAAACCTTCCCAAGGACAGATAAATTCCATGGCCTGACTGCATTCAACTGAATTCAATCAATCAATAAGCATTTACCAAGTGCATGTACCATAGTATATGTTCCCTGGGTACTGTGCTTTGTCTGATCCATTGCCAACAAGAGCGTAAGTGGTAAAGGTGAACAAATGAACCTCACAGACCTGAAATCCATGGAGAGACTGTAGGATATAGTGGGGAGAAGGCAGAAGGGAAAGGAGGAACCTCCTGTCATGCTGGGTTTTCTATACCTGGAGTTACAGTTAGGAAGCAAACTCCAAAAGAAATGAGACTCCTTCCATCTGTGTTATTTCATTTCTACCTCATGTAAAAATCTCAAACTTGCTCTAACAGCCAACCTAGGTAGGACTTGTTCAGTAGTTTTTCAGTCATGCCCAACAATTCACGACCCCATTTGGAATTTTCTTGGCAAAGATACTAGAGAGATTTGCCATTTCCTTCTCTAGCTCATTTGACAGATGAAGAAACTGAGGCAAACAGGGTTAAGTGACTTTCCCAGGGTCACACAGGTAGTAAGTATCTGAGGCCAGATTTGAACTCCGGTCTTCCTGACTCTAGTACTGGTACTCTATCCAAATTAGACCATCTGAACCTGGGGAAAATATCTGAAAGAAGGGGTTCAGTTATAGGACTTAGATTTCAAGCTGGAAGGAAGCTCAGAGGTCATCAAGCCCACCACCCCTTCATTCTACTGATGAGGGAACTGAGGCACAGAGAGGTTCAAACTCGAGTTTTCCTGACCCCTAAGTCCAGAAATACTCAACCCACTGTACTATCTAGCTGCGCAGTATCACAAAGAGAAAAATAAAGACCCGAACTGACTTGCTTGCTCATGGTCACACAACTTGTGTGTTTTGGAGACAAAATTTGAACCCAGATCTTCATAATCTAGTGAGAGATACTCTTTGATGGCAGGAAGAGGTTCATTTTTTTTGTCTTTACATCCCAGCCTGAAACATGGTCCCTGGCACTCTTCATTTTCCACCTGCTACCTGCCTTTGATGGAATCTGCCTCATCTTCATGTCTCCCCAGTCCCGCCTCTGCCCCTCTCATTGGACCTTCTGACTAGAGAGCAGCATTATGGGCTTTGTGGCAGGAAAAAGATGAATAACTGAGAAAACCAAAGGTCTGATCTTCTAGCATATTGATTTATTAAGAAATACATGCCAATTGCCCAACAAAGTGGGAACAAACTTCCTTAGTTTAGGCATGGACCCCAAATACAGGGGAAGATGGACTTTTATGCATTAAAAACAATTAATCAAATAGGATCAATTAATTCAAAAGAAATGATAAATTAAGTAATCTGATTGCTAATTAGAGGAAAGATTAGGGGCTTTCTAAGTTGGGAGAGGGAGAGTGAACAGTTATAAGTACACAGAAACAATAACTGATTAATCAGTACTGGGCCAGTTTCCAGATGAGTCAAATGGATTGCTTAAGACATACAATTGTGAGAAAACTCCTTGCATCAATCTTTGGATCTGACTGAATTTCTGGTTAGCATAACCTAGGTCCTTAGTTAAGGGTCTCTAAGCAGCAGGAAGAGATGGTCCAGTTTCCCAGCCAACTCAAAATTAGAAAGACCTAGATCCAAGTCCTACCTGACATATACTAGCTACGTAAATCAAGGAAAGGAACAAACATTTATTAAGCACCTACCACGTGCCAGAAATGGCACAAAGTGCTTCAAAAATATTGCATAATTTGATCCTAGTAACAACTTTGGGCAATAGGCACTGTTTTGTTATTCCCATTTCACAGTTGAGGAAACTGAGGCAGACAGCGGTTAAGTGATTTGCTTTGTCCCTTAACATTTCAGCAGGTCACGTAACATTTCAGTGGTCCCAGGCAACCCTCTGGGAATATAAATCTCAAAGGAGTTGCCTGGAAAAAGGATTTTTCTTATTGAAACCACAGGTTTCTAGACACACACACACACACACACACACACACACACACACACACACAGATCCTAGGAAGCCAATCCCTGGTTCTTCCTAGTGCTTACTTAGCATGCCCAATGTTTAATAAATGCTGACTGATTGATTGAAAGAAAAGTGGAGGTGGCCACAAAATGTTCTAGGCTGATTTACCCCAGTGATCTTGCTAATTTCACCTGTATTCAGAAGGTATCTGGGTAGTACAGTGTACAGTGTTGGGCCTGGAGTCAGGAAGACCCCAGTTAAAATCCAGCCTCAGATACTTACTAGCTGTGTGACCCTGTGCAAGGCACTTCACCTATGTCTGCCTCAGTTTCTTTCACTGTAAAATGGGGATAATACTAGCATCTACCTCCTAGAGTTGTTATACAAATCAAACAAGATAATGATTAAAAAGCTCTTAGCATAGTACCTGGCTATAGTGAGTGTTCAGAGAAATGTTAGCTTTATTATTCTCAGGGGAACACTCTGGGTTCATGGGCTGAATGTATCCAACATGCATTGGGTATTATATATGCTAGATGGCACCCAATCCCACGAAGCTCAGGCCCTTCTCTGCTTTTCATTTTTCAGAGTTTTCACACACCTTTATCTCATTTTTGGTCCTTAGAAAAACTGTAAGAAGTGGGTAGGATATATACAAAGTGACTAAAACTAAGAGGAGGTTTTTGGGACATCCTATTAATTAGCCCCATTTTGCAGGTGAAGAAATTAAGGCAGTGAGGAGTTAAATGCCGTTGAGGTTATACTATTAGAAAAAGGGTGGAGACAAGAAAAAGAATGCTAATACGTACATAATGCATAAAGGGCTTTAAGTTCTCAAAGGCCTTTCCACCATCCCTCCCCCCAATCTTTTGATAGTTTTAATACTAATGTTATTATTCCCACTTTACAGTTGAAGAAACCAGCCCACAGGAGAAGGGACTTGCTCACAGACACACCCCAAGGAAATGTCAGCTAGGACTCAAAACCAGGCCCCTGAATCTGGGGCTCCTTCCTTTCTTCCAGGCAACCTTAGATCTAAGGTTTCCTGGCATTCTTCCCATCAGTCCATGAGGACCTGGGACTTCACTTATCCAGGACATCTGGCTGCCTTTGATCCCTTCCCCCGGGTGAGTAGCCTATTCCCAGGACTCTGCGCTAATGTCTCAGTAATTGCTGGGCTTCATAAAGGAATGATTCTACATCATCATTTATTTATCACTAATAAAGATTGTGGTCAGTATTTTTTCCCCTCTCATCTCCTAGAATAAGAAAAAATTCAGGGTATCCCTAAAAATGTGTCTCAGACTTAGGTTTAGAATAGATCTAAAAGAAAGCTCAGAGATCATCAAGACCAACCTCTTCCGTTTACAAGAGGGGCTCTAAAAAGTTAAATGATTAGCCCAAGGTCACACAGGTAGCACATCAGAGGCAGCATTTGAATCCAGGATGCTTCAGCTCCAGGTTCAGTGCTCTCTCTACAATATCCTGCTTCCTTCCAACATAGAAGAGTTATCAAGAAGAAATTGATTCAGGACAGCCAGGTAGCATGATGGATGGAGCACCAGCCCCAGAGTCAGGGGGACCTGAGGTCAAATCCAGCACCAGACACTTACTAGCTTCGTGACCCTGGGCAAGTCATTTTACCCTGATTGTCTCCTAAAAGGCAAAGAAGAAGTAACTGGCTCTGTAAAAGACAACTTAGAATTTTGTATTTCACAACTGCATAGAATTGCCAAATACCCATAGATGACCACCTCTGTGTCCCCATTGAATACTATAATAACATGGAACAGCAGAGATGACCCTGGACCTAGGAAGCCAGCACCAACCCATAATATTGAATGGAATAATAGTGGGTAAGAGAATTACAGCATGTCACACCTGGAAGAGACCTTATAGATCTTTTGGTCCAGTCCCTCCAGCCTCTCTGAAAAGATGAGGTCTTCTTAGAAGTTTAGAAAGGTCTTCTACTCTGAAAATCTTCAGTGATTCCTCATTACCTACTAAATAAAGCATAAACTTTTTATTTTGACATATAAGTCCATCCACAATCTGACTATAATTGCCCTTTGCAGGCCTTTTTCTTACTATAACAGGAACCTTTCATTTTTAATCTCATAACAGGAACCTTTCATTTTTTATCTCATTTTATTAATTTTTATTATGGGCAGGGGGGAACAGTGGTCAGAGTTATTTTTCCTAGTTACAAGGTTATTGAAGTGGCAGAAATGTGTCCCAGAGATCATCCCTCAGATAAGAAATCAAAAGAGTAAAGTTACTCAAAGGCTTGAATTCACTTATTTGAGGAAGGATTCTCTATAGACATATAAATCTTTCCTCTCAATCAACCCATTATGATCCCTCTAAGTGTCATTTAATCTGTAACTGGGCTTAGTTTACTTATAGAGTCTGTTTAACTAGGTTTATTTCCTTAGGGGATATATGAGATCATGATTCTGTCTAAGTCTGTTGCACTTCTTTGTCTTTGAAGGAAGCATGGGATTATAAAGCTGTCTTCTTTTAACTTTTATAGCCTAAAAGAATACACAAGATTGCAACACGTGAACAAATTAGTTCTCTGTCACTCTGATATAATTTTCTTTATTAAAAAACCTCTTTAAAGTCCTCATCTTTGTTCAGTTATCATTATTATTTTTGCATCCTGACCCTGTGCTTAAGTAAAATAAAACCCAGGTTTTTATCTTCATCCTATCTGCATGGCGCTAGCATCACTTCAGCCATGGTTACCCTCCACACAAACCCAAAGACGAGAGATTTCTCCCATAACCATCTGATGGACTGGAACATAGCCACATTGCAGAAGGACCTAGGTCTAATTACTACCACAGGCGCTCATTCGCTGCACAAACCACTCAACTACTCTGATGGCCTATTTCCACATTTGTAGAAGGAAGATGATCATAACACCAACCTCACAGAGTCTTTGCTGGGAACAAATGAGATATTGCATGTAAAGCATTTTACAAACTTTAAAACTCTATATAAATGTGGCCTCTGGTTCTTCACAAGCAGCCTCACAAGGATGTGGCTGAGAGGGTCATGTTTGTCTCAGGGAAATGATGACATGACTTGCAGTTGACTTTGATTGGAGTGAGGGAGGCTGTGCAAGGTCACCAGCCTCACTTTCTCCTCCAGAGCCATCTGGGTCCAGTGACCAGATATTCATCAAGATGACTGGAGATGACCCAGGATGCAATGGGAGACCCTAATCCTTTTAGGCTAAGGCCTTTTCACATACTCACTTAGAGTGATGTAATGTCCGTTCAGTGAATAGGCCTCTTTAAGAAGTGAGTCAAGGGATGGACCCTGTAATTAGAAAAAAGAAAAAGATCAAGCTGGGGGGAAACAGGGTTGCTGTTCCAAAGAGGAACAGTTACCACAGACATTCACTCTAAGCCAGGAGGGTCCAAAATACTGCCATTAAGTGGAGCTTGGGCAGGGACCTATTGTGGTTCAATCTATGAGCTTCTGAGTGAACTGGGAAGGAAGGAAGGGAGGAAAGAAGGAAGGAAGGAAGGAAGGAAGGAAGGAAGGAAGGAAGGAAGGAAGGAAGGAAGGAA
>CM053585.1:64475317-64496482 GCA_028646515.1 Pseudochirops corinnae | reverse complement strand
AGAGAGAGAGAGAGAGAGAGAGAGAGAGGGAGAGAGAAGCAGAGAGAAACAGAGAGAGAAATACAGAGAGAGAGAGAGAGAAGCAGACAGAGACATAGAGACAGAGAGATAGAGACAGAGAGTGCTTGTCCAAGGGGGAGAGGCCTTGATGGCCTAGCATTCTGGCCAGTCCTAGCTTTGCCACTTAGAACTCTCTATTTCTTCTTTGTGCCAGGTTCTAATTCTCCTCTTTCATTCACAAAAGCCTCCTTTCCACTTCAGCTTAAGGAAGGTGACTGAGCAGTCAAAGGCTCCAGTCCCTTTGGGAACAGGGATCTTCATAATTCCCACTGCTGCCAAGTGGAGCCTTAAGAGACTAGGACAATTCATTGAAAAGAGTGGGGAGTCAGAAGGTCCTGGCTTTGCCATTAATTAGCTGGGTGACCTTGGGTAAGTTACTTCCCCTCTCCGGGCCTCAGTCTCCCCATCTATAAAATAGGAGAGTTTGTATTTGGTCTCTAAAGTTCTTTCTAGCTCTAGTGGGCTGTAGACTGTCATAAAAACGTCTATATAATGGCTTAAGGTTTACAAAATACTTTTCTGTGTCATCACATTTGATCCCTTGAGGAAGGCTACTCTTATAATCTTCATTTTAAACATGAGACTTGCACAGAGTCACATGACCCATAAGTGACTGAGGCAGGATTTGAACTCAGCTCTTCTTTCCAACTCCAGTACTCTATCCATCGCACCACCTAGTTGCCTGTAGGGATTTAAGATGCAATTTATTTATACAGAGAATCTGGGAAGTTTTTCTCTAAGATGAGGTAGTACAGGTCTGTCATGGGGGAAAAAATAGTATGATTCCTGATCATCCCCTGTAATTATTCTGAGATTGCTTTTGCTAACTCCCATGGAGTCGGCTATCATGTAACTGAAGACAAGACTGTAAACATCTACAGCCTCTGCCCTGTTCCTGCAAGACAATATCTCCAGGATAATCTCCCCATCAGGGCAGTCTGTTTATGCCAGAAAACCAATGCCTGGGATGGGGCCATCTTTAATGTTAACCTCATCTGGTAGCAAATACTTTCCTTACGTAGACTCAAGAGGCTGCTGTGTGTCTCTAGCGCTTCAGTGAAAAACCAAAAACCCCTGAGAAACCTGAATCTGATTAAAGGGTTGGTTGTTGTTTTTATTATTGTTTGGTTGTTTTTGGTCACGTCTGACTTTTCATGACTCCATTTGGAGTTTTCTTGGCAGAGATACTGAAGTGGCTTGCCATTTCCTTCTCCAGCTCATTTTACAAATGAGGAAACTGAGGCAAACAGGATTAAGTGACTCTGAGACCACCAGTTTTGCACTGGGAACACTGACTCCAGACCCAGCACTCTGTGCACTATGGCGCCACCTAGCTGCCAAGTAGGGAGCTAAAGGTTGGTTAGTCTAGAGCAGGGGTTCTTGACCAGGAGTATTTGAATTAATTTTTGTATATATCTGATAATCAGATTTCAACACAATTGGTTTTCTTTGTAACTTTATGCATTTAAAAACAATGTTCTGAAAGGGTCTATAGGCTTCACCAGAATTCCAAAGTGGGGTCCAGGACACACAAAAAAGATTTAAAACCCCTGGTCTAAATAAGAAAAGATTCAGGATTGCTATAAGAGTGGACATGGGAGTATGGTCTGGCCAAGAGCCGGCTGGAAGCTGCCTCATTCCTGTGGTGAGGTGGGTGCCGGCTGAGGCTGGTCACTCATCACCAAGAAGCCAGTGAATCAAAGGGGTCTACTGCTCCACACAAGCCTCCTGCCCCAAACCCTACTGCCCCCTTTTCTGTGTATAAAGAGGCATCATTTGTTGGCCCTCATTGGCTGTTTTAAGGGCCATCTTTTCAGACTGTGCTGTCTCCTGGTGGTCTGTGGAACCCAGCTGTTGCACAAAGAGCAGAGGAAGGCTAGCAGATTTGAAACCGCAGCATGGAAAATTTAGGTTAGCTCTCAGAGGTAAGTAGGAATTGTTGAAAACTGAATCCAGGTTGTATCAAGAGAGGGCAGAATCTCTGGGAGGATCTTCACAGCAAATTTTGTGTTTACGGGATGATTTAGTAGCATGGTCCTGTCTCGAGGTGAGGGCATGAATAACAAAGTAGGAAAAAAAAACCCTGGATTTGGCTTCAGGAGACCTCCCTTGGAGACCTGGGGTCCACACGGATGAGCCACACAACTAGGAATGAGTCACACAACTCTTGAGCTTATTCCTTCATCAGTAAAACAGGAATGACAATAAAATCATCCCCATTCACAGGCTACTTCCCAAGCTCATTGTCAGGACCATTTTTTGTCAATATTAAAACATTATATAATTATGTTTATAACTATAATTAAGGTCACAGAACTTGAGATCAGGAAGGAATATGAGCAGTACAAGCCAAAACTGAAAGGAGGGCAGCTATAGGTGGCACAGTGGATAGAGGGGAGGCCCTGGAGTCAGGAAGACCTGAGTTCAAATCCAGTCACAGACACTTACTAGCTGTGTAACTCCGGGCAAGTCGCTTAACCCTGTTTGCTTCAGTTTCTCATCAATTAAATGAGCTGGAGAAGGAAATGACAAACTGCTTCAGTATCTGTGCCAAGATAGAGTCAGACACGACTGAAGCAGTTCAACAACAACCACAAAGCCCTGAAAGGTATTCCCGTTGTAACATATGTGATGAGTGGTTAGCCACCCAGGCTCTGCTTAAAGGCCTCCAAGGAGGGGGAGCCACTTCTTCTAGAGGCAGCCCAATACACTTATGGAGCTCTCATAGTGGGTACGTTTTTCCTGTCATCACTGGCCTCTCCCACTCCCACTCATTGCTCCTGTCCTTGGTGGCCAAGCAGGATGAGTCTTCATTCCTTGGCATCCTAATGAAACCAAGGTCCAGAGCCCAACTAACACTTCTCAGGAAGTACTGAAAATGAATATAAGAAGGCAGAGGATGGCTGCCCTTGGGTGCCACTCTTAGAAGATAAGCAGTCATCTAATTCCATACACAGCTCTGGAATCTATGTTCTCTCCCTTTTCATTTTGATATACCCTACATGGTTCCATGTCCCTCTGGCAGGAAAATCATCTGCTTTATACACACACTTAACATCTGCCTGATTTTCATTCTTTCTGTACTCACATTTAGCTTCAATTAGAGGCTTAGATCCCATCTCAGTGCAGCAAAACCCTGCAATGCAGGGCTGTGGGGAGTTAGGCCAGGAGATTTATCAGTCCCAGGACAAGGAGTTTGAGGAGTGAAGGAAGAGGGGGAGATGAGGACAGTAATCATTACATAATCCCCAAGCAGAAATGGACAGCCTCAACCCAAAGGTTCTTTCAAAACCACATTCCTTCAGAAACAAAGGAAGATAGTTGGACAGTGGGCCAGAAGCCCCAACTTCCACGGGCCTCATCCAGGCACCCTTCAGGAGCAGCGCTGGGAAAGAAGTCATTGGGGGACCAGGAAAGATAAGGACAGAGGCAGCTAGGCAGAATTGTGGATAGAGGGCCAACCTTGGAACCAAGAAAACCTGTCATCACTGGCCTCAGACCTTTACTAGCTGTGCAGTACTGGGCAGTGCCTTTAACCCCTCACTCTCAATATCCCTTGGTAAAATGGTTCAATTTCCCTTGGGCTCAAAGTGTGTCAGCAGGAAAGGACGTGGTGACTCAAACAGTCTTCATACATCCATCACTCAAGTGGGCTCCACACATCCACCAAGATGGAGGGGCCATGACAGCTGGGCTCAAGGGTTGCAGGGGCCAGTCGGGGCCTGGGGACAGCTTTGTGGCCTTTTAGGTAAAGCTAAGGGGGGGAGGAGAATAGTGGGGGAGAAGGAAGAACACTGGTAAATATTAGTCCTACCATGAGCACCTGTGTTACAGGGAGTGATGATTAAATGAGATAATATTTATAAAGTACTTTATAAACCTTAAAGTGATGTATCAATGCTTTTGTTGTTGTTGTTGTTCAGTAGTTTCAGTCGTATCTGACTCTTCATGACCTCATTTCGAGGTTTTCTTGGCAAAGATACAGAAATGGTTTGCCATTTCCTTCTCTGACTTATTTTACAGATGAGGAAACTGAGGTAAGCAGGGTGAAGTGACTTGTCCAGGGTCACACAGTTCGAGGCCAGATTTGAACTCATTTCTTCCTGACTCCATGCCCAGCAATGGGTCACCTAGCTGCCCAAGGTCTAATAAAAAGGTCTCTAAGGTCCCTCTCAGAGACTGATACTTCATTTCGTGAACTGGAAAAAAGAAAAAAAAACATGAGAGAACTAAATACCTGGGGTGAGGGAGAGGGGAACTGAAAAGAGAATAGGAGGGGGACCTAATCAGGAAGGTGGAGGGGAGGCTGTAGCAAAGACATTCTTTACCTAGCTGGCTACGTGGCCTAAGGCCAGCCCTAGTCCTAAGAACCTGCCTCCAGGTTTCCCAGGAATCTGCTTACTGCTATTGTCAGCAGAGGGGTCACCTGCACTCATCCTCCAGGGTTCAGCTTCTCTTGGTGTTTTGCCGCCTGGCCCAGCCATTGGGACTTTGTCCGCCTTGTCTTTAGCTCCCGTTTTGAAGAGAAACTAACCAAAGATCTCTCTGTGTCTATTCTCGGCACCCCTGTTTACAAAGGCACTAAAGTCCACCAATCCAGCGGAGGAGTTGGCTCTCCAGATGACAGCAACTCCATGCACAGAAATCCATGTGTGTCTCATGAAGGCATAAAGTGAGAATAAAATCAGCCAAAGTCTCCTGCAGTCGATCACATTTCAACTCTGCTCTGGGTAGATGTACCACTGTTTTCATGACTAGAACAAGCCTTACACTCCCTTGGATTTATTCATAGTTGTTTTATCTATGCTCCTAAATTCACCAGGTATTTGCCAAATATCAGAGCTGTAACTAGGGCAAGGCAAATGGGGCTTTGTCACAGGGCGCCAAATTTAGAAGATTCTTGGAGCATCCTGTGGTCCTTCAGTAGAATTGACATAACAGACATTAACATTTACTTAAATGCCCCACAATGTGGCCATCTTTCCAGTAGCAAACCTCCATGGTATCTACCTACCTCAGGTGAGCAAGGGCACTCTTTGGGACACTTCAGAAGTGGTTTGTGGTACTTGTTCAGGTGCAAAAATTGCTAGTTCAATCTGTCAATCAATAAACATTTACTAAGCACCTACTCTGTGCCAGGCACTGTACTAAGTACTATGGATACAAGAAGAGACAAAAGACAGTCCCTGCCCTCAAGAAGCTTACCATCTAATGAGGGAGACAACATGCAAACACATACAAAACTAGCTATAAATAGGATAGAACAGGAAATAACAGAGAGGGGGCCTTGGAACTAAGGGGTGGGGGTTTCCTATAGAAGGAGGAATTTTAGGGGACTTAAAGGAAGCCAGGGGGGTCAGTAGTTGGAACTGATGGAGAGAGACAGACACAGACACAGACATAGACAGAGACTGAGACAGAGAGACAGAGAGAGACAGAGACAGAGAGAGATACAGAGAGACAGAGACAAAGAGACAGACAGAGACAGAGATATAGAGAGACAGAGACAGAGATACAGAGAGACAGAGATAGACAGAGACTGAGACAGAGACAGAGACAGTGAGAGAGAGTACTCTAGGCATGGGAGATAGAAAAAATGTCCAGAGCCACAAGGTGGAACATCCAGGAGGCCAGTGTCACTGGATCAAAGGGTATGTGTAGGGAGCAAGATGTGAGAGGACTGGAAAGGTGGGAGGGGGCCGGGTGAGGAAGGGCTTTGAATGCCAAGCACAGCATTTTGTCTTTGCTCCTGGAGGTAACAGGGAGCCACTGGAGCTGGTTTTGTTGTTGTTGTTTTGCTGGGGGATTGGGGAAAGGAAGGGGGACATCATCCTAACTGATCTTTAGGAAAATCACTTTGGCAGCTAAATGGGGGATAGACTGGAGTGGGGACAGGCTTGAGGCAAGCAGCTTCACCAGCAGCTATTGCAATAATCCAGGGGCAGGGTGATGAGGGCCTGCATCAGAGGGCTTTGCCAACCATTCATTATGAGCTGTGAAGAGACACCTTATTCAACAATCCTAGCATAACTGAAGGTGAGCCCAGGGCTCTAAGGTTTGGGGGCTTCAGGCCCAGGTTCACCCTCAGCCCAAACCCCTTGCTTCCTCCCACTGGGCGGTGGTCCCTCTCCAAGGTTCTGTTCCACACTCAAGCAACTTGTTGTGACGCCGCCTCTATCAGCTCTACACAGAGACTCCCCTGAAGCCCAGATACTTCCTTCTTCCCAGTCTGTCCGAGGTCAAGTGCAATAGGGAGAGAGGGAATAGGCATCTATAGAGTCTATTATTATATGCATAGTTGAGCCTCACAACATCCCGGGGATGTAGGCACTGTTATTATCCCCATCATCCCACATAGGAAGAAACTCAGACAAGTGGCTTAAGTAACTAGCTCAGAACCACATAGCTGGTAAGTGTCTGAGGTTGGCTTTGAACTCGTCTCCCTGACCACAGGCCCAGGGCTCTCTCCACTACACCACATAGCTGCTGACAAACCCTGAGGAATGCTGGGTAGAGTCTATTTACTTACAGATTTTCCTAAATCTTGTGTTCCCATAGTAATGATACAGGAGCGGTGAGTAGCAGGGTTAGGCAAGCAATCAACTTCTTGGGTTTTGATTTGGTTTGGTGGGGTTTTTTTTCAATTCAACATACATTTATTTTAAAAAGAAATTTGTATTCATATCTTTTGTTTTTATATCACTTATATTTCCCAATGTATCCTTCTTCCCTCCCACTCCCAGAGAATCATCTTTCACAACAAAAAGCAAAGAAGAAGAACATGGTTCAGCCAACCTGACCAATTAATATAAGTCAGCCACTACACTCCTGACACCCCATCTCTGCAATCTCCTCTTTGGAGACAAACTTGATCGTTGTAATTTCACAATATTCAGTTTCAACAAGCATTTATTAATCACCTTCTATGTACTAGGTACTATGTTAGGTGCTGGAGTTACAAAGGAAAAGAAAAAAAGAAGAAACCATTCCTGCCCTCAAGAAGCTTACACTCTACAGCCAAGCTCAGAGCAGAAGTTTGTTCCACTTAATTGACCAAACTGTTTTCAAGCACTAAAAATCATTTCAACAGAATCCTTGTTTATGTAAACAGTGAAGCAATTCATTTCTATCATTCTCCTTTCTAGAACCCATGTTAGAGCTGAAAGAAACTTTATAAGCTTTTGAGTCTGATACCTTCATTTTATTTGATGTTGTTCAGTCATTTTCAGTCATTTTGACTCTTCGTGACCCCATTTGGGGTTTTCTTGGTAGAGATACTGGAGGGGTTTGCCATTTCCTTCTCCAGCTCATTTTATAGAGGAGGAAACTGAGGCAAATAGGGTGAAGTGACTTGCCCAGGGTCACACAGCTAATATGTGTTTGAGGCTGGATTTGAACTCAGGAAGAGGAGTATTCCTGATTCCAGGGCTGGTGCTCTATCATGCCACTTACCTGCCTCCCATTTCATTTTATAAAGAAGTCAAGAGGCTCCACGAGAAGGTTACCCCAAGTCACGAGTAGTTATTGAACCAGGTTTAGAATACAAGTTCAGAGTTCTTTACTCCATGCCATGCTTTCTTCTTCACAGTTGATACACATAAGGAAGTAGAAGATGATCTAAGATCCCCAAGTTCTAGGTGCCATGTGTGTAGAAAGTGATTTAAAAAAAGAAAAACTATCAGACTTGCCTGGCACCTGCTGTTCTCTGTACGTGACTTTCCATCTGCTGCCTCTAAGACTTGGCACTGGGTGCCCCATGCCTAGAATGCTCTTCCTCCTTAATTACCTCCTCTTGGAATCCCTAGTTCCCTTCAAAGCTCAACTCTAGTGCCAATTCTTCTAAGAGACATTTCCCTTATTTGTTAAACCCCCACTCCCTTAAGCATTTATTTTGTGTATGTCCTCAGTTTATATATCTATGATTTGCTATATCTTCTAGCAGAATGTAAGCTCCTCGAGAGCAGGGATTATCTCCTTTATACATCTATGTCCCTAGCACCAGCATAGAGTCTGGCACATAATAGGGGCTCAATAAACATTGATTGATCAATGCATGGTATTTCCAATCTAAAATAGAAATCTATGTGACAAAAACATAGCTTTGCCTGCCCTCACCCCATTGTTTAAGGTCCTTGATCTCTCCCCATTCCATCTGCTACTTTGCCCATCCTCCCTCCTATTTCTATGGCACCTGTCACCATGGTACCTAGGTGCTTGAATAAACACATGAAGTTAAAAACAGAACCCTATGTGGGAAGAATCACTCCTTTTCAAATCCCTCACCCCCAGGAGCTGTGCTCAAAGAGGTCGTGACAATGGAGATGTCTTCTGAAATGACAGAACCCTGGTTCCTTTCATGGAAGTCGAGAAGAGTGCTACCCAAGTCAGCTAGACAAATATTTATGGATAGTCACAGGATGAGTAATGTCTTCTAAGACCCAGGGAGGAAATAGAGTAATAATCAGATTCATTCCCTTCCCTCAAGCACTCAGACTAAGAGGCAAAACATCCATAAATATACAACCAACATAAGGCAAGAGCCTGTTATAGCAGGACCATTGTACAGCGTTGGCTAGACCAGAGTCCAGTCTCTAGGAACAAAACAATAATAAAAGTATTCCAATGGATTGTACTCTCCTTGAGGTGGTTATTTTCTCCAATAATGGCAATTATCGCTATCCATGCTTGCCTATCTTGTGTGCTTTTGTCCATGTCCCCCCATAAAATCACCACAGGGATTCCACTCAAAGAACTAGGCACCTCCTTTTAGTTCTTCAGACAACAAGAGAACACAGCCTGTCCTTCCCATCCTAAGGCATAGGGTCCTCCATCTCCCCATTCAGTCCTCTTCTTCCCCCATCCCAATGCGTAGGATTCTCCATCTCCCCATTCAGTCCTCGTCTTCCCCCATCCCAGTGTGTAGGATTCTCCATCTCCCCATTCAGTCCTCGTCTTCCCCCATCCCAATGCGTAGGATTCTCCATTTCCCCATGCAGTCGTCGTGTTCCCCCCTCCCAATGCGTAGGATTCTCCATCTCCCCATTCAGTCGTCGTGTTCCCCCCTCCCAATGCGTAGGATTCTCCATCTCCCCATTCAGTCCTCGTCTTCCCCCATCCCAATGTGTAGGATTCTCCATCTCCCCATTCACTCCTTGTCTTCCCCCTTCCTCCCTGTATGTGGACTCTCATCAGTTATCCTTCCCTCTTTCCACAGGACTAACCCGCCTTCTTTTGATCACACATTTCTTTGACTGCCTCCTTTGCACTGCTGTGCCTTTGTGATTTCTTGCTGATAATATGCCATCACCTGCTCACATACCCCCAGGTACTTCTCCATCACCCCTTCTAGTGATCTTCAATTTCAGTTCTTCAGAAGCTGCCATGACATCCCATGACTGCCAGTCACACAGCATTATAACAAGGCAATTGGTATGAATGAGATGGGCCTTTGTTTCAGGGGAAAGTTTGAGGTCATTCAAAGAATTCTACAATTTCTTAAAGATCAACCAACTCTCAATATGAGATCCAGCTCATCATAGGGTGTGTCGAAAATCTCCACAGAGCCGACATGAACATACCACTTTAAAGTTTGGAGAACATTTCACCTTTGGTTTAATAACAAGCCTCTGAAGTAGACACCATAGTTATTATTATCCACATTTTACAGATGAGAAAACTGAATATCAAGGAGATGAGAATTACTTGCTCAGTCACTCAGCTAGTAAATATCTTAAGCAAGATTTATTTCCAATGGACTTGGAATCTAACTTTCTAGCCATTACTCAGTGCTGCAGCTCATAGAAAGACAGTGAAAGCCTTATGTAACCCACTTTCCTTATTATCTCAGGACTTAATTCTGTAGAATACAGGCATAATCAAGCAGACCACAGATATAGACATTAGGAAAGTAGGTCAAGGAGACAGAATACAAAAACACCACAAAACAAACCCCAGTCTAAGCAAAGAATAAGTGCTGAGTGGGACAGACAGATTCCAGGGCACACATTTGAAAAATTACAGGGAATTGTGTGGGTTCTTTATAGGGTTGTCAATATGAATAAGGAGAGATTGGAAGAGAAGATACAACCAAATGAACGAACCTTTCTTGGGCTAAGAGCTAAGTCCTACTTTCCTTCATAAAGACGTCTTAGGATCACTAGAGACAATGGGTTTTACTCTGACAGAAAGTACAGAGGTGAGGAACCTGCAACCTGGGGACCACGTGTGGTCCTCTAGGTCCTCAGGTGTGACCCTTTAAATCCAAACTTCATCAAGTCAAAGGGCCACATTTGAGGACGTAGAGGGCTACATGTGACCTCAAGGACACAGGTTCCCCAACCCTGAACCAGGATGTTGAAGTTAAGAATCCTGAACTCTCTATTCCCAATTCTGTTGTTAATTTTCTATGTAAGCTCAGATAAGTCATCTCACCTCTTAATACCTCAGTTTACTCAAATATGCAAGTAAGAACAAGGTTGGCCCCAAAGAGGAGGTATAGGAGGCCTCCTCTCCCTGCTCCTTTGCAGAAGTGGAAGTCCATGGGGATGGAAGATTACATGTTACATCAATTTTTTTGATACATTGATTGGTTTTGCTGAATTTCTTTTCTTTAAAAAAAAAATTCTTTATAATAAAAATGGTTCTCTAGGAGGGAAAGGGATACAGGAAAAAGTTTAGGCAAATGATATTTTTAAAATCTATTTAGAAAAGAAAAAAAATGTGACCTTCAAAATTAATCACGTTCAGATGTGGCCTCTTTAGGGTAGAATGCTGTGAGGTTGTTATCTCCTTAATACTAGGCTCTATAACTCGTTAATACAGTCTAACATTGCACTAGAATTGTTTTTTCAGCTGGGTCACAATGTGAGTTTATGTTGAGCTTTCAATCAAACTCCTAAACCCTTTTTCACATGAAGTGCTGTCAAAAATCCCTAGCAAGCCCAGGGTTGCTGTGAGCATAATAAGATTACGTAAAGTCCTTTGAAAAGGTAAAGGCACTAAAAATATAAGGTATTATTAGTTTAGTCCTTAAGTGCAAAATAAAAAAGTCACTCCCATATAATTTCATTTCCACTCCTTCTCAGGGGACAAAAGCTGCCCTTGTTCCTGCTTTCTGGGGGTGATTCTAGAAAGAACTGGAGGGGAACAAGGGAACCTGTATAAAGCATCTAGAATCCAGCGTTCCAGATACTATCTAGCCAACACAGGGCAAATTGTGTCTTTGAACTGGACATGCAATTCTACTACTGCTTCAGTGGAAGGAAGATTTTCTTGTCCAGGAAGGTTTGGTTAGTGCTGGGCCTATAGGATCAATCTAGCCACAGACAGGCCTTCACTGATATTGGATTCTAGGGTTTTGTTTCAAGGCCACCAAACTCTTGTTCTCTCCTTAGTCAGCTCTGGTGTCCAACCCTGACCCACTTAATGGAACCCAGTACAAAGCAGGAGCCATTGTTCAGGGCTGGTCCTACAATGGGGAGGTGGTACAGCTGTGCCCTTCCCCTTACCTGGATGGCTCCCCCTCCTCATCTCTGCCTCCTGGCTCCCTTCAAAACCCAGCTCAGTTCCCCACTTCTGCAGGAGGCTTTTCCTATTGTTCTGCCTCATTCTGAGATGATCTCCCATTTAACCTATACAGATGTTTTCTCCACGATTAGAATGTGCCTTTCTTTGTATCCCCTGATGCTTAGCAAGTGCTGGAGGCCCATAGAAAGCACTTACTAAATCCTTCATCACTGACTGTCCTTGACTTCACACACAGTAGGCTCAAAGGAGGCAAGGCCCTGTATTCATAAGATTATACATCTACAGCTGGAAGGGACCTTTGAAGTCATCTAGTCTAGCCCCTGTATGTTACAGATTAAGTAACTAAGGCCTGAATTGGTTAAATGACATGCCCAAGGTCACATAGTGTCTAGGATAAGATTTGAACTTCTATATCGTCATGGATAAAATTTAACAAAAGGGTAAACTGAGGTAATTCTCTACACAAGATAACATTTACTAAATGGGCATGCTGCCTGTCAAATAATGGGTTAGTGGCTCACCTCCATTTATGCCAAAGACCCTGAGCAAAAGGATAGTACCTCTTTTTATAGGTTGAGGGGAGTATAGAACAAAGAACAGAATACAGTAAACGACATCATGGGAATGAGGCCAACGTGGTTGGTTACAGCATTGAGGCAGAGGGAACAGTATGATTGGTTGGAAGTTTGATAATGGGAGATGGCAATGACTTTTCTTCTCTCATGAGACTAAGCAGTTCTCTTTCTTTGAGCGCAGTTGCAACGTTTAGAGATAACAGAACAGACCTTCTCGGACAGTAAATCAGACATACTTGAAGAATACCTTTGTGTCATAAAGATACTAGACCCAACTCTGTTGTGGTCACACCATCCCCCAAGGTCAATTAAATTCCTTGAGACAAGAATAGATCAGTGACTGGATTTTTAAGCTTAACCCATTACATGCCAACTCCATCTCCAAACTGAGTTCAGAGAACCATGACTTAAGCAGTTATAGGACAAAAGCAATTAATTGTAACTAGGATCAATAAATAAATGATGCAGGATCTATTCAATATACAGTAACCTCTCTCTGCTCCCCCCTAACCCATAACTTTCTCATAGCACTCAGGAGAAACTAGTGAAGCCTAAAAGGCTTGGCTTTAGCGCCTTCAGAATCCCTTTGCCTTCATGGCCTGGCATTGCTGGACAACGGGGCTACTCTCTGCACTGAGGCATAGACATCACCCATTCTCATGCAGGGGCCTTTCCACTGTGGTTGACAGAGCAGGCTCATTCTTGGAAAAGATGCATCTTTCCATCAGTGCTTTCCCACATCCTCTCTAATGCAATTTAGCAAGGAGAATTACTGAGGAAGTTGCAGGACCAGCCTATGGGCTACTTCAGTTAGATCCTGTTGAGGACTACAAAGCACAATTGGGGATTTTCCTCATTGGACTATCTACTAAAAAACGTTACTATGCCTTGTTTCATGGTGTAGCAGAAACAGCTCTGATTTTGGAGTCAGGGGACCTAAATCTGAATCCTGATTCTACTCATTATTCTCAGGGCCTCAGTATTCTCATCCATAAAATGAGAGGAGCTAGATTAAATGACCTCTAAGATCCTTCATAGCACTAAATCTGTGGTGCCATTATGACCTCAGTGACATTTAGGCAAGAGATTTCCAAAATATTGCATCTCCTCTCACTGCACTCCCACAGAAGGCATGTCTCTTGTGCCTGGAATGCACTCACTCCCTTCTCACATCTGCCCCAGAATCTTTACTTTTCTTCAAATCTTAACTCAGGTACTACTTCCCCCTTGAGGTCTTTCCTGAGCCTATCTCACACCTCTTATCCCATCCCACTCCCCCCCAAAAATTACCTTATACATCCTTATTAATATGTAATTTCCCTTGATGGAATGTAAGCTTCTCAAGAACGGGAACAATTTCATTTTTGTCTTTGCCTCTCTGGCACTTAGCATAGTTCCTGGCATGCCGTAGGCCTTTAATAAATAATTGTTTAGTGATTGGTTGACTTAAGAGTGTACAACAGGAATGGCCCTTAAGATTCAAAGGAAACCCTTAGGTGAGCTCTGAGAAAAGTCCTGAGGAGCTGGGTCCAGATGTTCTGTCTGAGAGGTGTGGGGAGCAGCACGAGGTCATTATTATATCTCAGGAGGAGGCAGGCCTGCGTGGTTTAAGGGATGGCAAAGGTGGGGGGAGATGGGTGCCCGGCTGCATACACACACACACACACACACACACACACACACACACACACACTTTGCACTTCTTGTTCTAGAAATAATAATGCAGTCCATTGCCCTCTGGGTCCATCCACCATCCCAGTGACTCCCCAAACCAAAGTCCTCTTCTCAGGCTACCAGTCCCCTTTGTGTTTTGCCTCTTCAGAATATAAATTCCTTGAAGGCAGGGACTGTCTCTCTTTGGTGTTTGTATCCCCAGCACTTAGCATAGTAAATGTTTAATGAATGCTTTTTTCATTCACTTACCTAGCCCAACTCTCCCGTCTTACTGAAGCTCAGAAAGGGAAAGTGATTCATAGAAGGGAAGGGAAGGAGGGAGGGAGGGAGGGAAAGAAGGAAGAAGAGAAGAAGAAAGGAAGAGAGAGAAGGAAGAAAGAAAAAGAGAGAAAGAAAGAGAGAGAAAAAAGAAAGAAAGAAAGAAAAAAAGAAAGAAAGAAAAAAGAAAAAAGAAAGAAAGAAAAAGAAAGAAAGAAAGAAAGAGGGAGAGAGAAGAAAAGAAGGAAGGATGGTATTCATCAACCCTAAGGAAGGGAAGGAGGGAGGGAGGGAGGGAGGGAGGATTTCTAAAGCGCCCATGTGCTAGGCGTTTTGCAAATACCCTCTCAGTTGATCCTCAAGGGAGGCACTATTATTATCCCCATTTTTACAGTTGAGGAAATTGAGGCAGAGGTTAGGCAATTTGCCCAGGGTCACACAGCTATTAAGTGTCTGAGGCCAGGCTTGAACTTGCTTCTTCTTGCCTCCAGGTCTGGCTCTCTACCATCATGTCACTTTTTGTGCTACCATCAGTAATGTGATCAATCGTACATATGCCCCCGCCTCCCCCCGGCACCTAGCTGCCTACCTTCCTGGCAGAGGAAGTTCTATCTAGGACCTCCCTATACCAGAGAAATCCTGGGTCCCATCTTTCTCCCTCTCTTCAAAATGAACAGAGAGGGCCTAGGAAGCAAAACAAAACAGCAGAAGCAAAGCCCAGAATCTTATGCCTGGTAAGAGAGCTACAAGAATCCTTAAAAGGAGATGATTCTTCCTTTGCACAATCCCATTAATGACCCACGTAACAGAAATAGTAACCCTGCCAGGAGGAAAAAACTACTTTTTTTAGATGCCAGCCACACAAAAAATAAACGAGTTGGATTGAACAAATGGAGCTCTGCTAGGCCGGGGACTCTCAGTCAAGTATCTGCCCTCAGCACTCCTTGACCATAGCCTGACCAGACATTGGGGAACTGGAGAAGAGCAAATCTGTAGCCCCCAACTGGGTCCCAGGATGCCCAGTACGCTACTTCTCATCAATGTCATTAATCATCTGGGAGGACAAGGCAGGAGGGGCCCATTTCAATTCCCAGAAGAGGGAAAAAAAAAACCACAGGCATCTAAATAGCCAATGGAATTGCTGAGCATGTCTGGGGATCAATGCGATGTAATCACCACCTGTTCCAAAACAGGTGTCCCTCAGTATACAACAGGAATGTGCGTTACAGCCTGTGAAGTGTAAGCTAGCTGGTAAATCACATGCTACTTTCTCTTGGACTTGTATTAATTACATAAGAAGAGATTCTTTCCTAAGGCTCAAAATAACCTATCCCTGCTTAGTGATAATAATAGCTCACATTTATAAAGGTCTTTATAGTTTACAAAGCACTCAAATATGCTCTCGCATTGGATCGTCATATCAGCCCTGGAAAGGAAGAAAAATGTCCCGTTTCTCTTAACGTTTTTATGAGCCGGGTGGGTAAGGAATGCTAGTATTATTCCCATTTTATAGATGAAGACATTGAGGCTCAGAGGAATTATTAGCTATAGATGGCAAAACTAAGTCATGAGCTCAGGCTTTCTGTCCAGTGACTCTCCACCAAGTAGCACTACTTACTGATGTCAGTGTTTGTGGCAATGATTGTAGTTGTAACTAAAGTTTTCTTTACTATTTCTAAGTGTCTTAATAAAGCAGAATGAGAAAGAGATCATATGAAGAAGAAGGGAAGGGAAGGGAAGGAGAGAGTAGGGAAGGGAAGAGAAGGAGAGAGGAGGGGAGGAAAGAGGAAGGAAAGCTACTTTACAGCATAATAAAGGAGTTCCACTCTACTATTTCCCCTCTGCCATTGGTCACCATCCAATCCTTTTCCTCAGTCTGACACAAAGTTTATATAAGCCATAGAAGGAAGCCAAGGCCTCTGACCTCAGAGCCCATGACTATTTTTAATTTATCCTTCCTAGTTTAAATGCATGTGGGGAGAAGAGAAATTTGGTTATAGTTGCAGGAATTAAGAACCATTTGTCTACTCAACCCTACCCACTCCAGGCTTTCTGATTGAAGTTATAAAATGTTCTGCATGTACTTAAACTAGCTGGTAGTGGATGAAGGGAATTGAAAGGCATTTACTCACATTAAGGGAAATATCAGGCTGGCCTGAGAGAGCTGCCATGAGGAGAAGCAAAGCCAGTTCAAGACCTCAGACTTTAGGAACTCTCCCTGTAGCAAATGGATGTGGTTGTGAGTCTGGCTCACAGAAGAATTGACATGTCTCTGTGGCTGTGGAGTAGAATCACAAAAGTGTTGTCAACACTCCCCTGGGAGAAAGAGGGAACCTAGTCATTTCAATCTAAAAGAAACCCAGCAGATGTTGGTAGCAATTTAGTGGATAATAAGCAGATAATTGTCAACATAATGAAATGATCAGATTGACTCTGTGTCTTTTTTTAATTGATCCTATTTACAATTAATTGATTTTGTACTGTTACTGCCTAAATCATGGTTCTTTGTCTCTTAACTCAGCTCAGAAATTCAACTGACCTGTAATGGGTTAAGTTTAGAAATCCAGTTCTCCTGCTAATCACTACTCTATTCTTGCCTCAAAGAAATTTGTTATCCTTGAGGGATGCAGGCGGACACCAGGGAGTCTGGTACACCACCAAGCTATCCTTCAAGGATGTCTGGTTTATTTTCCAAATTAAGTCTGGTCCAATATCTCTAACCTTGCAAGTGGACGGAAACAATCATTTTTTAGTCACAGGAAGGAAGGAGGGAGCCAATTTCTAACCAGTCAAATTGTCCCCCACACCTCAGTTCTATAATTAATCATATTGATTTTTCCATTCATGATGTTAAACTTTTGCAACCAATCATATCTTGTTCCCTACCTACAAAGTCCTTTTCCCTGTTCTGTACTCCCCAAAAACTGTAAAAAGTTGCTGCCCCCCTCATTTGGGGTCTTAGATTTGCTGAGGAAGCTAAGATCCTATTTATTGGTAAATTAATGCTTTACTAATAAATTGATGAAGCTCAGAATTTTGGCCTCAGTTTATTATTAATCAGCTTACTTTATTTTGACCACAACAATAGCATAGCAACAGGTCAATGCCATCTGCCCACCAGCAAGAATGGAGAGGAGTCCTTGCTATCCTGCTGGCTTTGCTTTGAGTTAATGCACCCCCTGGTTTGGTCTGTTAAAAAAAAATAATCCATAACTGATGTAGATGAGTTAGAGTTTTGATTAAATGTTGACCCAAGCTTGTGTCAGTCCTTGGTGGCATTTTCAAGAGCCCACAGTGAAGAGCCTTTGGGCTATACACATGAATGGGTTAAAGGGAATTGGTAGTGGGACTGATAGAGAAACCAAAAGAAATTAAAACAAGTGATGCCCTAAGTCTTCCCTCCTTCAGGCTACATCACACCATCTCTGGGAAGAATATTGAAGACAGCAGCTTGTCAGAATGTAAGGTCATATAGGATTATTATGGGCCCCTCTCAGGCCTTCAGTATTTCAGACTCAAATTCCCACAGGGTCTAATTTATAACCAGAAAGTCTCATATCAAAACCCACAGAGATTTATTTGGGAAAAAAAGGAATACAACTGGCAGAGGGCCATCCTTCTCCCTGGGTAGCTTTGTCAGGGCACAGAGCACCTGCTGACTTCTGAAAGCAACAAGGGAGAAGAAATCTGGCAGTAGGCAAAGCTATCAGGGCCTTCTGTTTTGGTCTACCAGCAACTGTTTATGGGATATCTGTTATATATCCAACACCATGCTAGTCACTAAAATGCTTATGCCCCTCCTCTCAAGAACCTTGAAATTTAGATTATAAAGATAAGACCAACACCACTGGTTACCAATTACCAAACGGTTCTAGGCAGAATACATACATATGTGTGTGTACAAAGAACATCTAGTATCCAAATGGTCAGCAGTTGGGTAGAAAAATCTATAGAGTTCAACAATCAATCAATATGTATATGTGCATATACATGTATATATGTGCAGATATGTATATGTGTACAAGTGTGTAGGTATTTGTGTGTGTGTATATGTATATATATGCAAATAGGGATAATGATAGCACCTATCTCCCAGGATTATTGTGACAATAAGAAGAAAGGAACAGCATTTATTAAGTACCTACTGTTTGCCAGGAATTGTGCTTAAGTGTTTTACAGATATTCTCTCATTTGATCCTCATTTAAACAGGAAACAAGTGATAGTTTTATCTTTGCTTTCTAGTTGAGGAAACCGAGGCAGAAAGAGGTTGTGATTTGCCAAGAATTGCACAACAAGTGTCTGAGTCCAAATAATAATCATTAATAATGGGTAACACTTATATAGTGCTTACTACGTGCCAGGATAATGCTAAGCACTTTATAATTACTGTCTCATTTGATCCTCACAACAACCCTGGGATGTAGGTGCAGTTATTATCACTGTTTTATAGTTGAGGAAACTGAGATAAACTGAGGTTAAGTGACTTGCCCAGGGTCACACCGCTAGTAAGTGTCCGAGGTCAAATTTGAACATAGGTCTTCCTGACTCCAGGTCCAACTCTCTCTCCATTGTACCAATTAGTCATTAAATAATCATTGTAAGGCTCTTTATCAACTTTAAATTGCTATATAAATTCCAGTTATTACATGTACATACCTGTGCATATTTATATACTCACATGATGTTCCTGTATACACATATATATACATATGTGTATGTATTTATCCATAGAGATGATATAGCTATAGACATAGGCATGACTGTGGACATAGATATGGATATAATATATGATACTGCATGGCATGTTATGATATGACATGATGTATTATATGACATGGCATGAAATGACATGATATGACATGACATGATATGATATATTGTATGGCATGGTATGACATATGATATGGCTATATCTTGGATAGTCCCTGCAAAAGGACAATGAAACATTGAGCTGGATCCAGAATTGAACAGGACAAGGCGAACAGTCTTTGGGAAAATCACAAGATTCTTTTAATGTTGCCAATCTTCTCCCTGAACAAGAAACCTTTTGGATGCCAACCTTCTTGAGAAGAGGCACATGGCCTAGTGGACAGGTAGCCAGTCTCAAAGTCAGGAAGACAAAAGTTCTACCCTGCTTCTGACATACCTGTGGGTGAGTCACTGAAGCTCTCAGTGTTATAAAAGTCACAGAGGAAGCACAATGTGCATCAGCAGAGTTTCCTTATTGTCAATTCCCTATATCCAGTTACCTATATCCATGAGATCACAGGCCCTGTCCTTATCCCAGCTTTGAATCCCAATATTCTTCTAGCATGCTGCATGGCTGTAAGTTATGGGACCCTAGTCTCCAAATAGTCTAAAATGAAGATCACCGAGAAGACAATGGAGAGGTATATGGTGTACACAATGAGCCCAGAGCACATAATAGATGACAAATTCCAGAGGAGAAGCCATAGGAAGGATGTCCTCCACTGATGGGGGATCCAAAGAGAAGAAACAGTCAGGAGAACAAGGGGAGACTACAGTCAGAGAAGCCAGATAGGAAGTTACTGCAGTGATTGAATTAAGGAGTACCTAGGGCCTGGACTAAAACATGGTAGCAATGCCAATGTGAAGACCAACATCTTGTATTTAATCTTATATAATATTACCTTGTCTAGTACAGAACTTAACACAGTGTCTGAACCATAACACGCACTTCATAAATGTTTATTGATCGATTGACTGACAGTAAGCTTTTGAGAGAGCAGCTGGGCAGGTCAGTGAATAGAGTGCCTGGCCTAGAGTCAGGAAGACCTGAGTTCAAATCTGAGCTCAGACACTAGTTGTGTGACCTTGGGCAAGTCACTCTACCCTGTTTGCCTCAGTTTCCTCAACTCTCAAATGAGCTGGAGAAGGAAATGACAAACCACTCCAGTATCTTCGCCTAGAAAGCCCCAGATGGGGTCATGAAGAGTCAGAAATGACTGAACTACAAAAGCTGTTTAGAAAGTCCTACAGATTTATTATAATTATTGCCTCTTCTAGAGAATGAATCCAAACGTACTTTATTATCTGTGTCTTATAAGTATTTTAGGATCACAGACTCAGTGCCAGAAGGATCTTAGAGATCCATGACCCCCTCATTTTACAGATGAGGGATTTAAGACCCAAAATGGTTACATTCCTTGATCAAGATTCCCCCAAGGAGCAGAGGCAGCAGAAATGAGATCTGAGCACACATCATCTTCTTTCCACTGTACCTACGATAAACCTTTATAATCCACCCACCTCCCCACAGACAAAAGGAACTCAACAAGCATTGTCCACCAGTCATTATGTGCAAGAACTGATTGAATCAGGAGGCTGAAGACCACTGGGTTTCTAGGACCGTAGCTCTGGAAGTCAGTTTCTAGCTTGTCCATTGCTTTGGACGTGATCATTCAGGGGACAAAGAGACCATGCTTTCAAGGCAACAACTTTTAAGGATATTGTAGTGCTTTTTGGAGCCTGCTTTAAGACTTCCTAGTCTATTGTCACCATTATAATATATAAGAAACAACAATAGGAAAAAAAGAAAAACGACCGAACAAAATCATTCTTTTTTAGGTTGTTAGAGTCGATCATGAAAGTCATCATGGCATGGTGGATAGAGGGCTGACCTTGGAATCAGGAAGACCTGGGTTTGAGTCATTTCTTTGACATGTACTAATTTATGTAACCATGAGTAAGTTACTTAGCACCTCCATGACCCACAGGCAATTCTCCTATACTACAAGTTCCAGATCTGCCACACTGAAGATATCATTTATTGTTCAGTCATTTTTTCAGTTATACACAACTTTTTATGATGCCATTTAGGGTTTTCTTGGCAAAGATACGGGACTGGTTTGCCATTTTCTTCTCCAGTGACAGATGAAGAAACTGACGCAAAACAGGTTAAGTGACTGTTATGGGAATCTAAAGATCTTCCCTGCCCCTAGGCCCGTTGCTAAAGTGGCTACGTGACTCTGAGGACCCTTGGATATTTGAAAGTATACTCTGTTCCTTAATAGGCTGAATGTGGTCACATGGAGCCTGTGGCGCCAGGCT
>CM053585.1:64440011-64465968 GCA_028646515.1 Pseudochirops corinnae | reverse complement strand
AAGGGGTGTGTGTGTGTGTGAGTGTGTGAGTGTGTGTGTGTGTGTGTGAGTGTGTGTATGTGTGTGTGTGAGAGTGTGTGTGTGAGTGTGTGTGTGTGTGTGAGTGTGTGTGTGTGTGAGTGTGAGTGTGTGTGTGAGAGTGTGTGTGTGTGTGTGAGTGTGTGAGTGTGTGTGCGTGTGTGTGAGTGTGTGTATGTGTGTGTGAGAGTGTGTGTGTGAGTGTGTGTGTGAGTGTGTGTGTGAGTGTGTGTATGTGAATGTGTGTGTGTGTGTGTGTGTGTGAGTGTGAGTGAGTGATATGATCAGACCTGTGCTGAAGAAAAATCTCTTCAGTGTTGAGGGATTAAGTTTGTATATTTATAATTATTCCTTCTGAAATCAATATTCTATGTAAAGCTAATTTGACTGTTCATGGTTAGTGGAACTGGGGTTCAGCAGATCCCCCCTACCCTCGGGGGAACAATATTGATAGGAGCAGGAGCCATAGGCAGAGAGCCTAGACTGGGGGTGGGGAACCTGAGGCCCTGAGGCCCTAAGGCCACATGTGGCCCACTAGATCCTCAAGTGAGACCCTTTGAATTCAAACTTCACAAAGGGCCACACTTGAGGACTTAGACGGCCACATGTGTCCTCAAGGCCACAGGTTCCCCACCCCTGTCTGGACACCTCTCCATGCCATTAAGGATAGCGGACAACCCTGGGGGAAGGGTTACATTGAACAACATGGCCTTTGTAATGTTAATGAAATTTAAGATCTTTGTTGCCCATTAATAGGCCTCAGGTAGAGCCCATTAAGGGAAGCTTGCTTAAGGGAGGCTTGCTTGTAGGAAGGCTTTCACACCTTTTGCTAATTTCTAATTAGGTACTGAGTCAGGAGGGTTGTGATGCCTGCTGGCTCTGAGAAGTATATATATAGACTCTGAGTTGGTATTTTGCTTTGGGGGCTCACTTATGAGAAGGATCTTGTGATTCCTTGCTTGAGATTCCGAATAGTGGTATGTTCAGAGCTCCCCTCCTGCTCAGATGTAAAGGTTCTATTGATTCAGAGATGTATGTAAAGTGTAGAGTAATATGGCTTTGATTCAGACAGTCAGAGCCCTGTCTGTTGGTCTTTATTTCTCTGCTTGTATTTTCTCTGAAGTTCAGGGTGCTGACTTTTCCCTTGAACTGGTGAATGTAATTAAAAAAAATTGTTGACCCCTTAAACAGCTATCTTTTCCTAGTAAAGCAGATCTAAGAACCTGTGCTAGCAGCCATCTTGGGTATGCCAGTGTGGTTGCTGCTACAGTGTTCAGGCAGTGAGGGCCACAGGGGTCTGTATTACATATGGAGCCTTGTCAAGTATGAATTGCCTCCTTTGCTTTTGTGGGGACCCCTGAAGAGATTCTCTGCCCAGGATTTTTGATTTTTATGCCATTCTAGTCTCCTAGAGAAATTTGGCAAAATAGTTTGTTTAGATTGTAAATGTATGGTTGCCTTTTTCACTCTGGTCAATGTTCATTCACAAGTCAGATCTATTGGTATAATTTTGTGACCATTTCATTTTTTGATTGCTTTACTGTTAAATACTGATGCTTTTAAAATTTTATTTTATGTTATTTTTCTTTTTGGAGGAGAAAAGGTGGGCAATTGGGGTTAAGTGATTGGCTCAAGTCACTTGGCCTGATTTGAACTCAGGTCCTCCTGACTCCAGGGCCAGTGCTCTATTCACTGTGCCACCTAGCTGCCCCAATGACTTGGCTAGATTTGGTCACATAGCTAATAAGTGTCTGAGACCAGATTTTTAACTCAGGTCCTTCTCTCTTCAGGGTTGGTGTTCTGTCCACTGTACCACCTAACTGCTCCATGATGCTTTTTTACTCTGTTTAGTTGTATATAAGATTTGATATATTGATATATTCTCTATTACTAAGTCCTGTGTAAGTATTAACGTTAAATTTAATGTGAAGAATCTGGAACCTCTAGATTGCTACTGTCTAGTAGAAATGTTCATGTTCTTTTTGCATTTAAGCAGACCTAGACCACTTATATTTTGTGAGACCACTCTACAGCTGTCTATGGGGAAAGTGCCTAAGACTCTAATCTATAAGAGGCTGTCATTCTTGGCTAAATGAGACTGCTTATCTCATTGTCCTGATGGGTGAGTTTGTAATTCCATTTGGTTTGTCCTGGTGATAGCTAGGATCCATAGGGAAATTTAATGAGTTCTTTGGGATAAGAGATTCAGAAGAAATTGCCTGGAATTCTATTGGCATCATCTATGCTAGAGGGACCCATAGGGAATTTTAGTGTGCCTTGTGTAGAAAGTGACACTTTTCATGTAGTTTTCAGTTACATGGCCTGATTCACTGAGAGAATCGTTGGAAGACTTTCTACCCAGAATAGTTTTCTATTTGAGAAAGGGGCAATGCCCAGGTCCCAGAATCTTGTAAGGAGAGCTCCTTGTGACTTGGGAAGCTCAATGTGGGATCAGATTCGAGCTGGAAGTGAAGTTTTCTTTTTCTTGGCTCACTCTTTTGCTTGTGGGTAAAGAAAGGTCATATAGGCTAAGGCTAAGCAAACAGAGATATCAGGTAAACTTTGTCACATGCTTCTTATTTTGTTGCCTTATTTTGGGGAACTTTGTGAAATGTTCCTTGTTCTGTGAATTTCCAAAATTTGTATTTGGAGATAATTGTGATTTTCATTTGTACGTGGGGGATTGCGTATAATAAAGTAAACTTGGCTGTTTGCAGACTTTATTGTATGGTACTGGGGAAGTAAGTGAAAGGACTTTGCTTATATCTCCCTCAGAGACTACAGAGAACTGTCCTGAATCGGAGATGAGGACTGAGCTTAAACAAATTAAAATTAATATATTAATGTCAATTATAAATATATTAATGGGATATAATTTATGTATATATTCTCCCTTGCCTATTTGCTGGCAATGGCAAATTTCAAACAAGGCGACATGTGTAACCTGGGCTTCTCTGGACAAGCTTAGTTCTCTTAACATGGAGATGCCCTTGTGGGGCCTTTTGAGCATGCCTAGTTTGCTTAACATGGAGCACCATGTGTCCCCTACCTAGTGGGTGGAAGTAGCTTGCTTTGATTGGCTACCTGCCTTTAAAACTGGTGAGACTGAGCTGCAACTAATGACCTTGGAGTGTATTAGACCACCCCCTATAACTGAGGAAGCTCCATTGGTGGTGGTGGTGGTGGTGGTGGTGGTGGTGGTGGTTGGACTGGAGCCATTTGCAGATACCCCCTTAAATGGAGAACCTGGATGGAGAGGTGAAATGTGACTTACCTGGCCTTCAAGCAATGGGAGACACACGTTAGTCCGTGTTACTTTATTATTAACTAGGATAAACGGTTAGAAGCAAAATGTTGAATGAACATGTAGTAGTGAAAAAACACATTTCCCCAATAAATCTGAACCTCTCCCTAGTCAGTTTGTGAGTCTTTACTTGAATTCACCCTCAATCTATTTCAAGAGGTGATGTTCCAATGTCCAATGGCTTCCAACATCTGGGCACTATGCATTTATTAAGTGTTTACTACATGTTCAGCTAGAGGTACAATGCAAAATGAAAGGCAGTCCGTTTACCCAAGCAGCTTGTATTCTAATGGGGGGAGACAGCACACAAAAAGGAGCTGAAAGGTTGCCTGGAGGTACCAAGCTGATGATGATGGTGGTGGTGATGGTGATGATGATGATGGTGGTGATGATGATGATGATGGTGATGAAATATCATTTGTATGATACTTTAAACTTCCCAAAATGCTTTACAAGTGTTATCTCATTATATCCTCACAACAGCCCTGGGAAGTGGTTGATATTATTATCCCAATTTTACAGATGAGGGAGTTGAGGCAGACGGAGGTTAAGTGACTTAGGATCGCAAGTTAACAACAACAACAATCACTAATATTTATGTGGCACTTAATACGGACCAGACCTTTGCTAAGCTCTTTACAGTTAACTCATTTTATCTTCACAACAACCCTGGGAGAGAGGGGCTATTATGATCTCCATTTTACAGGTGAGGAAACTGAGGCAAACAGGGGTTAAGTGACTTTCACAGGGTCACACAGCTAGTAAGCGTCAGAGGCTACATCTGAGCTCAGGCCTTCCTGTCTCCAGGACCAGTCCCCTCTCTGCTGGGCCTTCCTAGCTACTCTAATATTTGGGTGTACACGGTTATAAACTTTTTTCCTGAGAATGTAATGTGGAGGGTGGTTGTGGTGATCGTACATCCTGGATTTTCCAGGACAGTTTCAAGAAAAGAGCATGCTTTTAAATGAGACTGAAGATAGCCTTTGGCAGATTACTGTAGATGTGGAAGAACTAGCAAAATACTTCACCAAATGTTGTTCGCTTAATAGAATGAAATATTACAATTGGCTTCAGCAGAGATTAAATGACAATGAATTGCAGAGACCGCAGAGACACACTTCTGCCTATAGCCGATTCAGAACTAAGCTACAGCAGTTAGATATAGTCTACCTGGGCTGGCTAGGTGACACAGTGAATAGGGCACCAGCCCTGGAGTCAGGAGGACCTGAGTTCAAAACTGGCTTCAGACACTTAACACGTACTAGCTGTGTGACCTTGGGCAAGTCACTTAACCCCAATTGCCCTGCCTTCCTCCTCCAAAAAGAAAAAAAAAAGTAGATATAGTCTACCTTCAGAACTTAGAGAACAGTTATTAAAAAAATTTTTTTAAGATGATTTCTGAGGTGCCTTCTAGCACTCACTATGCCTGTGATCCTCTGAGAATCCCATCAGATATTTTTTGCTGAAAATTCACATTGTTGACTAATACTGAGCTTTACAGTTCTCTAAATGGCCTGATTCCCTTGTTTAAGAACTGTTGGTTAGCCATACCTTACCCATCCTCTGCCTGTAACATTAAAAAAAAAACCTCAAATGTAAACCATGACATATTCTTTCGCAAATTTCACCTTGTTAGTTTCAGTTGATCACTGTAGTCTGTTTAGTTCTTTGGGGATTTCAACTTGTTTAATTAATGTTAAACATTTCTCCTAGTTCATGTATGTAATATGAAATTTTGATAAACATTTCATCTTTGTCTTCCTCTAAATTAGGGGAGCTGGACAGTCCTTAAGCTAAGAATGGTTTTCACATTTTAAAATACAATAAAACTTTATTTAGCTTTCAGGCCATACACAATAGTTCAGTGCACTGGATTTGGCCCATAGACAGTAGTTTGGGGAACCTTGATCTAAATCGCTGTTGCAGTGTTGAACAACAAAAGGTCAAGGACAGATTTCTCAAGCACTCTACTAGAAACCTCATTCCAGGTTTGTATGGACTCATTTAACTCTATATTCTTTGGATCTGGTCACTCAATCAGTTTTGAAGCCCCTTAGACTATAGCCCCCTCCATCTCATGCATAAGGAGACTCTGTGGTGCCTTGGAAAGAAATGTAGGGTTTGGAATGAGAGGACCTAGGTTTGAATCTTAGTTCTGTCATTTACTACCTGTGTGACTTTGGGCCAATCACTTAACTTCAGTGGGACTCAGTTTCCTCATCTGTACAATGGAGTTGGACTGATCTTGAGGCCCCTAAATACATGATTCATCCACTTCAGATTTCTCTCTACTATGTCTTCCCTTGTATTATTTTATAACTTCTTCTTATGACTAATGGAGAGACTGGCCAATGAGGACTTAGAGCATGTTCAGATTTGTCCTTCCCTCATGGGTTATATAGAGACAGCACAAATATTCCTCTCCTGGTTCCAATACAAGGCATGGAACTTCGTAAGCTTATCTTGAACCATATGTGATGGAGGGGCTGGTATACGTGATGATGAAATGTCTTCTAATTGTCTATGGAACTAGAAGAATTAATGAGTGGACATACAGATGGAAAAATCTGCCTCTTGGCTTCTTGTTCTAGGTGGCAAGTTAGACAAGGAACAATGTGAATTACTGGTTGGGTGAGTGGCAGTTGACTATATGCCTCCACTTGGCTGCCATGTGAATGTGAACATATGGTACCTTGGTTTATATTGTGTTTATTCTTTTCTCATCTTAGGTAAATGAATATTCTGAGAGGGGAGTGCCCTATGAAACCATATGGGTTTGGGAGATCCAGAGACCTCTTTGGAAGCCCTTCTAGCAACTAGAGGTAACAGTGGTGACCAACAGAGTATTGGTAGCTGATGACAAAGACACGGATGTCAAAAGATAACTAAGGATGTTAGTAACTCCAGAGACCATGACTTCTTGTGGCAGACAAAAGTATTGTCTATGGACTCTAGAAACTGTCAGAGCTCAGGAGCGAGCCGCTCCTAAGGGGAAACTCATGATGGTTCTACAAAGGGAGAAGGGGGCTTCCAGTGCTTAGTTTTTATCCTTCCTTACTATTTTGGGGTCAAGGTACAATGTGCCTGACTGTGGGTGGTCAGACCAATACAGGCTTGAAAGGTTCCACCACTGGTCAGGCATGAATAGTTTATAGGACCTTTAGGAGGGAGATGTCTCTTAATTTGTGCATCTCATGTTTCTTTTGAGCTATTGCAATTCTGCTTTGCTCATTGAGCACAGAGCCTTCTTTGATGTGGGCACACCATGCTGGACATTCCTTTGCCAGTGTCTCACAATCAATTCCAAAGTTCTTCAGAGAGACCTTGAGAGTGTCCTTGTATGGCTTCTTCTGACCACCAGGTGAATGCTTGCTCTGTGTGAGTTCTCCATAATTTAGTCTTTTTGTCAAGCATATGTATTTGCATTTGAATAATGTGGCCAGTCCATTGGAGTTGTGCTCTCTGAAGCAGAGTTTGAATGCTTTTCAGTTTAGTTTGAGTAAGGGCTTCAAGCCTTGAGTAAAGGCTGGTATCTTATTCTCCCAGCTGATCTTCAGAATCTTCCTAAGACAATTAAAAAAAAAATGATTGAGTTTCCTGGCATGGTGCTGGTAGACTGTCCAGGTTTCACAGGCATTCAACAATGAGGTCAGCATGACAGCTCTGTAGACCTTCAGTTTGGTAGTCAGTCTAATGCCTCTTCTTTCCTATACTTTCTTTTGGAGCCTCCCCAAAACTGATCTATCTCTGTCAATGTGTGTGTCAACCTCATCATCTATGTGTACATCCCTGGAAAGTATGCTACCAAGGCAAGTGAACTTATTCATAGGTAAGTGAACTCATCAATATATTAAAAATTTCTCCATTTACTTTGATAGTTCCATGTATGGATGGTTTGGTGGTGGTTGGTAGGGAAGCTCTGTTTTCTTGATGTTAATTTTTAGACTGAAATTAGCCCAAGCAGCAGAGAATCAACCCATATTCTGTTACATCTCAGCTTCACAGGCTGCATTGAATGCACATAACCTGCAAACAAAAAGTCGCACATGAACTCTCCCTCTACTTTAGTCTTGGTTTGTAGTCTTTTCAAGTTAAAAAAAAAAATTTACCTTCAGTGCAGTTGCTGATCTTGATGCTGTTTTCATTCTTGTTGAAGACATCTGATAACATCACAGAAAATATCGTGCTAAAAATCATGAGAGCAAGCACGCAGACCTGCTTCCCTCCACTCGTGACTGGAAAAGCTCAAGAGCATCATCCATTATCCAGAACCTGTGCAAGCATGCCATCATGCAACTTACTATATTTGGACAAATGACTTGGAGTTGTTAGGCAGCGAACACCACATTGATCACTCCTTGGCCCTTTCTGAAGCCACATTGGCTCTCAGGTAGATCACCATCTTCCAGGTGTCCTATTTCCTTTTTTTTTTTTTTTAAAGAGATGAACAATGGAGGCATTCTTGAACTCCTGGGGAATAACCTTCTCTTATATAACCTGGAAATTTCAGTCAGCTTTTGTATGAGCAGTGGACCCTCTGCTTTGTAGATCTCAGCTAGAATAGAATTAGCACCACATGCTTTGCCACAGGAGAGGAGCCTAAAGGGGATTCAAAACCTCTTCTTCATTTGTAAATTCGGCTAGAGAGGGGTTGACTTAAACCTGATGTAGATATGATCAGTGGCTTTAGCACTGATAGACGATGGTCTATTGAGAACGCTATGGAAGTGTTCAGCCCATTTCAGGATCATGTCCTTATCACTAATCAATGTGGCTCCATCAGCATTGAGGAATTGAGGTGCACTCTAGGTCTTTGACCCATGAATAGCCTTCAGGGCATCATAAAAGTTTGAATTGTTGCTATCAGCATAAAACTGAATTTCATATGCTTTTGTGCTGGGCCAAGAATCCTGCATCTCTCTAAGCTTCACTTGTACTTTGCTTTTGATAGAGTTAAATGCTGCCTTGTTAGAGATGGATGACCTATCCTGCTGGTAAACTGTGAAGTTCTTGTTTTTAGTTTGGCAGCTTCTGAATTTCCCCATCATTTCTGTCAAACTGATCTTGATGTTTGCGAGTGTTCTGGCCCAGAGGAATAAATGCAATGCTGCATACCAGATCTTTCAAAGCTGCCTACTCCTTTTCTTTTCTTTTTTCTTTTAAACATATTTTTATTTAAAGTTTTGAGTTCCAAATTCTTTTCCTCCCTTCCTCTCCTCCCTCCTCCATAAGATAGTATGCAGATATAGGTTATACGTATGAAATCATGTAAAACATTTCTGTATTGGTCATTTTGTGTGAGAAGACACATAAAATGAGTGAAAAATAGCATGCTTTGGTCTGTTTTCAATGAATATCAGTTCTTTCTCTGCAGGCAGATAGTATGCTTCATCATTAGTCCTTTGAAATTGTCTTGGATCATTGTATTGCTGAGAAGAGCTAAGTCATTCACAGTTCTTCATTGAACAATATTGCTGTTACTGTGCTCAACATTCTCCTGGTTGTGTTCATTTCAGTATGCATCAGTTCATGAAAATCTTTCCAGGTTTTTCAGTAACCATCTAGCTTGTCATTTCTTACCACACAATAATATTCCATTACAATCATATACCACAACTTGTTTAGTCATTCCTCAATTGATGGGCATTCCTTTGATCTCCAGTTCTTAGCTACCGCAAAAAGAGCTGCTAAAAATGTTTTTGTACAAATAAGTCCTTTCCACCCTTTTTTTTGTATGTCTTTGGGATATAGACCTAACAGGCCCACTCCTTTTCTGATTCACTGTTGCCAACCATGTTTTGGCTCAGCTTTACCTCCAAGTTAGCATTGTTCCATTCCAGAGAAGTGCTCTAATATGTTGACACCAAGTCTTCTGGTATTCATCTTGCCTTGGGATGGTTGCTTATGTTGAATATGAATAGTAAGTTTGGAGAGGTTAAGTCAGTCCAGCACTCTGCATCAAAACATTGCCTTTGTCACTCTTCTCCTTATTATATAAGTCTATTAAGTGCCAATGTTTGCTTTGAGGGTACATCCATGAAGTTTTATGGAATTTAGGTAAACAGAAGACAGTGTTGGTGATGAGAAAGTCATGACACGCTCAAGTCTTCAGGAGTAAGTAACCATTGCTATTGTGGTTTCTGACTCCATTTCTCCCAAGGACTCCCTGCTATGTCTGATAGCCTGTGCATACTCTGGGGTTAAAAATACCCAGAATTACAAGCCTGTCTTTTTCAGCACATTGATATTGAGGGTCTCATAAAGAGGTCTTCATAAAATTTTTCTTTGACCTCATCAGGATATAGTGCTTTTCTGCAAGGAGCAATCACATTGTCATGAACCTGTCATTCACTCCTTTGGGGAGGCGTACAAGCTTACTGACTAGATTAGTTTTGATTGTGAAACCTAGGCTAGTTTCATGATACACCCCATTGCTACGGCCACTCCAGAAAAACACGTATCAAGCTCCAATAGCAGTAAGCTGGCCTTTGTTTGTCAGCCTTGTTTCTCTCAGGGCTGGTATTTGGATGTGATACCTGCTGAATTCTCTCACAAAAAATCTGTTTGTCTTTAAGGTCTACTGGATTTCCTGTGGTGCATTAAGTGTGCACACATTCTATGTGAGTGGAATCATCTTTGCAAAAGTTTTCATATTTTTTTTGTGTGTGTGTGTTTTGATCACAGAGTAGGCTCCCCACCTGCCACAGTAAACAGACCAAGGTTAGATGAAGCAGACAATTTTTAGGGGACCTTTTCTAGCCCCTTCCTCACACCAGGAGGCAAGCAGTATGATTCTTAAAGGTTGCTCAGACACTGGGGGCTATCAATCCCACTGTTGCTTCCAGTGAGAAGACGATTCTGCAGCCTGGGTTGCCTGTGTGTAGGGTTGTGACTACGGTTCCCAGTGTATCCACATCTGCCTTGTCACTTTGCTGTCACTACAGGATTTTGAGGTAGGTAAAAATGGTAAAACAGTATGGGTGATGTCTTTGGGCTGGTGTCTAAGTTGGGTGTAAGTGAGGTACGGTTGTGCTTTTGGCCTCACCTTCTCTTCGAGTCATCATTGTCCAATGGCAAGACAAAAGTCAAGGCGACTGATGATAGTTTGGGATGCAGTGGATGACCCTGACATCTTTAATGTCTAACTAAGCTCTAAGCACCCCACAGGCCTGCTTCAACTGTCTTTGTGGCTGTCAGTACAAATTGTTCTCATGTGTCTATTCTGTTTGGAGAAGTTTTCACCTGTTTGGGGTTGACACCTTCCTAACTCACCGAAGGGTTGGAGACCTCTTGGTTACCTCCAATCCAATTTAGCCCATCTGTCGAAAAATTTACAGGGGTGTGGCCACTGTGCATGTTATAAGCCAAAGATGAGAGTTGGGTGAATTGGGTAGACACCAATGGTGGATGAGCAGCCCTCACACCAGAGAAGCTAGTCTTCCCTGAACACCCCTACTCCCCATGAGCTTTAGCCATAACCAAGAGCTTTGCTCATACGTAGATATATTACATGTGTCTCCTTTGGTTTGTTTTCTAGCATATGGGTCGTTTGGTTTCCTTGTGGTCATTATTAGAGATGTTTCAACTAATTCTAACCAACTTTTACTTGAGAGTGGGCCAAGTTACCTTGCCCTGTTGTAACCCTTATCTCCCCCAGTTCCTCTGGGTTATCCCCAGAACTTTACACAGAATAGTAGCCTTTCCAGAATCTGGTTGGTCATTGCAAGTAGGATTTAGAGGAAGTGGTCAAGAAAGGGAAGAGGAATACCACATGTGAAAAGATGTTGTTATCTGGTCATTGACAAGGTAAGCTGACTAAGGAAGGGACCATAATTTCTACCTCTCTTAGCAATTAGTCTAGTCCTGGGTGCCTAAAAGATAAACGCCAATTGAAAAGAATGGGTCTATGCTAGTACAGAGTACACTTTAGGATTTGCATCAAAGAATATTTTTCTAGTAGTGGAGGGGGTGGGGTAGGGTATGAAGTTTCTTTTTCACAGGAAGAGCTTAAAAAGTTTCATGTCGGTTATGAATTTTAGCTCCAAAAAGCATCCTAATCTTGTGGAAAATGAACTGGGTATGGGGAGAACTTGACTCTCTCTAGTCTCAGCTTTGTTAGACAAATCACTTCACTAATTTAAGCAGTTTCCTCAAGAGTAAAATGAAGTGATGGTACCAACACCCCCCTGGATGTACCCCATCAATCATGTGCGTCTTGCCAACATTGTACAGTCCCATTAAGTTTGCATCTCCACATTTCCCCAGTAAGGCAGCAGGGGGCAGACGAAGACCATCTTTCAATGGTCCCATTTGTTGGTCCTAGACTTAAAAATGTGAACAGGAGGTCACAGTGACACCCATACCTACAGCCATTATATTTCCATTTGGGCTTAGGGATTTCTGTGATCACAAAGTTCAGGTAAACCAGGCTGCAGGTGTATTTCACCTTCTAGGAATGATGTTTTCCTGAAAAGTTGCTCATTAAGCTGTCATATTTTATATCACACGGAAAGCTTGCTACGTGAAGGATTTCTATTTGAATCCTCTTATAGCCTGAAAGTTGTTTTTGTTAATTGAACAATCAGTTCCTTCATTGCTCTTTTCTATAAATGTAGATAAGGATTTTTCATGTTCACCTAAGTTGAATCACACCTTTGTAGAAAAGATGGTCCTTCAGCTGGGCCTTGAAGGGTGGGTAGAATTTGTAAATGTGGGGAGAAAGTCAGACTTCATCCTAAACATGAGGAACACTGGGAAGATAAATGGAGGCCGAAACGGGCATAGCACTGGCATGGAAAAGTAAGCCAGCAACGTGTTAGATGGAACAAAGCACCAGCATTGGCTGCTGGGTAGGGTAAGGGAAGAGAAATAAGTACATTCTAGACAGGGGGAAGATTGACCCAACTAGAGGGGCAGCTAGGCCGGTGCCATACTGATGGTCCTGGAGTCAGGAAGACCTGAATTCAAATGTGGCCTCAGACACTTACTTGCTGTGTGACCCTAAGCAAGTCACTTAACCTCTGCCTGCCTCAATTTCCTGATTTAAAAAAGTGGGAATAATAGCACCTCGCTCCCAGTGTTGCTGTGAGGACCAAATGAGATATTTGTAAAGCATGTATGTAGCACAGTGCCTGGGACATAGTAGGCTCTATTTAAATGCTAACTTATCTCTTTTATTTGGTTTCTTATATACTCACTGCATAGGTGCGTCTGACTTTCGTTTGTCTAGTTAAACCATGGGTGCCTAATAAATGTTTACTGAATGAATAAATCTGTAAAATGGGCTTAATAATTGCACCTACCTCCCAGGTACTGTTATGAGCATCAAATGAGATAAAATTTGTAAAAATGCTTAGTACAGTGCCTGGAACATCGCAGGCTTTATTTAAATGTTGACCTATCTCCTTTATTTGGTTTCTTACACACTCGCTGCTTCCGTGCATCTGTCCTTCATTTTGTCTAGTTAAACCGTTCTAGTTGTATGTCCTTGGGCAAGTCACTAAACTTTCTTGAATCATGGTTTCTCTGGGAAATAGGAATAATAATAATAATAATAATGATAGCTAACACTGATGTTATCTCATTACAATAACAACCTATGAGAAAGTCAGTCAAGGAGCATTTCAAAGAGGTAAAGAGAGAGAAAACGGCAGGGCTGAGAGAAGTAAGTGGCTGCCGTGGCCACACACGACTAAGGAAGGATTTGAACCCAGGGTGTTTCTTTGTGACTGAAACATTTTAAAACAATTTAAACACTTTAAAATTAGATAGTACCATAGTATCCAAAATTAGGAAAGGGTCGTACATTGTCAGGATGCCAGAAGTGTGTTGTTAGCTCAAAAAACCCACAGTGGGAGGAAGAATAACAGCAAGTATAATGACATATGTATAGTGCTCTAAGGCTCTAAAGCACGTCATGAATATTGGTTTATTTTATTCTCACATCAGCTCTGGAAGGTAAGTGCTATTATTATTCTGATTTCACAGACAGACAACTGAGGCAGGCAGAAGCTAAGTGACATGCCCTGGGTTATATAGCCAGATCGGAACTCGGGTCTCCCCAACTACACGTCCAGTGTTTTATCTACCCAGCTAGGGAAGGTGGTAGGCATATCCCATAGCATTAAGAGGTTGGAAACTTATTAGGTTCGTGATGACTATGTCGTATTGGCTCCAGTTCTGTTGGCATTGAGGAGCCTGTATAGGACTGTATGAACAAGTGTCTATATGCCCTGCAGGAGGGCACTCTGCTACATTAAAGATTATATCCATGTATATGTGCATATATGTATATATATATACAGTACACACGCACACACACACACACACACACACGCACACACGCACACACACACACATAGAATGGACCACTATAGGTCCCTGCCCAAGCTCCACTTAATGGCTGTATTTTGGGCCCTCCTGGCTTAGAATGAATGTCAATGGTAACTGTTTCTCTTTGGAACAGCAGCCCTGAGGGTCTTCCCCTCCCAGCTGGATTTTTTTTTTTTAATCAAAGGTGCCATCCCTTGACTTCCTTCTTAAAGAGGCCTATTCACTGAATGGGCATTACCTCACTCTAAGTGAGTATGTGAAAAGGCCTTAGCCTAAAAGGGCTAGGGTCTCCCATTGCATCCTGGGCCATCTCCAGACAACCTGATGAATATCTGGTCACTGGACTCAGATGACTCTGGAGGAGAGAGTGAGGCTGGTGACCCTGCACAGCCCTTCCTCACTCAAATCAAAGTCAACTGCAAGTCATGTCATCATTTCCCTGATGTCACGGTCCTCTTCAAAAATGAAGGACAAACACAACAACAACAGTGCATACATGTAGACACAAGCATCCATGCACATGTATATATTCAGGTACACAGGTGCTTCATCAGCCACCACCACACCATCTATACATGAACCATCAGCTGCAGCAAATGGAGAAGTTTTGAATGCCGTGGATAAATTTACTTACAATGTATACACTGATAATGAGGCTGGATGCTCACATTGTCAGAGCGAACTCAGTGACTGGGAGGCTCCAAAGTAAAGTATGGGAGAGAAGAGGTATTAGAGTGACTACCGAACTGAAGGTCCACAGAGCTGCTACACTGACCTCATTATTGTATGCCTGTGAAACCCATACAGTATACAAGCACTATGACAGGAAGCTGAATCCCTTCTATTCAAATTGTCTTGGGAAGGTTCTGAAGATCACTTAGCAGGATAAGGTACCAGACACTGAGGTCCTTATTTGAACTAAACTGCCAAGCATTCAAACTCTGCTTCACAGAGTGCAGCTCCAATGGGATGGCCACGTTGTTCCAATGCAAAGCAATGCACAGGGCAAGCATTCACATGGTGGTCAGAAGAAACCACTCTCAAGATCTCTCTTAAGAACTTTGGAATTGATTATATGACATAGGAGACACTGCCATAGGACCACTCATCATGGCATGCCCACATGTGCTCTATGAGCAAAGCAAAACTGAAACAGCCCAAAGGAAATGCAGGGTGTGCAAATTTAGAGATACCACCCCAATTATTCACATGGACTATTTGTGCCTGACCTGCGATAGAGCATTCCGAGCTCGTATTGGTCTGATAAGCCACTGAAACTTGACTCTAGCATAGTGATGTCAGTCTCTTCTAACCAGCCTCCAACATTAAGTAGCAGATGCTCTCTAAATGGAGGGTTATATAGTTAGCATTACCACACTACTAAAAACGGAAAGATGAATCTAAGGCATAACCTGCAGAGGTGAAGGATATAGTACAGTTGGGCTGGTCCCAAAATGATAAAGAAAGGGCATGGAGCTGTAATTGCTTTGGGATTATGCTGAATCTTATGTCTCTATAGCCAATGATGATCTCCTGGGTCTGGGACCAGGGTGGTTGGTGGTGGGCAGAAATGTAGGAAGGCCAGAAGGTCACCGTGAATCTTTGGAGGCAGTGTGTTTTGAAGTTGGGTTGCTCTTGCTTATAGAGGAAAAGTCTTGCTTTTAAAGAAATTTACTAGCAAAAAAACCCCAAGGCTCATCTTTGATCTGGCCCTAAAGGTTTGGAGAATGCTGATTGTCCAGATGCAGGTGGCCGGGCTCATTGCCAGTCTTTTTGAACTAGTCTTTTGGGCAACTTACCCTTGGCACCCATCCAATGTCCTTACTAGCCTTGGACACCAGTGCCTATTATTTGAATGGGAAGCTTGTACTTGTCAGTTTCTCACCATATTCCATTTTGGGGTTGGAAGAACGGGATTGAGAATATTGTATGGACAAACCTTGTATATAGTAATATAGTAAGGCTTCTCACAAAATCATAGTTTTTAAATTTTTATTTGTTATGTCTGTTGAACTTTAAGCAGGAGAGATCAGAGATTATAAGTAGTTCTCATTTACTTCAAAGAAATAAATATTAACCCTTGATATTCAAACAGAAAGAGTTACAATATGTTGCATTTAACAAAAGTATTTTTTTATTTTTAGGAAGAAAGTCTATCAACGTGAGAGTGGCAATGGTAGTTCTCTATATAATAAATAAGTAGAGAGGACATTAAGAATCATCTAGGTTCGACCTACCAATGATGGCAAAAAGCTATTGTGTAGATGATCGCCCAGCCTCTGCTTGAATGCTCTCAGTGATAGAGTTCATTACCTCATGACCATTGGTGGAGAGCTCTAATTGTTAGCAAGTTTTTTTTTTTAATGAGAAGTTGGACATCACTGAAAATTCTCCCCCTTGGCCCCAAGGAAGTTTCTTTCTTCATTTATATGATCTTGTTCTGCATCTTACTCTGTCAGGAGTTGGGTGGCATGTTTCATTTAGGGATTTTTCACATGGACTGCTGCTGGCCAGCCAGCTATCCCTGAACTTGACAAAAGGGGTGCTAATTGCCATTCAACAGCCAGCCTGGTAAAATGAGATGGGATGCATGGGAGACCTGTGACTGGTAATTTCCTGTTTGTAAGTCCTTACCTAGTTCAAGGCACAGTGGATTGAGCTCTGGGCTGGGAGACAAGAGAAGACTTGAGTTCAAATCCAGCCTCAGGCACTTATTAGTTGTGTGACCCTGGGCAAGTCACTGAATCCTGTTTGCCTCAGTTTCCTCATCTGTAAAATGAACTGGAGAAGGAAATGGCAAATCACTCCAGTATCTTTGCTGAGAAACACCCAAATGGGGTCACAATGAGTCAAACATGACTGAAATGATTCAATAACAATAGTTACACCTAATTCAAAGTGAAGGGGAGAGAGAAGGATGTGGTCTGTAAGTAACCAGGTCAAGCTCATGTAGGAACAGCATAGGGAGTTGTAATGGCAAGCAAAATAGGATGTTTTTGCTGTCTTTCTGGACTGAATTTTAGCTAATGAAGTGGCTTTTAACCTTGCCTTTGATTGTATCAAGAGCTTTTGATTGGAAACAGCATATTGGAAACTATATTGCCCTTAATAGGCCTAAGGGAGTTTGAAGATCACCCCTGCCCCTTAGGCTGAATGTAATCATGTGGGAGCCCATGGTGGGAGGATCTTGCAAAGAGGGTGGAACAAGAAGGAATAGAGAACAGCACCAGCAGAACTGGGAGCAGGCAGAACTGAGAGAGAGAATGTTTGTGATGTCGTTGTTCTGTATGTCCATCTGTGTTGCTTTCTCAGACAGACATCCTGTCTGTTCTGTATTGGTTTCTCAGATAGAAAGTGAATTGAGATGGTAGTGCCTGTAATCTGTGTAAATATTGTTGTAACCCTGTTCATCTTTGTTTTCCTAGAAACAGAAACTGTGAAGAGCTTGGAGCAGAGCAGTCCCTGTGGGCTGAGATATGGAGCAGGAGTGTTGAACTGCCTTCCTGTGAATCCAGGTAAGAGTTGGAAGTTGGTCAGCCCATGGAGGAGGAGCAGCCTGTGGAGGAGGAACCTGGGATTTGGAAGTCAGTCTTGAGTTAAGATGAAAGAGGACTTTACTTGAATACTCTATATTGACTGAGGAGATTTGTAACTTGCTGTGACCTAGGGGTGGATGGTGTTTGTGCTTTCTGCTACCCTTTAAGGATGATTGGCTTAAGGATGATTGGAAGCCAGCCTCCTGTCAAGATGAAAGAAGACTTGACTTGGGTACCCTATATTGATTGAGGAGATTGTGACTTACTGAATGATATGTTTTGTTTAAGACTATGTGGCCACTTTAGTAATAAGTCATTATGCTATATTGTTATTAACGTTGTGTTTTAGCTTCTCGAATCTTATACTTTAGTTTATTGTTGAATAGAGAGTTCATTATATTATGTGATTAGACCCTTAAAATAATTCGCAGCAGCAGTCCTCAGGAGAACTGCCTGTGATTGGATTTACAGGAATAAAGCTGGGGTAAATCAGATGATTTGGAGCTGGAAGGAAACTTAGAGGTCATACAGGCTTTTTTTTTGTAAATGAGAAAATTGAAGTCCTGACAGATTAAGTGACTCCCTTTAATTCATATAATGAGCAGCATTTGGATCCAAGTCTCCTGATCCCAAGGCAGGTATTATTTTCCAGACACCTGGACACCAATCAGGTCAGCAGCAGAGTAGCAGGGTTTGAAGAAAAGGCTTCTGCCATCTCTAAGGAAGGAGGCAAGTGACACAAAAAGTCCTGCCAAAAGTTTGTGACATACTCCTGTACATGCTAAGTCCAGAGGAATGTGGGTTCAGATGTAGAGGTCATGTAATAAAGAGGAAACTCCCTAGACATCTTTTTCTTCCACTTATAGGATACTCCTGAATTTCCCTTAGGCAAGTGTACCTTGGGGAAGCTGGTTGGCACAGTGGATAGAACACAGGACCTGGAGTCAGGAGGACCTGAGTTCAAATTTGACCTAAGAAACTTACTAGCTGTGTGACAAGTCACTTAACCCTATGTGCCTCAGTTTCCTCATCTGTAAAATGCAGTGAAGAAGAAAATGCAAACCACTCTAGTGTCTTTGCCAAGAAAACCCAAAATGGGGTCAAATAGCACTGACACAATTGAACAATGACATAGTGTACCTTACAAGCTGGACTTTTTATAGTCTTGAAGCTGTCTTTTTTCAGTGTATCTAGTTTGCTCTTGGCTCTCAATACAGATGCCATGTCAGCTGTTCTAGATGTGCTGCTAGGACTAGGATGCTAAAGGCTCCTCTTTCAAAGTATCCTTGCAACAAACTGAAATAATATGGAATTTTGAAATAATTATCAAATAATATCTCTGTATGGAAATATGTGCCATTGTGCTCATCATTTTTTCAGAGGCAGAATCATAGATCCAGAGCTGGAAGGGACTTTAATCCATCTGGTCTAGCTTTCTCATTTCACAGTTGGGGAAACTGAGGCATAAGAAAATGAAGTGACTAGTAACACAGGTGGTTACCATCAGCAGAATCCTGGTACCTCTTCTGTGTCCTTGTCCAGCCCCTCTGACCTCCTCTAGATGGCCCTAACATCTGCCCTGAGGCTGAGTCTAAAGTTCTGATGAGTTTCCACAGCCCCAGCAGGTACCTGTAAGTGCATCCACCTCTTCCCTTAGATCTCTGATCTTGACCTTCCTAGACCAACCTCCCCCAAATCTCTCTGCTTAAAATTAAAAAATCCAGGAAGGGGTGATGATTGTTATCAGACAAATTCCTAGACTGTGTTTATGCTACTGAAAAAAAATGACATCAGTTGGTCAATGAGCATTTATTAAGCGCTTACCTATGGGTCAGGCCCCAATTCTGTGCTGTATTCTATCGATTTCCCCCAGTTTTGGGGGAAGATATCTCAGGGTGCTGTCACTACTCATTCCTTTCTAATAGGGTCAAAGACCCTAAATACCTCATGTGGTCTAGCCAGTGGGTGGATGTCATGGGTCTCTGGAACAAAAGTGGGGGATTTTGTTCAGGTCAGCCTGGGCTGATGCTGGTTAACTTGCCTCTAAGCTTCTAACAGCTGTGGAGTGGGCTGGAGGTCTTTATTTTGAAATGGAAGGACAGGGCACATGCCCCAGGGAGGAATTTGACTCAGGGGTCTGTGGGTTTGACCTGCCAGCAGCCGAGGGCAGCTAAACATTTTCTAAATGCCTCAGGCTTCCCAATTGCATGTCCCTAAAGATAAAGAGAGACTCCTGTGTTCCCCATTCTCTTCCAAGGAAACATTTCCTGCAGAGGGGAAAATTGGAGAGGGAGCCAGAAGCAAAGGGGAACTGTCAGAAGCCTGCAAAGGTCCTGAACTCGAGTGGGGAAGCTTCATTTGCATCCATCTGCAATTTCACTAGAAGAAAATTCAGTTTCGCTAAATGGTGATCCCCCTGAGTTGGTCCCCCCGGCCGCATGAAGCGGCTTGCAGCTCGAGATTCCCAGGCAGGGCTGCTTTCTCACAGAGCTGAGCAGCTCTTTGCAAGGACCAGCCAAGCGACCGCAAACCCAGGCGGGGTTGGCTCCGTTCCACTAATAGCTTTCAAAAGGGAAGAGGACCAAATGTACCGGATTTCACAAGGAAGGCTTCTGCCATGTGGGGCTGTGCTTACCAAATGGCTTTGCTTGCCTGGGAGTCGTGTTTCCAGATAATGAGGGGTTATTTATTGCACCACAGGACCAAAAGACTTTCCCCTGCTTTGGGAGGGGCGTAAGTCAAAGACGCCTTTCACGTCGAATTAAAATTGATACCAGGGGCACCTCACAAAACAAATCCAGTCTTTCCCTCTTCCTCTCTTTCTCCTTTTCTACCTTACCCCTTTCCCTTTTTCTTCTTTCACCTTTTCATTCCTTCTTTCCCTCTTCTCACTTTCCTTCCTTACTTCTTCCCTATCCCTTTGTCCAGTCTTTTTTTCCTTTCCCTTTCCCCCTTTTCCTTTGTTCTCTTCTTTCCTTTTCCTTCTTTTCCTTTCTGTCCTTTCTACTCTTTCTTCTTTTTCTCCTTTCTACTCATTCTTTTTTCTCCTTTCATTTCCTTTTCTTCTTTCCATTCTTTCTTCTTTTTTTCTCCTTTCCACCCTTTCCTCCTTTCTACTTTCTTTTCCCCCTCTCTTCCCCATTTCCCTTTTCTTCTTTCTCTTCTTCCTATCCTTTCCTTATTCTATTCTCCCTCCTTTCCTTATATCCTTTTCTTTTTAGCAAATGTTTTTCTTTTAAAAAATTACTATCATTGTTTTTACATCCCCAGTATTTCTTCAGGATTTCTCCCTCTCTCTCAAAGAACTATCCCCTGTAACAATTTTTTTATCTTTAAAAAAAAATTTATTTTTAGTTTTCAACATTCATTTCCACAAGATTTTGAGTTACAAATTTTCTCCCCCTCTCTCCCCTACCCCCACCCCAAGATAGTGAGCCTACTGAATACCCCTTCCCCCAATCTGCTCTCTCTTATATCCTACCCCATACTCCCTCTAACTTTCTAGTAGGGCAGGATGAATTTCTATATCTAGTGCCTGTATATCTTATTTCCCAGTTGCATGTAAAAAACATTTTTTTTCACATTTGTTTTTAAAACTTTGATTTCCAGATTCTTTCCTTTCTTCCCTCTTCACCCAGCCCCACTGGGAAAATAAACAATTCAATATAGGTTGTATACGTGCAGCTACTCAAAAGGTTTCCATAGTAGTTATATTGTGAAAGACTAGCTATATTTCCTTCCATCCTATCCAACCCTCCACTTATTCTATTTTCTACTTTGATCCTGTGCCTTTTCAAAAGTATGTGCTTTTAACTATCCTCTCCCTCTATCTGCCCCTCCCTTCTATCATCCCCCCATCCTCTTCCTCCCTACTTTCCTGTAGGGGAAGATAACCAAATGAGTGTGTATGTTATTCCCTCCTTAAGCCAAATTCAATCAGAGTAAGGTTGGCCCATTCCCTTTCACCTCTCTGCTCTTCCTGTCTATTGTAACAGTTTTCTCTTGCCTCTTTTATATGAGATATTTAACCTATTATATCTCTCTTTTTCTCTTTTTCTCATTATATTCCTCTCTCACCTCTTAATTTTATTTTTTTGATACCATCCCTTCCTATTCAATTGATCCTGTGCCCTCTGTCTATGTATGCATGTACACACATATACACACATATGTATTTATACATGCATACACCCTCCTATACATACATATGTATGTATACATATATACATATATATTCCCTTCAAACTATCCTCATACTGAGAAAAGTCTCATGAGTTACAATTATAGTTTTTCCATGCAGGAATGTAAATTTTAACTTTAATAAGTTCCTTATGATTTCTTTTTCCTGTTTACCTTCTCTTGCTTCTTGTATTTGAAAGTCAAATTTTCTGTTCAGCTCTATTTTTTTCATCAAGAATACTTGAAAGTCCTCTATTTCATTGAATGACCATATTTTCCTGTGAATATAACAATTTTTTTAAAGAAAAAGAGGAAGAGAGGAAAGAAAATCCACAAAACCAGTCAATACATGGAAAAAATCTGAAGTTATATGTGATGTTCCATACTGGAGGAAACTATTTTTCACTATTAGTTAAGGCAGTATTGATTATAGTGCTGGTCCTGTGTAGACATAGAATAGAACCAAAGGAACTATCTAGATTGAACCTCAGAGATCATCAAATCCAACGGTGTTTTCTTATACGTAGGCTTCTAGGTGGCTCAGTGGATAGAATGTGGGATCTGGATTCAGGAAGACTTGAGTTCAAATCCAACCTCAGATATTTCCTAGCTCTGTTATCTGGGCAGGTCTCACCTAACTTCTGTTTCAGTTTCCTTATCTGTAAAATAATAGCACTCACCTCCCAGTTATGAGGTTGAAAGGTGATAACATTTGTAAAGTGCTTTGCAAAATTAGGAAACTGAGGTCCGGAAAAAACAGAAATGACTTGCCAAAGTTCACACAGGTAGTAAGTCCAGAACTCCCATCTGCACAATGGTATCCAAAATCTCTTGTCACTTGCCAGGATTCATTCACTCAGGGCTGGAAGGAAACTTAAAGGCTGGTTGATTCACAGATAAGGAAACAGAGACCCTAGAGAAAGATCAAGCACTTAGTAAGCAGCAGAAGCAGGATTTGAACCTAATTCTTCTAATTCTAATAGAGAATTTATTCTACTGTACATCACTGCTTCCCTAAGAAAGGCTTTTGTTTATCAGAGAACTAGCAATTTACTCTCTTCTTTCCAAAGATGCATCCAGAGGGAATGGAAGGAAGGAAGGAAGGTAAGGAAAGAAGGTAAGGAAGGAGGGAAGGAATAAAAGGAGGGAGGGAAGGAAGAACAGAGGGGAAGGAGGGAAGAAAAGAAGGGAGGGAGGGAAAGAAGGAAGGAAATAAAAAAAGGAAGCATTTTTAAGTGCTCTAAGCCCTGTGCTAAGTGCAATGGAATGGGCTGTCTCAGGGATGTACTGTTTTCTTTTACTGGAGATCTTCATGCATAGCCCAGTTAACCACTTGTTGGATATTCTTATTCTGTTGTAGCTTCCACTAGATCACACATTAGGTCTTTTCCAACTTTGCAAGGATGTAATTGTGAGCAAGAAGAGAGAGAGGGTTGAAAGAGTCTAGGCTAGGAGTTTTTAAGCAGGTATCCACAGATTTCCAAAGAATTTGTGGGTAAATTTCAGGGGGCTCATGAATTAGGATAGAAAAAAAATCTTTCTTTTTACTAATTTCTAATTAAGATGAAGCATTTCCTTAAATTATATGTAAAAAAATTTTTTGAGGGGTGGCTAAGTGGCTCATTGAATCAAGCACCAGCCCTGGAGTCAGGAGGGCCTGAGTTCAAATCTGGCCTCAGACACTTGACATACTTACTAGCCATGTGACCTTGGGCAAGTCACTTAATCCCAATTGCCCCCCAAAAAGTAAAAAAACAAACAAACAAAAAACTTTTGAGAAGGAAGGCTTCTCGTAGGCTTCATCAGACCACCCAAGGGGTCTATGGCATACCTAAAAAGGCTAAGAATCCTTCGTTTAGTCAGACCCATCACTGCTCTTCTGGTGAAGATTCTTTAAGTTCTGATTGCCCACAGACTGAAGGCTTTCTCTGTGTCTTTAAAGGTAGAGTCAGTTCAGAACTTTTGCTCACTGATCTCTCTTCCCTATGATCTGACTCTTCCATTACAACTATTCATACCTTGTCTCCAGATACTGGATCAACTTTTCCTTGCTTTCCATCCCTCCTTCCCTTCTTTCCCTCTGGAGGCAACTTTGGAAAAGAAGAGAGTAAACTGCTAGTGGGAAAACCTACTCCTTACTACCTGTCACTCAACCTTAAAATCAGGTTATCAATTAGGTGATTCCCAAGGTCCTCCTAGCTCTAAATCCTTGCACTGTTCTGTATTCAACCTGCTCATTTCCTTCTGTTCTCTTAAATGGTGTACTGATTTGGCCTGCTCCTCTGGGTTATGATTCTCTACTTTGGTTCTCTTCTTTGTGTTTGCATTTGAAGATGTCCTCCAATGGGCCACTGTCCTAAGTCACCTCTCTTCTTGCTGTTGTCCTGAATGAATTAGTTTGATGGTTGATACCTAAATACCTGACTCCAAAGTCAGTGCATTGTGGGTGGCCTAGGAACTCTTAGCATGGACTTTGAACATAAGTGTGTAAAGCAAAATTCCATTAGAAGAGATTTTTAGTTATGTAAGGGACATTAGGGAAGTGTTAGTAGAGAATTGAGATAGAAATACATGATTTGCCCAAGGTAATGAGGTATACTGGAAAAAGTGTTGGGTTTGGAGTTCAAGGATCTGAGCTCAGATTCTTGCTCTATCACTAATATTTATGTATTGTTCAGTCGTTTTCCAGTCACGTCCCTCTCTGAGTGAGTCTATTTGGGGTTTTCTTGGCAAAGACACTGGAGGGGTTTAGCATTTCCTTCTCCAGCTCATTTTGCAGATGATGAAACTGAAGCAAACAGGGTTCAGTGACTTGCCCAGGGTCACACAGATAGTAAGTGTCTGAGACTGGATTTGAATTCGGGAAGATGAATCCAGGCAGGACACTTTATCCTTTGTATCACCTAGCTGCTGTTGCTTAATCCACTTATCTCCATGGACCTCAGTTTGATTGTCTGTTAGATGGGGTGGGGTGTCAGACTAAAAAATGACCTCTAAACTTCCTTTCAGCTCTGAATCTAAGCTCCTATCATACCTATCTCCCAGGCCAGTCTTTTCTCCACCACATCACACTGTTTCTAATTCAGATTCCATTTGTTTAGACAACAACTATGCTGAAGTTTACTTTTGTACCTTCAATGATTTTTTAAAACAGCTTTTCCAAGTAAGCTAATAGTATAAACAAGCTCACATGGAAATGAATTATTTATACAAAATTCAGTGGAACTCAGTTTGGATGTGAACGATTTATTAATTACAAATAAGCCTTCTTTCCCAAGAAAACAAGTCCAAGACAACTTCTAATTGAAATTTCATAAGCGGTCCATTTCCAGGGTTTTGCATCTCACTGGGAACTCTTTTTTTTTTTTTTTTTTTTGCTTTTTGGAGCTGGGTGGGGTGGGGGAATGCAGGGCAATTGGGGTTAAGCAACTTGCTCCAGGTCACAGTAAGTGATGCATTAAGTGTCTGAGTGCAGATTTGAACTCAGGACCTCCTGACTCCAGGGTGAGTGTTTTATTCACTGCACCACTTAGCTATTCCTAGGAACTCTTGAACATCAGTTCCTGAGTATCTTTAAAACAGTATTGGTTTCTGCTTTCCAGCACCCATTTCTTCTCTGTGTCTGCAGTTAGGGCTAGTCATTCTTAGCTTTCTTTCCTCAAGCGCCATTGCTCTATCCACACATTGGGTACTGGGTTGGTAGAGTACAAATGTTCCACTCTCATGATAGATAAGAAGAGATGGTGATATAAATACTGGCCAAATTCTTCCATTTCATGTTTACTGTTTGTTCTCCCAGCTTCTGGGAGATACTTTCTATGCTGTCTTTTTATCCTGAATCCAATTTTCTAGCATAGTTTTTGTGGTCTTCCACTGGGCACATCTTCACATTAATGTCTTGGAGCATTGATATGTTTGCTTTATTTAGTTTGGAAAATTTTGCCAAGTCCTTCATATAGTTTTTTTTTCCTATTTCATCCTTAGCAACAGAGTACAAGTCACTTTTTGTTGGTCTGTTTGTTTATAGTTATAATGAGTTCTGCAAGCATAGATGGCCAACTATTTCATGAAAGGATACTTTTTTTTTTTCCCTCTTGGTGCATGATGCAACTCATTCCACCAACCCTTTATTTGTGCATTTCTGGGGATAAGCTATGAGCTAACTTTCCATTTAACTGTAACTTTAATGTTTTATTTCATTATAATTTTAATGGGAGACTGACCCCTGAGCCTAGTCCTTATGAATCTACTAAGAGTGTCACTGATACAATTTTGCTCATGGCAGAGGCTAAGGAGCCTGCTTCCAGGAAAGTCATGATGACATATGAAGGAAGTGCCCTGGAGAGACTTTGGAGCATATATAGACATTCTGTAATTGGTTCCATATCTGTTAACCATGTGGTCAGGAGGAGCCTTTTTGATTAGCTAGGGGTACCTTCAAAAGGCGCTAGCTGAATAGAACCTTGGTTTCTATTTTGGTTTGACTTTTTATCTTCATCTGACTTCTTTATGACTGTTGACATTCTGGGGAGAGAGTACTATGAGGGGAGAGGCCTTAGGCCCTCACCAATGGAGGCTAACATGTGTT
>CM053585.1:64421007-64439511 GCA_028646515.1 Pseudochirops corinnae | reverse complement strand
GCCACAGGCTCCACGTGACCACATTCAGCCTATTAGGGAACAGAGTATACTTTCAAATATCCAAGGGTCCTCAGAGTCACGTAGTCACTTTAGCAAAGGGCCTAGGGGCAGGGAAGATCTTCAGATTCCCATAACACATGTGGGTGGACCCACCTGGAGACAGATAGAGGAGCGGTGTGGAGTACGGAAATATGTGTTTTCTGATGGTCTTAGGCGTCCCTGTGACCCCTGTGAAAGGGTCGTTTGACCCCTAAAGGGGTTGTGACCCACAGGTTGAGAACCACTACTCTGGAGGATCCTAATAAGTTAAAAAGGAGGTTTTAAAAAAATTACTTTACATTTACATGGTGGATTTGCCCTTTAATGTGCAATCATCTTTTTATTGCATTATAATGCTTGTTTCATGAATCGAAAAATAATTTTTTTTTTAAAAAAGGGGTTTTAAAGGTCCTCTAGTATGATTCCCTACCCCATGCAGGATTCCCTAACAAAGGTCCATCCATCCCCACTGCAGAAAGGAAGCTCATCAAAGCTGTCATGGAGAATTGGTTACCTAGATCGGAAGAGCCACCTAGCAGACCTTAAAAAGACTGACTCCATCCTCTGGCACCCTCTCCAAATTATGTGGCATGTGACTCTTTCTGGGACGTCTTGCATGGGATAGGAATAGATGGCATCAAGAACCACACCAGAAACCTCTAGTTGTGCCTACCTTTCATCAAATGTATCACTAGGAAGGACCTAGCTCCATGTATAACACATATGGTACTGGGAGGGACCTAGTCTAGGCCAGGTCATGTACTACTTGGATGTGGGGGTCTTCCTAATTGCATCTACTACATGGAGTTGGATGGATAACCTGTAGAATTCATCTAGAAACATAAATAGCACGGGCAGACGTTGCAAACAGACAGTGAGCTTCATGTAGAATTGCACAGGAGGAAGAAAGCAACTTGGATCGTCTTTGGAAAATCACAAAGCTTTTTAAAAGACTCCAGACTTTTCCCTGAAACAAAGGCTCACTTTTTTACAACAATATTCTTTGGGTGATGTTCTATGGTTGTGAGTCACATATCCCCAATGTTTCTGTCTCCAAAGGACTGGAGGTGAGGAGCACACAAAGAGCAATGGAGAGGCCAACAGTGGGTGTGAGCAACCTGCAAAATATTGTGATTAAGGAGTTAGACAGGAGGAGGAATGTAAAGGATGTCATCAAAGAAATGAATGAGTAGGAAAAAAAAGATGAACTGGTCATAGTGGAAACACATAGAGAGTTAATATATTCTATCAGTAGGGAGGAATGGATGGGATGTCATCATTAGAAGGAATATTCACATGGAGGAGCTCAAGGATGCTTTGGAATATCACTATCTCATCTTTTTGTGCCTAGTGTCTAGGATTATTGTGTATGTGGTAGGTTATTATATAATAATATTATTATATGTAATTATAATATATAATATAATTATAGCACATTATATATATATTCACAGATTTTGACATTAGAGGTCATTGAGTCTACCCCCCTCCATTTTTTGATAATTATTTTTTTTATTTTAGCTGTATTTTATTTTATTTTTAATTTATGGAATAAAGCATTTCTATAACATATGTAATAAAAAAGTTTGCATATAAAACTGCAAATGTGAGAAGTCCTCATCTCGCCATCTTGATCACAACGATATTGAAAGAGAACATCAAATACTTGAATAAAATCAAGGTATACTATGCCTACAGCATTTCCCTGATCTATTGACCTAGGAACTGTATCAAAAAAGGAAATGAATTTTGTTTTGCATGACCTGTACTTAATGAACTCATGCTAGAAGTTAGTGATTACCACTTCTTCTCATAAACATAGACTAAAATTTCATGCACCATCATGTTCACTATTTGAACTGGTTATAAGTCATTTAGAATAGAACAAGTAAACTCATTTAAAGCACTCAGCTAGGTATTTCTTTTATTTTTATTATAAAAATTAATAGTATTTCATTTTTTCCCCAATCACATGTAAACAAAGTTTTCAACATCCACTCTTTTGAGATTTTGAATTGCAAAATTTTCTCTCCCTCCCTCCCTTTCCTCTTCCCTCCCCAAGAGAGCCAGCAATCTGATATAGGCTATACACATCAACTGTATTAAACATATTTCCACATTGGTCATGTTGTGAAAGGAGAATCAGAACAAAAGGGAAAACCATGAAAAAGAAGGAAAACAAAACAAAAAAAGTAAAAATAGTCTGCTTTGATCTGCACTCAGACTCCAAAGTGAGCTGGAGAAGGAAATGACAAACCACTCCAGTATCTTTGCCAAGAAGACTCAAATGGGATCACAGTCAGATATGATTGAAACAATGGAAGAACAACAACAACTGTGTTTAATAGGGTTTGATCATTGTTTTTATTTCTTCTGGTTTTGTTGTGATTTCACTTTGCTCACTTGCTATTTTGTTGGTTTGATTTTCTGCCCTCTCTTTCTTAATCAGATTGGCTAAAAGTTTACTCATTTTATTAGTTTTTTCCAAAGAACCAACTTTTAGTTTTGTTTATCATGTCTTTTTTTCCTATTTATCCTTTCAATAGTTGGGTTTTTTTTGTTTCCATTTTATTTCACCTTTAAATTTTAATATTCTCCTCTTTTGTACTTATGTGAGATTTCTTTGTTGTGTTTTCTCCCCAGCCAAATTGGAAACTTTTGGAACTCAGGGGCCATGACTTATACTTCACTATAATCCCCTTGGTAAGCCAAAAGAGTTTGGGGTCCTGCCAGGTCAGCAGTATTTGAAGACTCTTTTGGCAAGCTGGTCTTTCAAACCCTTGAGATCCCGGTGGTGGCCATAAGATAATTTAATGAATTCTAATAAATGTCCCCTGCATAGAACTCTTTGGAAAACGGAGCACACCCCTTACAGATGGTTGACTTTAGGCACATTTTAACCTAAAACAAACAGGCAAATGGACCAAACTAGCTTCTATGTAAGAAGAATTTATCTTTTAATGGGAGACCCTGAAAAATCTAGTCAAACATACATTCATAAGAGATATTAGGGCTGGAAAAGACCTTCAGGTTCAACCAACACTCCCATTTTAACAAGAGCAAGCATTTTATATAGAATTTCAAGGTTTGTAAAGCATTTTACATACATTGCCTTGTTTGATCCTTTCCACAGCCCCTGAAGTAAGGGCTATCTCCATTTTACAGATAGAAAATTCATTCTATACAGACCTTCTCGCTTGAAGTTGGGCAGTCTATTCACTTCAGTACCCTGTCTCATTTTATAGGTGAGGGTACATGTTTTGTTATGATAATAGTCAGCGCTAATGGAACTTTAAAGTTACAAAGCACTTTATATATATTATGTCATTTGATACTACTCTGTTATTATTAGTAGTATTTTAGACATGGGGAAACTGAGGCTCAAAAAGCTTAAGTAAGTTGATCATACAGCCTAAATGTCTGAGGTGGGATCTGAACTCAGTTCTTCCTGATTGTACGTCCAGTATTTTACATCTAGCTTGATAACTAAGGACACAAATCATGGAATTTGAATTTGAATGCAGGTCCTCTGATTACAAATCCATCATGCTCTCTACTATACCACAATGACTTTCAGAATTGAGTTAAATTGTATAATTTCCCTCTCTCTCGATAGACAGATACCTAAAGGTTACCAACCTAAAGTGGCAGTTCTACTAAGTTTTCAGCTTCCTGCCCATTTCCCATCCACTGCAGGACCCTGCTCGGTCTTGGAGACCCTTATTCCAGAATAGGAAAGATAGAAAAAAGCCCTGGAGAAAGTACCCTGACAAGGCAGCAATTCTGGGTGGAGAATTCACCTTCTGTCTGGTCTGCCCTACCAGAGAAAAGAATATTAGGTCCAGTTTTTATTTTTTCTTGTCTGTAAGAGTCATGATCTAAATGTTACACACGTGTAAAAGACCTTTCCCCCTCCCTGACCTTCCTCTTCTGACTGTGGCAGAAACTGAAGGGGATCTTGCCCCAGCAAAGATGATGTTAAACAGTTGGAATTCCACAAGTATCCTTTTTTGATGGGTAGCTGTACTCACAGGCTAATTGGTAAGACTTTGTCATTTGGGTGGCCTTGAAAATAGTGCTCAGTCATTGTTTGTGGACTAAATCTGCTAAATGCTCTGTAGCCAAAAATTCTGATGAATTGAGAGCTGGTTAATTGAAGTTTTAAAGGAGAGAAACAGGACAGTGTCTGATGACCATTTTGGGATTTGAGTCAAGCCAGGAGATCTAGGTTGTAGTGCTACTTCTGCTGCTAGTTGTATAAACCTGGCCCAGCCACTTAATTGTGCTGGTTCTCAGTTTCCTTATCTCCAAAATGTGTGTGTATATGTGTTTTGTGTGTGTGTGTGTGTGTGTGTGTGTGCATTTGGATAATCTCTAACATCTTTTTCATATTTGACATACAATCCAAGGATTCTCTTATGTTAGCCTGGTATTTAAAATTTCATTGATATATTTGGTTTTTATCATCACTTTAATTTCCCAATATATTCATTGTTTTCCCATGTCAAGAGAGCCAATCCTCAAAACAAAGGATAAAAAAAGAAAAACATTTTTTTTTAAAGTTTAGAAAAAATATCCAATACATCTACCAGATCTGACATTTTGTACAATGGTCCACATCCATAGACCCTACCTCATCAAAAAAGGTAGGGAAGATGCATTTTTGTATTTCTTCTTTGCTAGTTTGACTTTTAAATAAAAATGCCATGTTTGGTTCTAGGTACATAGGATAGTTCTGGTGGGCAGTGCCACAGAATCTAAATACTCTTCTTCAGTCTTTTTTTTTTTTTTGAAACAAGCCTTAGTTGTAGTAACCAATGGACTGTATTTCCCTTTGACCTCAGGGAGCCCTGTCTGTGTGTGGGATTGCCTATTTGCCTGTGACCCATCTCAGAAACAGGAACCATACAACCCAGGATGGGAGCAACAAATTAGGTCAGAATGTGAACATTCAAAGCAGGAGCCAAGAAGAACACCAACCAGATGGTTCTGATCATGAGTTTAAAATTGTCAAGGGTCTCAGGGCAATCTCAGCAAAGCAGCTTGACACTTTGGGAACCTTTCATTCATTCTACTAACTTGCTCATGGGCCAGAGAGACAAACAGAGAATATAGTCTGTTTCATGGAAGAGACACGGAGGAACAATGTCTAGGCCCACATCTGCCATTACGAACACTGGAATCTCAGGGTGAGATGGGTAAGCTGTAGAAGCTAAGATGGTTAGGTTTGCTGCTTGTTCAATGCTGATTTGGTCTTCAGAAATGGAATTGGTAGCAGTTAGAGTATAAAGGGGGAATCAATGAATTAAGTACCAATTGAGCTCTGTCTACATTCAAGGCACTGAGGGATGTAAATAAGTAAAACAAAGTCCCTGATCTCAAGGAGCTTATTATTGAACAAGAGAATTAAGATACATACAAATAGCAATTGAATTATTGAAATAAAAATAACATAAAATATAATAATCAAATAAATGACACAAAACTGCTATGGGCAAGGCAAGAAAAATATTTATTAAGCTCTTACTGTGTGCTGGGTATTGGGCTACATTGGGCTACAAATACACGTAGAAGGAAAAATAGGCCTGTCCCTCAAGGAGCTTATATTCTAATGAGGGAAGACATCATAGGAAAGAGAGTTGAGGAGAGTTTGGGGTGGGACTATGAAGTTACTGGAGTAGGGGTTGAGCTCCAAGCTTTTATGTCCTGTTCTTTTCATAGCTGGGTCTAGGGGCTGATAAATTTTTGATGCTTCCAAAGCGTTATGATCGGGGACTTGGTCTAGTCACTACACTCCTGGTATGTACTGTGGACTTAACCCCAGCTGGGGTCCCTGCCTCCTCATGATTGCAATCTCTCCTCTCCACCAAGGAGAAGAGGGGAGATGATAAAATGGGAGACAGATTAAGGGAAACTGGTTAGAAATGAAACAGACTTTTGAGGAGGGACAGGATAAAAAGAGAGAGAAGAACTGGAAGAAAATGAGATGAAAGGAAATACACAGCTCATAATCATGACTATGAATGTGAATGGGATGAACTTACCCATAAAATCAAAGTAGATTATAGAATGGATTAGAAACCAGAATTCAACAATACATTGCTTACAAGAGATACAATTAAAACAATAACACACACAGAATTAAAAGAAAGGGCTGGAGCAGAATCTATTATGCTTCAGCTGAAATAAAAAGGCCTAATCTCGGACAAAGCAAAAGCAAAAAACAGACCTAGTTTAAAAGAATCTGGGAAACTTCAATATTTTGCTAAAATGTACCAAAGACAACGGAGTAATGTCAAAAGATTTTACAGCAAGTTTCTCTGATAAAGGCATTTCTCAAATATATAATGGGTATAGAATTGAGTCAAATTTATAAAAATAAGAGCCATTCCCCAACTGATAAATTGTAAAGGATTTAATAGGCATTTTTCAGAAGAAGAAATCAAAACTATCTATAGTCATTAAAAATACTCTAGATCACAAATGCTTAGAGAAATACAAATTAAAACAACTCCAAGGTACCAACTCAGACCTGTCAGAAATGACAAATGCTGGTGGGGAGAAAAGAAAAATGGGAACGCTAATGAACTGTTGGTGTAGTGAGCTGGTTCAACCATTCCATAGAACAATATAGAACCATGCCCAAAGTACTGTAAAACAATGCATACCTTTTGACCCAGGAATACCACTTTGCTGGGTCTGTAACACAAAGAGATCAAATAAAAAGAAAAAGGGTCTATATGTACAAAAATATTTTATATCAGCTTTTTGTGTTGGCAAAGAATTGGAAACTGAGGGGATGCCCATTCACTGGGGAATGGTGGAACAAGTTACAGTATATGATTATGATGGAGAGTTATTGTTTAGTAATTCTTTTCAGTCATATGCTGCTCTTTGTGACTTCTTTTGGGGTTTTCTTGGCAAAGATACCAGAGTGATTTGCCATTTCCTTCTCCAGCTCATTTTGCAAATAAGGAAACTGAGGCAAATAGGGTTAAGTGACTTGTCCAGGGTCACACAGCTAGGAAGTGTGTGAAGATAGATTTGAACTCAGGAAGATGAATTTTCCTGGCTGCAGGCCCAGAACTCTATCCACTGTACCATCTTGCTGCCCCTGTGATGGAGTACTATTGTGCTATAAGAAAAGATGAGGGAGGTGCTTTCAGAAAAACATGGTAAGACCTATGTGAACTGATGCAAAGTGAAGTGAGAATAGGAAGACGATTGGGCAAAGTAACAGAAATGTTGTAATGACGATCAACTGTGAAAGACTTGGCCATTCTGATCAATACAAATGCCCAAGACCATTCCAAAGAACCCATGATGAAGAAATGCTATCCACTTTCAGAAACGGAACTGGTGACTCTGAGTACAAATTGCAGAATAATTTTCTCACTTTCTTTATTTTTCTTGTTTTTTTAAAAAATATGGATAATAAGGGAATATTTTGCATGATTTCATCTGTATAATTGATATCATATTGCTTGCCTTCTCAGTGGGTGGGGCACAGAGTGGGAGGGAAGAAGAAAATTTGGAACTCAAAATTTATAAAGAAAAAAATTTTAAACATAAATCAATAAAATACAAAAATAAAGATATATACATGACATACTTTTAAGTTTAATCTGCATTATTAACATTTTTGCCATTACTTTCTTAAGTCCAGAAATTAACAAAATAATAAATTAAGCCTTGATTTATAGAGTGTTCCAAATTCTAAAATGTAAGTCCTCCCATTGAAAATTTAATAATCCCTGGAGCAGGAGGGTTCAATCTGGCTCCAGCACATCCCTGGCTGGAAGGGCCTTTTGAGGTCATTTAGTCCAATGAGCTTATTTCACAGATGACAAAACTTGCCAGAAAGATGACAAGACTTTTTGGGATTTCAACCTATGTCCTTGTGACTCCAAGTTCAGCACTTTTTATATTGTCCCACTATGAACTTGAAATCATTCAGCACCATAGAAACAAGAGATGCTAGCACCTGGTAAACAAGAGTCCTTAGTTCAAGCCGGAACCTGCCAGGTGATGGACCAGTGTAAGCTTCTCCCTTGGCCTGCCTGCTGCCTCCTACCCCATGTCTCCTCAGATACATCCCCTCAAATCAGTGTCCTGGTTTCTCTGTCTCTGCTCCCCCTTCAGCTAAGGCTAAGCCTTGTACTCTCCCTTCTCCCCATCATGACTTGTAGTACTTGTCCCAAATTGAAAAATTCCTAGCATGTATTGTGATGACCAGTCCTAAGAATGGTTTTTTGTTTAGTCATTTCAGTCATGTCCAACACTGTTTTTGGGCTTTCTTAGCAAAGATACTGGAGTAGTTTACCATTTCCTTTTCCAGTTAATTGTACAGATGAGAAAACTGAGGCAAATAGGGTTAAGTGACTTGCCCAGGGTCACACAGCTATTAAGTGTCTGAGGCCAGATTTGAACTCACATGGATGAATCTTTCTAGTTCTAAGCCCAATGCCCTATCCACTGAGCCACCTAACTGCCCCAGGACTGGTTTTAGGGAATCGTAAACTGTCATATGAGTCAGTAGTAAGGTGTGGCTGCCAAAAAAGCTAATGCAATTTTGGGCTGCGTTAAGAGAATCATTGCTTACTGGAATGGGAAAATAACGGCCCAAATGCTCTGGTTTTGGGCTGTTGTTTTCAGTTCTGGGGCATCGTGGTTTAAGATAGACACTGATAAGCTGCAGAGTGTCCAGGGAAGTACAGCCAGGAGGCTGAAGTCTTAAGGCTGTGTCACATTTGTGAGAGCAACCTTCAAATATTTGAAAGGTCATCTGGAGGAGAGATGAGGCCTTTTCTGTTTGACCTCAGAGAGAAGAACCAGGAGCAAAGAGTAAAAGCTTTCAAGGCAAACTTTGAGTAGGCAACAGGAAAAGATGCCTAGCCTTGATAGCTGTCCAAAGGTTACTTTAAGAGGCTGGGGGTGGTGGTATAGTTCCGAGTCCTTGGAGTGAGTAAAGGCCACCTCTTGGATAGGTTATACTGGGGATTCCTTATACATATGATTTAGACTGGAGACAGCCATTGAAGACCTTTCTTACTCCACAATCTGATGCCTCTGTGATTCCTCTGGGAGGGGTGTCCATGAGCATGGGTGGTATCTGTGCCCCTTGGTTTGTTTGGGTGACTCTGTGACTGTGTATTTGTATGTCTATAGTCCAGATATAGCCTTCACTATTGGGAGAGCTGGTAATAAGCATCTGTGTCCCAGGGTCAGCTCAGAGCTCCATGTAGAACGGTGGTACTGAATCTATCACTTCTGGAGGCACCAGCATCTAACATCAGAGGGTTTTTCTTTATGGTTTTGGGGTTTGCTGGTTTTTCTATGGTTGAAGATTCAAGGCATCCATTCATTGGATCACTGAGGCATCAGGGAAGCACAATCTCACCAGTAGAACTGTCCATTATCTCTATTACTCCTGCTACATTCCAACAGCAACAGCTACCACAATTGTGAGCTCCTTGGAGACAGGGACTGGCTTTGGCCTCAGTTCCTAAGACAGCCTCTGGCATGCAGTAAATGTTTATTGGCTGACAAACGTAGAGTAATAATAATAAGTAATATTTATATGGGACAGCTAGGTGGTACAGTGGATAAAACACCAGACCAGAACTCATGAAGACTCATCTTCCTGAGTTTAAATCCAACCTCAGACATTTACTAGCTGTGTGACCCTGGGCAAGTCACTTAGCCCTATCTGCCTCAGTTTCCTCCTCTGTAAACTAACCCGGAGAAGGAAATGGCAAACCGCTCCAGTGTATTTGCCAAGAAAACCCCAAAAGGGGTCCCAAAGAATCAGTCAGGACTGAAACAACTGAATAACAAGGTTTAAAAGTACTTTACAAATATTAGCTCATTTTATCCTTACAGTAACTTCACTTTACAGAAGAGGAAACTGAAACAAAAGTTAAGAGACTTAGCCATTAGATTTTAAGCTTTTCAAGGGCAGGGACTGTCTTTTGCCTCTTTTTATAGCACTTTGAACAGTGCCTGGAACATAGTAGGCACTTAATAAGTGTCTATTGATTGAGGCCAATTTTGAGATTGTTATGAACTCAAATCTTCCTGCCTTCATGCCATCTAGCTGCCTCATGTGTATAATAACAGTGAATTAGGTCTAAATGGGTTTAATCTGGCTTTATTGTGTATAGGCTGCTGAAGGGAAGTTAGTTTGACCTTTTTAATGGTTTCCTAGTTTATAGAAAAGCCACGTGATTTGGGACCAGCTTTTGGCTCTGACAGTAATTTACACACATAGCACATTTTTTGGTATTTGCTATCATTCAATTTTTGGAGTCAAGATTTTAAAGAAGCATGTTAAACTGCAGAACCATTATTCCAGTAAGCAGCCTTTGCCCCAGATAGCACAAGAGCAGTCCTGGGTAAAGCAGAGGTGCCTTTTTCTGGTTTGATTGAATTACTTTGGTGGAATCTGGGTTGTTGGTATGCCTATGACTACCCATGAATCACATGAGTGACCTTGCCAAGCACGAATGCAAGAATCATGATGTACAGACTGTACTGGCCTGAGTTCAGGGAAAGGGCAACTATTTTACTTAGCCTCTTTAAAAGGAGAAAAACCAGGAGAAGCCGGAATTTAACATCCTGTCCCTTTGTGGCCCAAGGATGTCTAGTCTGTAATTTGGCTCAACGCAATTAAAAGCTTCACTTTGGGAAACATCCAATGCATAGAATGGGCTTTGGGGTCATTATGCATCTCTGTATTGATGACTGATTCTTTTGCAGGCTTAGAGAATATCTATGCTGAATGTTTTATCCTTTTTTGGGATATAGATGAAACTTACAACCTCCTACCTTTTGGAGAAGAAAAGAATTTTTCTGGAGTGATGGTGGCTCATCAGTCCTGACTGCCCTGACTCACCTGTATCAATAACCCTTTCCAAACTGGAATCTGATGAGCAGGAAAAGGGATTGTGTATAGACGTGTACACAAAAGTTTGTGGACAGACCATGCTAGCTAGCTATCAAGTCTGGCCTTACCCAGGGGTGGAGCAGGTTGAAGATTCCATTGGTGTGATTTGAAGGCATCAAAACATCTTCCTACTGCCTGCATATTCCTGACTCTATACCTTTGCTCATGCTGTGTCCTGTGCCTGGAGTGCCTTCTCCTCTGCCCTTCGAGGGAGATTATGTGAAGGAGACATGAAGCCTTTTCTGCCCTTCAAGGCCCAGCCCAAAAGCTCCCTTTTCCATGAAAACCTTCCCTAATGAATGCAAGTGATCTCTTCTCTAATGGCTCATCAAATAATAAATCACGTTCAGATGGTGCTTTCAGGTTAACAAAGTATTTTCCTCATGGTAACTGTGTGAGGTTGGTCACGTAAATATTATTGTTTTCATTTTTCAGATGAGGAATCTGAGGCTCAGAGAGGTTCAGTGAATTGTAGGGAGTGTGGCAGAATGGAAAGGCACTGGCACTGGGAGATCTGGCTCAAATCCCACCTCAGACACGTTACTAAGGGTAAGTCAGAAACTCGATTTCCTCATCTGTAAAAATGAGATAATGATATTTCCACCGCCTACCTTATAGGGTTGTTGTGAGGAAAGTGCTTTGCAATCTTAACTGATATACTCAGAGATATTAATTAGTATTGGTAATAAGTGTCAGAGACAGGATTTTGACTTACGTCTCCAGATATCAGATCTAGAACTCTCTATTATAGCATCCTGTCTCAAAGTAATTATTGTGTCTTATCTTTGCTTCTAGACTGTAAACCCCTTGAAGGCAGGGACTTTGTCTTTTGAGACTTTGTGTCCCTTTTGGTACATGGCACAGAGCATACTTCCACAAAGTCAACATTTAACCAGTATGTCTTTGACTGAATGGACAGATGAATTAGGGGAGTCAATGACTAAATCCTGCAGTTGCTTGTCCTGTCTGCAATATAGAGTACCAGCCCATGCTAGCTAATGGAAAACAATTGCTCCCCACTTTACAAATGTAGTAGAACATGCTTCCGGTACATGTGGGCCTCTCTGGTGTTCTGCATTTTGATAAAATATGCCTTCACTTACCACCATATGCTTCATACGGAGGGACCTTCTCTTACAATTGCTAGCAGGCAAACGTCTCTCCCCAACACCAGATAAGCAAGGGGAGGGTGCCCCCCAAATAACAGTAGCATGAGAGCAAAGTTTATGATCACATGTAATTCAGTGTGAACAATACTGCGTGTGGACCCAAACCACGGAGCCAGTCAGCAGTAATAAATTCCCTCAGGAGATGTGGCAGCTGCGTGTGAGGCCTGTCTTTGGCTCTGGGCTAGCACACGGAACATTGGAACAGCTGTTGAGATTGCAGATGTGTCCACAGCCAAAAATCACGAAAGGCTCTCAGGCAGTGTGTGTGGAGTCATATGGGACTAGCAAAACTTTGGCTTGTCTTCACGCTTCCCTGCCTCCTCCCTCCTCTTCCTCCCACCCATCTCTTCTCTCAGAACCCATTCCCCTCCCCGTGCCCTTACCCATCAAACCCCAGGCATCCGATGCCAGGTGTCTCTCCTATTCAGAATCAATGGGTTTGGGAATCAGAAAGAAAGCCCTGGCATTGGAACCTACTACCTATCCTTAATGTGACCACGTGACCAAGAGCAACTCACTACACTGCCTGGCAAGGTTGTTGTGGTGATCACAATAAAATAAGATAAAATAAAAGCACTTCAGCAACCTTAAAGGGCCATATCAATCAATCAATCAACCACTTTGCATTATATATACCAGCATATATTATACCTCTATATTATCTGTACCATTGGTATTGACAAAGCTCATATTGCATTCCAATCTCTGGTCAAGACTCTGAGAATATGGACATAAAGAATGAAGGCATCCTTACTCTCAAAGGAGCTTATACTCAAATAAAAGAAGACAACAAATAAATGTGTAGAAATATATATGGAATGAGTATAAAGAGAATACACATAAGTACAAGTTAATAACAACAGCACTAATAGCTAGTATTTGTATAAGGTTTGAAAAGTGCTTTAAAAATACTACCACGCTTGAATCCTGGGAGGTAAGTGCTATTATTACACTCATTTTACAGGTGAGGAAACTGAGTAAGTGAGTTATCTAGGTAGGTTGTTGTTGTTTGTTCCTTCATTCTCAAAGAGGACCATGACATCAGGAAGGTGATGCCATGACTTGCAAGTGAATTGAATTCAAGTAAGGGAGGGCTGGGAAAAGTTAACAGCCTCAACCTCTCCTCTGGGGCCATCTGGCAAGATATAGATCAGGACGACTGGAGATGGCCCCGGACTTAGTGGATAAATAAATGTCAACTACTGTTATTCGATATCCCATCTAGTACTATCTTCCCTTTGAAAGCACCCTATGATGTATCCACCACCATTAAAATATACCTGTCCCATGAGTAGGTAAAAGTCAGCTTGTGTGTATTTTAAGTCAATGTGTATAAGGGAGTGCTAGTGGTTTAATGGATCACTCCCTTGAGTAATGAAGGTGGTTGCAGCCGCCATGTTGGGTCAGGAGGGTGAAGGCTTTGGGCAGGGGGTATTTTGCTGATGTGCTTCAAATCACAGCATGCTATTTAGGGTTAACCTGATAGAGTAAAAGCTCTTTGAGGTTGGGGATTTTTGTTCTTGTGTTCCTAGTGGTTAGCATAGTGCCTTGAATACTGTAGGTGCTTAATCAATGCTTGTCAGTTGGTTGAACTCGTGAGCCAATGCCAATTTCACCCACGGTCTTATAGCTAGTGGGTCAGTCATGCTACTAGGCCTGCAGAGTCCCAACATGTGCTGATGTATCATAGCTTTGGCTCTGTAAGACAAGTTACATAGAGGCTGCTTCTTTTCTCTTTCATTAAAAACAAATTTCAACTAACAAGTATTTAAAACCTTAAGGAATCATATGCTGATTTCAGGGACCAATGAACAAGGGAGAGGGTTTAAGAAAAACCAGCATTATTCCTTATCCTTTTTATGCATGAAACTAGAAATGGGAAACCTGAAGAACACAGAGCCAGGAATGGAGAAAAATAAGCAGGAGTAGCCTCTAAGGATGAAAATAATGATTGTTTCCACTGCTACTTAACTTTAAATATTGTAAACATTGCTTCGGTTGGTCCTTATAGCAACCATGGGAGGTAGGTCACAGAAGTATTATTCTATCCACTTTATAGACAAGGAAACAGAGTCTGAGTCCACTGAACTAGTAATTAGCAGAACCAGGATTGAAATCCAGGGTCTTTTTTTTTTACTCCAATGTGCTTTCACAAAACTTGAAGTGTGTACGTGCATGTAGTATATGTGTGTATGTGTGTCTGTGGTTTCTGGAGATAGCAGGTGGCGCTTCTCTCCCACAGATGGAGTCATTCAATCAACACACACTTATTAAAGATTTACTATTTGTCAGGCATTGTGATCAGTGTTGAGAATACAAAGAAAAACCAAGAGTCCCTGCCCTCAGGGAGCTCACATTCTAATGGGGGAAGAAACATGCAAAAAATTAGACCAATGAGGTTTGTATGGTGTAAAGTAGAAGGCGATCTCAGAGGGAAGGTCGAGAGTCAGGGACATTCCATTGCTCCATGGGGTTGCTCTGTCCAGTTTATGGTTTTTGATGTGATCAAATGTCTGAGGTGGCCACATTGAATTTCCTCCCACTGGAGGTGTCAAAGCAGAGATTGGATATTCACTTATCAAGGATAGAGGGAGGATTTAATGCTTCAGGTAGAGGCTGGACTACACGACTCTGGAGATCTTTTCCATCTCTTTTTAGACTCAATATTAATGTGAGAAGCCTTTACATAGAATTCCCAAGACTTCTCTTTAAGTCACTTATAGAGCTTTTTGGATGCCTTATTATGGCATGAATATGAACGAGTCTCCAAGAGCAGAGTATGAGTCTGACAGGTCCTATCCATCCCAGAAAGGCTTTGCCCTAGACCCAGTGAAGGTATCCATATTTGCTATCTGGGAGTCAGCCTAGCAAAGCCCAGATAGACTCCTGTAATCAAGGTGTCTACAGGAGGCTGAATTAGGTCAACAATTTTGTCTTTCCAATGTGTTGCTGTTGTTATGGTTCAGTTGTTTTAGTCATTTCTTACTCCTTGTGACTGCTTTTGGGGTTTTCTTGGCAAAGATACTGGAGTGGCTTGTCCATGAGGTCTGTGATATAAAAAAGGTTAGAAATCCTTGATCTGGGCACTGTTAAGAACAACTGTTGGGCATTTACAATTAGTTTTCTGCTGACAGAAACTTTTGAAAAAATAAGCTTTGCTCTATTCTCTTTATGAACATTTTAACTGCATGTAAACAAGAATGGATCAAGTTTAAAATAGTTTTAGAATCTTTTCCTTAGAAGTGGTAAGAAAAAAATATAGACTGGATGTCTTCTTTTTAAAAATTAGGTAAGCCTAGAATATATTTTCTGTTCCATTCTGTCTTTTTCCATCAAAATGAGGTAGAATGGTTTAATTTTTTCCTTATTTTAGTCTTGATGCATAGGTATTATGTTATTTATATAATTTCTTTAAGGGAAAAGTTATTAAAGAAGTCTGAAACTAAAACCGAGGTCAGAGAGATAAAGTTTGCTGAGAGGATTCTTATTAAATATAATAATAATACTTGGATATTCATCATAGATTTAGATTTGGAAGGGACCTTTTAGTTCATTGAGTCAACACTTTTATTTTATAGATGAAGAAACTGAGTCCCAGAGAGGTTAAATGGATTTGAACTCTGGACTTCCTGACTCCAAGTCCTGTACTTTATTCATTACACCACACTGCCTCTGTCAGTCCTTTCACTGGTACAGATCACCACCCCTGGATACCTTCTTATCTCATGTGATTCTTTTTCGAATCTTTCCATAGAGCATCCATCTAACATGATGGGGTTTTCCTTTAGCTCTCTTAATATATGAGATATATGAGGCTCTCTTTATATATAATAATATGTTATGGAAACTCCAAAAAAAGTCCTCCTCTGATGCCTCATCTTGGTATGAGGGTATCCCTGAGTTTTCAAAAGCTCTACTGGTAGAACCTAAGCCCTAGGAGGACCTACTGAGTTACAAGGAGTTGTGGGGCCAGTGACAGACTGGATCTCCTATTTAATGACCACCTTAGATAAGTATTGGAGAGGATCATCACCAGAGAGTTGGCCACTAGACAATGAATCCTTTGGTCATGGAGGTATATGAAACAAATAGAAATGTGAAACAGCCCTTAGTTCTGTGTGGCCTCTCTTCCGCTCTCACAATGATACTAGCAAAGGAGCAGAGAATACAAAGAATCACACAGCTCTTAGACCGTCTACACACATTAAATATTGATTTTCTTCCTGTGTGAACTTTGTCCAAAAAGCAACCAGTAATTAATATAGCCCTGGAGGCAATGGAATATAGCCATAGTGACATTTTTGCTTTAAATGAAACCAGAAAACATTAAGAACTTACAACTGGCTCACAGACTCTCCTCCAAGAAGCAAAGAACAGACTTTGGTGACTGACTTTTGTCATGTGCCCAAAAGCAACAAAAAATATGATTTCATTGGATTTTTAGAAATCTTCTTTGGTAGTACTCATTATGAGTTCAAACAAAAAATGTTACCGTGAAGTTTATGTGTTAAATGTCTGTTGCAGACAATGAAGAAATAGAGAAAGTCTACAAAGAACTTGACAAATTCTTCCAAATTAAATCAGCACATAGTTTGATACTTAGTGACTTAAATACCAAGGGGAGGATGATCAAACACTGGGTGTCCCCAATGTCTTAGTTGTAATCTCTTAAAACTGCACTAAGTTTTCTGAGATGTCCTGTATATGTTGGAAAATATAGTTGGCGATCAAGAAATGAAAGTAGCCAAAGATATGGAGACTACTCAGAAGCTTGATGGCTGTTTTTCACAAATATTTTCTTTGGGAAGTGGAAGCTATTGCATATGGTAAGCACTGAATAGTATCACTAAGAATAAAATTGACTGCATGACTAATTTCCAAGAAGGGAGTAATTGTTTATGTGTACCACTGACTTGTTAGAACAAATGTTTGATGTTGAATCAATAACAATTTAGAAGAAAGGATAATGATTAGAAGGCATTTTCTGCCATCTCTTTGCCAACCTGTTAAAACAAGATAGCAACTTAGAAAATAGGAAATGGAAAAAAAGTGAAGACATTGACTCTACCATCACATTTTGGAGAGTTTTTAGCAACATGAAACAATCACTACAAGGAGTTGGCTGAAGGAACTCAGAAAATTCTTCACTCAGAAAAAGGGTGGAGTAGAGAAAGCAACTCAGCTGAGTTCTCCCAACATTTACCTCCAAATGCCTTTAAATAACACCTCAAATTGAATTCTGGAGTGGCAGAGCCAACAAAAGGTTAGAGTGAGGCATTCTTCCAGGCCAAGACAATGGAGAAGGTTGGAGAGATCTGTACCATGGGGGTAGAGGCTGGCCCAGAGCCCATGTGTATGAAACTCCAGTGGTGGGACTAAGTGGTGGTAACAGAAGCAAGGAGCTCTTAAACCAGAGAAGCATAACAAGGTAAACATGAAGGAGAAATCATAAGAGACTCATAAGTTTAAAATCTTTGCCTTTCTAGATGAAAAGATGATATAAGTGTAACTTCTAAGAACTCTGTCATTATTGGGGCAGTTAGAAGGATTATACATAGAAAGAGGGTATGGAAGTGGATTGATTATGTTGAGTGGTATACAAAAGAAAAAAAAGGATAAGTGAGAAGGAGGGAGCCCTGGGAGAAGAGGGAAGGGAGAGGAAGAGTGGGGGAAGATATCTCAGATAAAAGAGGTGTACAAAGAAGAGCTTTTACAATGTAGGGGAAAATGGTGGGAGTGGGGGAGGCAATACTTGAACCTCACTCACATCTAAATTGTTTCTAAGAGGAAAATATACATGCATATATGTAGCATATATTTGCATATGTGTGTGTACACATGTTCCAAATTCTCTACCTCCCACTCCACCCCCTCCACTCCTTGAGAAGACAAGCAATTTGATATTGATTATAACATGTGAAGTTATGTGAAATATATTTCCATATTAGCCACATTGCAAAAGAAAATAGACAAAAAAAAAACCCAAGAAAAATAAGAAAGTAAAAAAGTATGATTCAATCTGCATTTAGAGTTTATTAGTTTTCTCTCTGGTGGTGGATAGCATTTTTCATTATGAGTCCTTTGGTTGTCTTGGATCATTGTCTTGTTCAGAATAGCTCTTTTTTTTTTATGCAGTTGATCATCATTATAATTTTGCTATTACTGTGTACAGTGTTCTTCTGGTTCTGCTCACTTCACTTTGCATGAGTTTATATATGTCTTCCCAAGTTTTTCTGAAACCATCCTGCTTGTCATTTCTTATGGCACAATAGTATACCATCACAATCATATATTTCAACTACTGGTTATTTGTTTTAACTTACTGATACCTACTATTCACCTTTCTATAAC
>CM053585.1:64366330-64420507 GCA_028646515.1 Pseudochirops corinnae | reverse complement strand
CTGTTAAATGACTTGGAGAAAGAAATGGCAAACCACTCTAGTATCTTTGCCAAGAAAATTCCAAATGGAGTCATGAAGAGTCAGACATGACTGAAACGACTGAACAGCAACAATAAATATTGACTACTTGACTGAACAATAATAATCAATAATGACACAGTAATAGTCATGGCTTATTTTTCACTATATATTATTTCATTTGATTCTTATATCAGCCTTTAGAGGTAGACAGTGCAGAAATTCCCATTTGACAAACAGGAAAAATGTGGCTTGGAGTGATTAAATGATTTCTCCAACGTGGATAGTTGGCAGATTCTCCAAAATGGTAGATTTAGGACACAAACAGATGGTCTTTTATTACTCAGAACACTAGAGGTGTCATATATGCTTGCTTAGGGTTTATATAAGCAATGGATTTCTTTAAAGCAGTGGTTCTCAACCTGTGGGTTGCGACCCCTTTGAGAGTCTAATGACCCTTTCACAGGGGTCACAGGGGTCACAGGGGTTGCCTAAGACCATCAGAAAACACATATATCTGATGGTCTTAGGAACCGAGACACAGCTCCTCTATCCGTCTCCAGGCAGGTCTGCCCACATGCAGATATGCCCACATATGAGTACTAAAGGGTCATGGCATTAGGAAGGTGAGAACCACTGCTTTAAAGGATTATCTCAATATTTGTTGCAGTAGCAATGGTAATTCTATAGCTCCCACATACAGTAAATTTTGTATGTGTTTAAATAAATTGACTATAGGTGTCTTAATTAACAGTTCCATTGAAGTCCCCCAAAATGAACATAAACATTTGTTGTATCATAGATTTTGAGCTTTGAAGGACCACAGGTTCTCTAGTCTAACACCTTCATTTTACACAAAAGGAAGCTAAAAGCCTAGCGAGATGAGAGAAATTGCCTCACACCACATAGCTATAGTGAGTAGCAGAACCAGAATTCTAATGTCTTTCTATTCACTCTTTTGAGGAAGGAGTGAAATTGAACATCGATAAGGCCACCATAGAAAAAAGATACACAAAAGGGAGAGAGAAGTCAAATTAGGGTTGTGTATTTGGCTAGAAGAGGAGAGATTTATACACAGACAATTACAGTTTTACAAATGGCTGGTCTTCTTGAAGACTCCACAGAATGTTTTAGTAGCACTAGTTTGAAATGGAGATAAACATATCATCTAGGTGGACATCTATGAGCAATTATGTCACATAAACTGGGACAGTTGGTTCCCATAACAAGGGCCCTAGTTAACTACAAAGGAGGAAAACTATAACATATGGGTTAAGGAACTCATATAGTTTTGGTAGCTATGAAAAGGGAATAAAAGATATGCAGATAAGTTATGCTCTTTTCTTTTTCTTTGGGATCATTTCTGAAAAAATAGTCAGAATTTTATTTTAAAATAATTTCCCATTCTTCATAAACCCTCTTTAATATTTCTAACCATGCAAGAATACTTATTATTATTCATTTTTTGTTGGGGGGAAGGCAGGGCAATTGGGGTTAAGTGACTTGCCCAAGGTCACACGGCTAGTAAGTGTTAAGTGTCTGAGGACAGATTTGAACTCAGGTCCTCCTGACTCCAGAGCTGGTGCTCTATTCACTGCTCCACCTAGCCTCCCCAAGAATACCTATTTTTCTAAGTCTTCTTTTCCCAAATCTGGTTCATGTTTGACCAAATTTCTTTCCCCACTATTATAAAATTGAAAATGACATGGCTACTTTAATCCAAGGTTTCTATCACTTTGACATCACCAATTAGTTCTTCCTTTTTGGACAGAATTAATTCCAAATAGCTATTTCCCATTACTTTCCAAGAGATGAAATCATCAACAAGGCAAGGCAAGAGTTTAACAAGAGCTCAGTTTCAGCAGATGTCAGAGTAGCTGGACTCCCTCATCTCTACCATGTTGAGTTTCTATATGTTTTGTAATCTTTATTAAGAAAACCAATATTCTCATGGTGATGTGAAATGGCTGTGAATTATGGAATGCTGTGATCTCAGAAGAATCAAAATCACAAGTGATCCAAAGGATGATGAAAAGAGACAAAATGTGGGTGTATAGATTGCAACACATTATTAATGATAGCATATGCAAAGAGTAGCATGAAATATATCACCAACACACATGTGCTCAGAAGAGGAGGAGGGCTAAGTCATGTAGAGGGGATAGAGGAAAAACAGATGGATTGCTTGAGAATTTCACTGGTATCTATGCCATATACGAAAGAACTAGAATGAGGATTTCCAAATTTAGGGCAGATTCATTGTGGAGAATTTATGGAAGGACATGGAGAAGAATCACACAGGATCACTAGTTGTAGAAGGGTTGCAAACTGTCTCAGTAGTCTATGTCAATGAAATCATGGATCCTTTAAAATATCAAAGTATTGGGAAAAAACCATCCATATTCCCCGTTTTGCTGTCTGTAGTATGTCCTCTCATTGATATCATCACTGTTTTTCCTTCAACATTCACTCTAATGTTTCTCATTCCCTAAGTCAGTGGATTTTGCTAAAGATGAAAACTTTCATTGCCTACAGTCCTATTCTTCTCCCTGGCTGTGAAATGTTTCTTTGAAACAATGTGTACTCTTTATTTTTGCTCTGGAATCATTGCCCAGAATCTTTGTCTTCTTTATCGAATTGTTTGCTCAGATCTTTTCCTGAGTTGCTGATCCTTTACTTCCTACATTTCTTGCCTTGTATTTATTTTCTGTCACCCATAACATCTCCCTGGATTCTAAGTCTGTTGTATGCTCTGACCTTCAGTATTAAAAGGACTATTTCCTTTGCACAGAAACATAAAGCATTTATTAAGTGATTACTCTGTGCTAGGCACTATGTTAACGAGGCATGGTATTTTGGCAATGAGAGAGGAAGCTTCAGATTTAACTCAAGCATATAGTAATTTGTCAAAACTTGGGCCCAGATCATAGTATTATAGGATAATAGATTTAAATTTGGAAGGGACAGAAGAAGTCATCCAGTCCAACCTACATCATTTTACAGGTGAGGAGACTGATCTCATTATAGGCTGATTTCCTCTGTGGCCTGAAAAAGTTGGATCATATTCCCGGCTAGTTCCCACTGTTCACAGAAAACTTCTAAGAAGAGGCCCCTGACAAAGGATCCCTGCTTTTCCTGAACATGGCTAAAACCAGCCCCCTAGGTTCTAAACCTGTGGTTTCAGAACCCAAAGTTATATTATCTCACACCCAGGAATAAGCAGAGATGAAGACTCAAGACCGTCATGAGTGCAGGAAATCCCCAGTTCCAAGAAATCATCTCTTTGCTATGTAAATAATTCTTTTCAATAGTGCTGTGAACTTGTGGTTTCTTCCAAAATAAGATCATCATTGCAGGAAATGTTCTGATGGTGTCTAGCTTTCAAATGATGGTCATAAGAAGGAAATTAGAACAGTTATTCCTTGTAACTGAATGGGTTATTCTTAAACCTATCCACTAGCATTCCCCTATTAACTTTTGCCATCTCCTTCATCAATTATCATATAGTCAATACCTTTTGGTTAATGATGTAGATTTATCTTGTAATAGTTTTTTAAGTTATCAATTAGAAGAATAATAATTAACAAAATTTTCTGAAATCACATTTTTGCAGTGTCTTTGTATTTTTAAAGATAAAGTACTTTATTTGTGAGTCCCAGCACTTGGCATTTTTCCTTTAGGAAGCATGAGGGCCAGTACCCCAGAATTCACTGAAGAAAGATGTCTAAACAGAACCCTTCACTGAGTGTGTTGAAACTGTCATTCAGTTGTTAACTTGGATCTCTGGCTTAATATTCCTGCCTTTTGACTCTCTAGATTGTCTGAATACACCATTCTTATCCCATTCTCCTAATCCTGATTTCTGAATTTAGCCTCGTGTATGCTCCCTAATTTTTATTTTTGCTCTCTGTGTTGGCATGGTTTCTCCACTCTTACTCTCCAACTTGAACCTTGACCTGGATCTGACCTTGACTTTGCTTCTCTTCATTTCCACTTTCATCTTCATTGACCATTCTGATCATGTCATTCAATACACTGCTATCTCCTATCTACTTGTGTCTCAACAGTTTACCCAATGACAACTGATTGGTTGTGACAACTTATGTTCACTCAGGGCCATTGTACGAGAGTATCAGGATACTTTTATGACTTAAGTGATTGATGATTCTCAAAACTTTTCTACAAGGTAAATGAGCAGATAACTCATCTTTTTTTTTTTTAAAGTTTCATTGCAATTGGGAATATCCAGTAAGAAAACATCCTCTACTGGTGCTAACGAGAACCTGCTTTATAATGAATAGATCTGGATAGTTGCCTAGACAGGGAAAGGTTAAATGACTGGCCTAGGGTCACATGGCCATTATATTTCAGAGGCAGGACTTGAATCCAGATCTACCTGACTCCCAAATCCTCTTTTTATCCATTATACCATGCTGTTTTTCATCAATGAAAAGACTGCACTGAAGAGACCGAACAAGTAGAGGCAGAGCCAAGAATGATGCTGACAATTTCTACCAAGAGTCTCAGTCTATAGTGAGCTAGGAGACATTTGAAGGCTGTGCTCTTTGAATAGTTTCTTTCAGACAACTTTGAGCTTGGAGGGAACTGTTTGGAAGCAAGTATGAGCTCAATTCTTTTTTTCCCCTTTGTTCAATATGCCTATGCACATAGATATGGAGGAAAATTTTTCCTCTTAGAGCTACATTACATGCATTTCAGAACTTTTGAGAAACTTTAGTTTAATTATACTTGAAGACTTCATGGAAACTTTACTGATGGAACAGAGTGGGGTTTTGTGTGTCAAGTTCAAGACCTAAATTTGCTGTTGGCTCCATCCCAGCGCAGCCATGCAATTAGTCACGTAGGTGACCGCAAAACGCCATTGTCATGAAGCAATCATAACTGACTGCCTCATACTTTGCGGCATGCCCCAAAATATGTCCACAAACAGAAACTGAACGTGAATGCTAGTTCAATGGGTTTTTTTGCTATTATAAATCTCAAACGCATCAGTTATGTCAGAGAGGATGGAGACACCTTCACGGACTGTTGGCTATGTCTCGGCAACGCTTTGCAACAGGCTGTCAGACAAGAAAGGAGCCTGGTGAGGCTACCTTAATCAGCATCACCATCTGTGAGGTCATTGGGATATTTCAAACAACCTTCAACTCTCATTAGTTGAGGCTGTTTCACAAGCATGGCCTTATCTTTTGTAACTTTTACAGACACATCCTGGGAAAGTCTCTGAGCAGGATGACACTTTTCCCCATGGGTCAGTCTGCAGTAATGAGCCACCAATTGTTGTATCCTCTGCATGTTCCAAGCAGTATATGTTAGTATTAACCTTTCCTGTTGTTGAATTTCTTCTTTTATCCTTGGCTTCTACCATGTATGTCTCATTATTCCTAATAGGCTGTGGCAATTAGGGCCTTTGGGTTGTGGGTCACAGGCATTTGGAAAAGTAAAGAGGCACTGTCCAAGAACAGGCATTTTTTCTTTTAATAAACAATGCAACCCATAGCTGAAGATGCATCTGAAAATACTAAGCTTGATGGACCTTGAGCTCATGTATAGGAAGCCCTTCCCAGGTTTTTTTTTTTCATTTTCTTCTACTCACACTGGATCCAAAATTATTTTTATTTTTTTCATTGCATGCAATATTTTCTTCAAGCATTTAAGCACATTAGATATAATCTAATGTATGTATTATCTGACATTATTTGGTAGAGATATGTGGGAATTTTAAAAGGTACACAACCTGTGAAAAAGCCTTTATTAAGAGTATATTATGTGCCAAGCATCATGTTAAACACTAGGAATACAATTTTTTAAAAATCAAGATGGCCCCTGCCCTCAAGGAACTTATATTCTAATAGATAGCCTGTATAAGACCGTTCAGGTATAGAGCTCATAGTGAGGCTCAGGGGTCTGAAGGTTGTGGCATCATATTTGGTCCAAAAGGCTTAGGGACTTCAGAAGGTTTAATGGCAGGAGGGTGGTAAGGCCTGAGGGCTTTTGCCATCACTGGAATAACAGAAGGCAGAGGTCATTAACTTCCCATTTGAACTGAACCCACATTGGAGAAACTCTGCTGCACTGGGGACATTTTATGACCTCAGTACTTTAAATTATTGATGGTGACAACTTTTATCATAATAATGAATGTTTGCTGAAGTCCCACCACCTAAATTTCATGATTTCTGTGTCTTATCTACAACAAAACCCTATCACAATGAGGAAGAAAATGCAGGACATAAATACTTTACTCCAGAACTTTACCTAAGCACCTGTACTCCACCTGCCAAGAGTGCAACTGATACCAAAAAGTATGATTTCACCATTATGGAATGAACTTACACACAGAATAATATAAACAACAGAGCGCAATTCCTGTGGTACACTGTCTAGCTAAGTTTGGAGAAAGTTATCACCAGGTTAGCCTAGATAGAATGATGCATAGTTCTAGCTGTGTCACCTTTAAAAAACTCTACTAAGGGGCAGCTGGGTGCATCAGTGAATAGAGCACCAGCCCTGGAATCAGGACAACCTGGATTCAAATCTGGCCTCACACACTTAACACTTACTAGCCGTGTGACCTTGGGCAAGTCACTTAACCCCAATTGCCCTCCAAAATAAAAAAAAAAAGCAAAAGAAAAACAACAGAACTCTACTAAGCCATAGAAGATTTGCAGCCTCTTTTAGCAGGGAGAGCACATACCTGCACTGGTAAATTCACAAATTCTTAAGGTATTAGAGTAGAGACAACCAGTCATCTTGGAGAGCCCCATAGAAGGTAAACTCCTTGAGAATAGTGATTACAAATTTTTGTCTTTGTATCCTCAGCATCTCATGCAATGCCTTGAATACTATAGGCTTTAAACAAATCTATTTGTGAAACTAACATATATCAACAAACATGATCATTTTCATATACAAATTACATATACAGGATTGTGTAAGAAACTATGAGCCTCTATTATACATAGCTTCTTGTTAAAAAGTACATATTCAATTTAATGTGATTTTACCTGCTTGTCCATGTCCCGTTCTTTCCCATCTACTATCTTCTGCGGATTATTTTTAATGTTCCATTAATGCTCTTTTCTTTCTTTTCTTCTTTTGTTTTTGGTTGATCACTATCCATCCACCAAGGGAAAAAAAAAAACCCTCCTTGGTTAAAAAAAAAAAGTATAACCAAACAAACTCATATTGGTTATTTCTATAAATGTTGAGTCATTCTGCACTTGTAGTCTATCATATGTCTACCAAAAAATTAGTAATCAGGCTTTATTAGTAGTCTTCTGGAGTTCTGATTGCTAATGGCATTAATAAGAATTCTAAAGTCTTTCTCTTACATTATCTTAGGCATTTTATAAATAGTTTTCTTGGTTCTGCTAACTTCATTATGCATCAGTTCATATAAGTTTTCCCAGGTTTCTTTGACTCTTTCTCTTTTGTCATTTCTTATGGAAAAATAATATTTCACTACAGTTTTGCATCATTCTCTAAGATGGAAAAGAGGTAGTCTAGACCAGAGGTCTCAAACACATGGCCTGTGGGTTGCATTGTAGCCCTCAATATTCTAGAATGCAGCCCAAAATAGATTAAAATATAATTGGTAAATATTTATCAAAATAAATAAAAAATACAACGGAACATAAATATTGTCAACTTGTGGTTTTCTAAGTCTTTAAGCAGCTTGGAGTGTAGAGGCCTCCATTTCTATTTGAATTTATTTCACCATCGGACTAGGTGAACTCATAACCACCAGTCTTCTTTTGCGATAGCAGTAAAAATCATTCTTTTACAGTTAGATCTCAGCTCTATGGCTAATGTCCACACATTTGGACATAATCTTTCTTATGGTATGGCTTCAAGTAAATGCCAAACCAAGAAGATTTAACTTCCATCTTTTATCACACACTGATGGTGTCTCAAATAGGCTCCCAAAGAGAAAATGATGGGGGCTTCGTAATGAAAAACTGTAAAGTCTAAGAAATGGACTTCTTGCCATTGTAACTGAAAATAAAAATCTGCATTATATTCTTCTCTAATCCTTTGATTTAACTAAAATGATTCCAATGCTATTGTTAATATAATTTCTACAACACCATTAACAATGGGCCAATAGTTTGTAAGTGTCTTTTTCAAAACACCTGGTGGTCATTTTGCCTCTAGAGCAGATGGGATGTGAAAATGGAACATTAACTTGGGGAAAGATTATCACATCATAAAATGACCTTTATTTTGTTCTCAGAGAGAAATGCTTGAATGTTGGGTTTTTTTCCCCTTATAAATAGATGAGGAAAAAGTCCCCATATTAATCTGACTGTTTATAGATCAAATACTTGGGAAATCCCCTCAAATGAATGCCCCGTAAATTAAATAAGTTCATTGTTAGAGAACTCGGCTTGATGATTTTGGAATGATTACCCTTGGCAATGTGAAAAGACCTCCTCACGTCTACTATTGTGCTCTAAGAAGGACCAATGCTGAATCTCATCTTCCCATGAAATTGTCTTCTCAGGGCAGCTAGGCGGCACAGTGAGTAGAGTACCGGTCCTGAAGTCAGGAAGACCTGAGTTCAAATCTGACCTCAGACACTTGACACATACTAGCTATGTGACCTTGGGCAAGTCACTTAACCCTGAATACTTTGCCTTCCCCTCTCCAAAAAAAAAAAATGACATTTTCCTCTCTCTCTGTCCTAAAAGCATTTCCCCTCCCTATGCTCTACCTAAGCCATCCCCCACACCTCATTTCTTGCAGTCTGAGCATGGATTGACATTCCAGAATCTGTTTGTGAATACTGACTCAGTCCATAGTAAGAAAAAATTGACAAACTTTCCATGGGCCCCTTTAAAACTGAGCTAACTATTAGAGGGGAAATGGACTCAGGGTATAGATGGAAAAATATTTTTTTTGGATGTGGATAATGTAGAAATTTGTTTTACTTGACTAGTAGTGATAAGGTTTTCCTTTTTCTTTTTGTGTTTGTGTGTGTGTGTGTGTGTGTGTGTGTGTGTTGGGGGAAATGGCAGGTGAGAAAAAAATAGATTTTTGTTGCGAAAAATAAGTTTTAAATTTTAAAAAGATATTAAGTATAATAAAAATGAGCCAAATTAGAAGGCAACAGGGGTAGCTTATAGCCCATCTCCCTCTCTCCAGGCCTCAGTTTCCTTATTTCAAAAATGAAAAGTTTGGACTAGATGACCTCTAATGACCCTAACTCTCCCAACCCATCATCATTCCACCCAACATCTAGCTTCAGCTCTCCATGGCTCTCTAACCAATAAAAGAGGCCTTGAAGTCAGACAAAATCACTGAAAGACTATTCCTTGAATGTGTTTGTTCCTTCTATTCAGGTTGTACTCAACTGTCTAAACAAAGCACACAGAGGACACAAAAAGCTGGTAGGGTTTTGTCATCAAGCCTTGTTTCCAAAACTGTCTAAAGTTTGTACCTGCTGTCAGGTCACCCAAGCAGAATGGAGCCTTCTGCTTGTGTTCTGGTCACAGGTCTTTGTCTTTTTTACAGGGGCACGTAGAAGCTAAAAGAATATTATGTGAGACACATGTACATATACATATATATACATACATATACACACACACACACATATACATGGAAGATACTCACCAATAGGATGAGGGGCAGCCTGGTAGAGGGATGTTCCAGGGTGAAAAGGCAGTTGAATTATAATGGCTAAGTTCAGAGAATCAGAAACACAATGTAAATGAAAGAAAGAAAGAAAGAAAGACAGAAAGAAAGAAAAAAAGAAAGAAAGAAAGAAAGAAAAAGAAAGGAAGGAAGGAAGGAAGGAAGGAGGGAGGGAAGGAAGGAAGAAGGGAAGAACTGGTTCTTCTAGAGCCTTGAATGTCACCTCTCTGTGTCTATGGTAAATCAGGGTCTAGAAGAGCTAATAATAAATCCTTTTGCTGAACCCTGACTCAGGATCCTGTAAATGACCCCTAAATGCAAGGAGACAGGTGAATGGTGTGGAGAAAGGGTAAGTTACAGAACTAGATCTGGAAAGAATTCATACAGGCTCCTAAACTGTTCATGCTGTTGAGGACTATAATTTAAGCAGAATTTTAACAGCCAACATCCCTAATTTATGGGAAGGAAAATTTAAGGTTTTGTCAAGTGCTTTTCCCATAAATGGACAGATTATATGGGACCTTTTCCTTTGGTCTGTTTATACTTGGCTTGTGCCAATATACAATGTTCAAGTACTTCTTTCAGAAAATAAAATTAAGTATGTTATGGTAAACTACTGTTTAGAAATAAACTGAGCTGCGAATGATCTCTTCCAGCACACCAGGGTACCATGTAGGGCAGTGGTGAGTTAATGATTCATCTAACCTTAGAAGGAAGAGCAAAGTCACCTCCAAGGGGCCAGTTGCTTAGTTGGTAGCTGTTTTTACATCCAGACACACGGCAGCCATTCAATTCAATTCAACAAATGTTTATAAAATTACTGTGTTTGGTTTAGGGGCTGAGTTTTGAAGATGAACAATAACAACCTACCTTTCCAACCTTTTCTGTGCCTAAACACTGTACCAAAGCCCTGACACCACTTGGAACAAAGATTGATTTTTGCTTTGCTTTTACTGTCTTTTCCACCTGAAATACTCTCTTTCCCTCTCCAGTAACTACTGGTTTCTGTGGCCAAAATGTGAGGACCAAGGGAAAAACTTCAGCTGAGGTCAAGTCGTGAGGGAAAGATTTATAGGGGAAGTGAGCTGAGCCTGGAAAGAGTAGAAACATTCAACAGGCAGAGATAAGGAGAGAGGGAGTGCCTGACACTGGAGAAGGTCCATGCCAATTCAAGATCATAGATTTAAACCTTAGAGGTCAACTAGTCCAGCCCCCTAATTTTACAGAGGAAACTGAAGTTGAAAGACATGAAATAACTTGCTTGAGGTCACAAAGGCATTACTTAAAACAGAGGTAGGATTCAAATTCGGGTCTCCAAATCTAGTACACTTTCCTTTGGACTGCAATGCCTTTAAGTAAGGGGCTTTCAGCCTTTTTGATATCTTTGACAATCTACTAAATCCTATGGACCCTTTGTCAGAATAATGTTATTAAAGGTATAAAATAAAATATGGCTTTCTCTCTTTGGCCTCTTCTGGTCGGTGGAATACCTGTTGGCGCAGGCTGTGGTGTAAAGATGGCTGAGTCTAAGAACCATACCACACACAACCAGTCATGAAAATGGCACAGAAGTGGCATCAAGTAACCTACGTCACAAAGATACGAGTTTCTGAAAGTGGTTGACACTCAAGTTTCTGAGAAACACGCACTTTGCCAATAAACACAACAAGAAGGGGCTGAAGAAGATGTAGGCCCACAGTGCCAAAGCCATCAAGGCCCTGAGCACCAAGGCCTCCAAAGCCAAGATCTTCAGGCCCAAGATTCCCAAGGTCAGAACCCGGTGTGCTGGCCACAAGATGGCTACCAAGCATCTAGGTCCTAGGATTGGTGTCAAATGTCCAGATTCCAAAATGATGAAGCCTGACTCTAAAGTTGCCAGAACCACTGATCCCAAGGCTACCAAGTCCACTGACCTCAAGGCTGCCAAGCCCACTGACCCCAAGGTCACCAAGTCTGCCACCAAGATCAGTAAGTCTGATTCCAAGGCTACCACATCTGGCCCCAAGGCCACCAAATCTGATGCTGAGGCTGCCAAGTCTGACCCCAAGGTCACCAAGTCTGATTCCAAGGCTGCCAAGCCTACCGAGTCCAAACTCAAAGATGCTGGGGCTAAAGCTGCTAGTCCCAAGCCCTCAAAATAGATGCTTCAGGACAGAAGGACTTGTTTAAAGCTAAAACCACCCTTTTTTCCCAGCCAGGGTATGATTATTCACTATTTTGCACAAATAAAGGAAATGGTGAGTCATAAAAAAAATACGAAGGATTACTGAGGAAACAAATTATATTGAAATACTATTATAAAAATTTTTTTAAAGCAAGTTCATAGATCCCACGTCAAGGAACTCTGCTCTGTGACAACACCAGATCAGGGAATAGTTAGTATAGTTTGTCTGGAAGAAGAAGAATGATATGAACTAAGGCTAGAAAGGTAGATTGATATCAAACCATTTTTAAGAGACTGTGAAGTCTTTTCCTGTTGTTATCAAACATATTTAGTGGTCCAACCTTCCAATCGGACTTTACAGTTTTTTCTACTAAATATTAGTTTTCCCTAAAAAGAAGACCACATGCTTAAATTGAGATCTCTTTTGAAAACAAATAATACATTTAGTGGTAAATTGAAAGAAAACCCAGCGCTAATTATAGGCTTCACTTAGGAGTCCTAAAAGTCATGTTTTTGGGGAAAATACAGTCTACATCTGGACTAGTATGTTATTTGATACACATGGGATTCCAAGGAAGAGTGTCCTAGAGATTCATGGTAGTCCATATTTGGGGAGTCACGCTATAATCCATCCTTGTTATGCTCTGGATTTGGTTATTCTGTGAGTCAAGTATTTCCTCCTGTGTAGGAGCATCTATAATGCAGACAACCATGAGTATGCTGGAGTCAGCTCAAACTGGTTCATAAGAATTTATTGTTAAATTTCAGTGCAAACATTTACACTTCAGAAATCAGAAATGCTACAAATCAGGGCTTGGAATTGTTTTCTTGGTTATATAGATTTAAGAAAGTGGTGGAGAAAAAGTTAATAGCTCCATTAAACCTTAAAATGTGTTGTACATATATTATTCCTTCCCTCCCTCTCCAGCCAGAGTTCTTGGATAAAAATTGACCAGTACATTCCTGAGGACAGCTCCCAATTCATCAACAACTCTATTGAATTTCTACTCTGTGTAAAGAAGTAAAAGATAGAGGTCAGCTCTTCGTAGCATTACAATCTAGAACTCACAAAACCCAACACAATGTTAAAGGGGAAGGGCCCCTCAGTTTACTACTCATTTCCCAAATGGATATACCTGGTATAAATTTGCCTTCTCAAATCTTAGGAAGTACCAAAATATGTGCAATTTTTCTTATCTATATATTAGCTTTAAGCCCCCAAGTCACACTATTTCTGGAAAAGAAAAACATCTTGGTACTAGATCTTTATCTTTTCTCTAAGGGTGTTTCTTCCCTTATTTACTTTACCGAAACTGAATTCCCAATAATTACTGCCCTGAGTAGCAATTATAGTTGGTTACCATTGCTTATAAAGAAAAAGTGAACCTGTAAAACTTCAACCTCCCTCCTCTTCCCAGTCCCAAACCATGTTCAGAAGAAAAGGCTTCAGACCTCATGAATGGGCTTATGAAGGTAAAGGAGACACAAGACCACTTCCCTGAGATCCTTAGTCCAGGGGGGTTTCAGTCACATACCTTTTTTCCTGACATATCCTGTGCCCAATTGGCTCAAGCATCCTTGTTCCCAGAGTCCTACCACCTTCTCTGTGGTGCTGCCTCTTCCTGACGCTTCCACCCTCTCACCTCTTCCTAGTTTCCTAAAACTTCCTCCCCAACCCCTCCTGACTTCCTGCGGTTTCCCTTTCTCCAACTTTCATGTTGCTTCTTCTCTTGCTATCTTGGTTCCTCTTCAAGTTTCTCTCCTGGACTCGGTGAACTGACTTTTAGAAGTCACCCTGGAGAACAACCTATTGTTCATAAAGTCTTATTGCAATTTTAAGATTTAATAATTCAGTGATATTTAGATTTTAAACCTTCCCCAAGCAAGGACTGTGCTTTCCATATATTCTATTCAGTACCTTTTAAAGCACATCAAAAATTGACATAGTCAACCAAATATGCATGGAAGAAAATGGAGTCGACTCATTTTTTTTCTAACATTTTCCCACTAAGGATGCTAAGGATTTATGAGTATTTTTCTGAAAATATTTTCTTCTCCCTACTTGACAAAGTGCCCAACAAATAGAGACAATGGCATTCTTCTCCTGGTTTTTACAAAAATGAAGTAGAAGAAAATGAAATTGTCTTTTTTGTACAGATTGATGTATGGTGGATAACATCCAACACCAAAGGGTGCTGTGAAGACCAGCCAACTTATTTGAACATGTCAGATGCTCCTTGAGATGCCCAAGGATGATGCCTTTGTTCCATGTCTGTCTACCAGTGTACTTGAATCACTCACTTCGTAGCTCAGACCTGTCTAACCACTCCCACTCGGCTATGTGAACTGTGCCTCACTGAATCCATTCTACCAAATTTACTGTATAAAAGCTTTGAATAAAAGTGATAGCCTGAGAATGAGATAGCAAAGCAATACACATCCAACATCCCAAAATTGAGGCTTTGATTCAATCCCTGTTCTAACCCCCTGCAGACAAATAAAAAACAAACACCACCCCAAACCCATCTAGATTAGCTTCTAGATCTCCTGGTCATGGGATGGTAGGAGTTCAGAATCTAGAATAAGTGTTCTAGTTCAGCCTCAGGAAGGGGAAACCAGTCAGTTACTGAAGCATAGCACAGCCTGGAAGCTTGGATGCTGCTTCTGTTTCTCAATTTCCCCCCTTCCCTTCCTTAGATCTTCTGACTTCTCCTCTAGTGGAATCAGGAATTTTCTCAGTAAATCTGTGAATAAATATTTATGAAGCACCTAGATGTGCCAGGAACTGTGCTAATTGCTAAGGATACAAAGAAAGGTAAAATATACTCCTCACTTGCAAGAACTTTAAAATCTAATGGGATGAAATGCAAACAATATATACAAACATGCTATATACAGGATAAATTGGAGATAATCAGAAGAAAGAAGGTATTAAAACCTGATACAGGGTAGTCCCTTGGTAGTTTAGTTTCAATTTATGTATGTATGTATGTATGTATGGGTCTATCTATCTTTTTGGAGGGCAATTGAGGTTAAGTGACTTGCCCAAGGTCACATTGCTTGTTTTGTGTTTGTGTTAAGTGTCTGAGGCTGGATTTGAACTCAGGTCCTACTGACTCCAGGGCCGGTGCTCTATTCACTGTGCCACCTAGCCACCCCCCCTATTTAGTTTCAACTAGAATAAAATGAGACAATGAAAACAAAGTCATTCAATAGGGAGAGGCTCTGTGGACACCATTAGTTCACTCAGAACAGCAAAACTCTCTTGTCTGAATTACCCATTGTGATTGATCAGCCAAATATCAGAGGGAACTGCTGGAGGCCCTTGTGGCTATTGAATGTTTGGGTGAAGAGTTTTATGTCAAGAGTCTGGGTCTATAGTCCATTGTGACAAGTAAGTATTGAGAATGGACTCACTACCTTTTAAGGCAAAACTACCCTGACTTACATGGGGGCAGGGGTTAGGACATTGTACCTAATGTAAATGAGTGTTAGCAGATGGGCTGATGGAAAGTATGTTTTTTCCCAGCCAGCAAGAGGTACTGGAGGACTATGGAAGTCAGCAGCTTTATAAGTTGGGAGAAGCCTAGAAACATTCAAGCTCTAAAAATAAGGGGACCAATTGAGGGGTGGAGGGGATGGGAATTTGGACTTGTGCTAGCAGAGAGCTGATGTCAAATGAAGGGTATGGCTCTGTATGTGAGCACCAGCCCTTGGAGCCTCTCTCATGTGGCCCATTGGTTTGCTTAAGGAGAGATGCAGGGACACAATTTGCTGTTTCTCTGGATATACCTGCCTTTTACTGAGATCTGGTGAATCTATCCACTCTCCCATCAAAGTCGAGCAGTTGAGGAGCAGATTCTTTCTATTCCCTTCTCTTTTGCTTACATTTGTTCAGCTGGACCTGAAATTTGCACTATTTTCCTCCAATTGATAGTTGTTTATGAGTCTTGAGTTTTTTTCCTTTTATAAATTAGTTCGTTTTGTTGGCCTATCATTACTTGAGATAAGAGTGTGTGGAGAGAGTGAGGGTTGTTTGTTTTGGAATTTCGTTGGCTATCTATGCCAGGATCCTGCAATTCTGGCTTGAGAGAGCAAAAGACCTCCCTTAGGGCTATCGAGTAATTGTTTAGTTTTATGAATGACACCATAACTCTTCCGAGCAGAACCCTAGTACTTGAACTTGTGGCTCTCTTGGATTTCCCCTAGAAGATGGAGCCAATTGAAGCCATAGTGCTGTGGACAGTGTGAGAGCTGACCCCAGGAACTCAGTTCCAACCTTTTCCTTCCTTTCTCCCTCCCTTCCTCCCTTCTTTCCTTCCTTCCTTCCTTCCTTCCTTCCTTCCTTCCTTCCCTCCTTCTTTTTTCCTTCCTTCCTTCTTTCTTTCTTCCTTTCTTTCTTTCTTCCTTCCTTCCTTCTTTCTTTCTTTCTCTTTCTTTCTTTCTTTCTTTCTTTCTTTGTTTCTTTTTCTCTTTCTTTCACTGAAGAGAGACTAGACCCTTTCATACTTCATAATGACAGCTAATCCTATATAAATAATTCTTCAGGGATGCTCATCTCACCAATGTTCTCCACCACCAAATTTATTTTGAATAACATCTTTTGGCAGTTTTTGAGGGAAGGAAGCAAATCCATATTAAGGAGAAGCATAGGAAAGCCTCTTAAAGACCTAGTCAGGACTCTTTGCTCCTCCTGCTGCCATACTTCCGTTGCAGAAGATGTAGGCAGATGATAGAATAACTCTTAATGTTGTTTTGCCTGGTTTGAGAAGCATGACATATAATAAAATAGCTCCCTTTGGTTTGAGTCAGGCTTGTGTCTTAGTTAATTTCCTCTCCCCTCTTAGAGTATTTTACAAGAGAACATTAGAGAAAAGTTTTTAATTTATTTTTTTTCAAAACCAAGAAAAGAACAAAACCATCTCCATTTGTTAGACACTGTGTTTGGAAAGGAGGAGTTAAGAATACCATCCATTACAAGATTGAGACCAAAATCTTGAGTGTGGCTTTGAAACTCTTGGTGAAATGTTTCTTTCTTACCTCAAGGACCTCATTTTTTTACGTTCTCTTGTTGGGATAATTTTTAAATTTTGTTTTTATAAAGTTGAGAAGATAACCCATGTTTTCTAGCTTGAAGACCTGGGCTCTCAAAATCAAATTAGATTTAGGGAGCTTTTACCAAGGACAATTTTCAGCATCTGTTTTTGCACATCTCCCATGATCTGTTTACTAGAAAGCTTGTTTGTCTGTAAGCAAGATTATTAAATCCATATTCATGACAGCCTTATGAGGAAATCAGACTTCTGGAGTGCATTTTCTCTCCTTGGTGTTTTACTATCCAGGGCTAAGAATGAATTGTAAAAGCATTTTATTTTCAGTCTTCGTAGTTACCATTCATTCATCATAACCCTTATGATCTCTCCTACTGAGAGTTCAGTCTTTGATGGGTTCAGATCATTGAAAGAAGAAGAAAGAATTGAAATGGACAAACTCAGAGCAAAAGCATGAACTTTGATTGAGAGTGAGGGGAGGAGGCAGTGCTGGTGGATCCTCTGGGGTCCTGCCATGTAGGCACATGGAAATCCTTCTCTCCCTCTTTGGGCTTGTTTAAGGTATGTAACATTGTATTGAGATGCAAAGTGGGACAGTAGAGAGGGAGAGAGCTGGCCCTAGAGTCAGGGAGACTTGGGTCAGTTTCTACTTCTGCCCCATATTGGCTGGATCAGACCAGAAGAAGTCATTTAACTTCTCGTTGGCCTAGGAAACTCTTTAAGATTGTGACCATGATTTGTATTTGTGTCTTTTTTTCCTTTGGAACAAAAGAAATGCTAAAAGGCACAAAGGATTCACAACACTCATTGACTGAATGACTTAAAGCTGGAGACCATAAATTAGTTTAAAACTACTATCATAATCTGTTGTTGTTTCAATCATGTCAGACTCTTTGTGACCCCATTTGGCTTTGCTTGGCAAAATACTGGCGTGGTTTGCCATTTTTTTCCTTCAGCTTACTTTACAGATGTAGAAACTAAAGCAAACAGGGTTAAGTGACTTGCCCAATGTCGTACAACGAATAGGTGTCTGAGGCCAGTTTTGAACTCAGAAATGAGTCTTCCTGACTTCAAGGCCTGGCACTCTGTCCACTGTGCCATCTAGCTGCCCCAATATTGGGAGGTTGTCACTTAAACCTCATGTTAACATAAAGCAGTTGAAAGACTACTGGTTAGGCATTTTATATTACATTTCTACTCTGTAGTGTTCATGTGTTTTGGTAAAATAGACCAGGCTTGAGTTAATTCTCTCACTGGTGTTTGTCTTCTCTAAGAGCCATGTTGTCTTGCCAATGACTGGTTTTGATTAAAAACAGGAAGGTGCTCTGGACTTCTTGAATTTATAAATTGCTTCTAAGCCTGGACTCTTCTATATTAGGATAGATACTTTTTTTAAATTAAATTTTATTTTTTGAAAGTTAATGAAAGTCTGCCTTTCCTCAATCCTACTATCCACCCCTCGCAACTCCCCATTGTGAAAGAAAGAAAAACCAAACACCTGTTACAAACATGAAAAATCAAGCAAAACACATTTTTGCATTGTCCATGGCAAAAAAAAATAAAGCCTCAATATGCATTTTGAATTCATTACCTTTCTATCAGGAGGTGGGTAAATAGGTTTTATCCTGAGTTAGCTTTAATTGTGGCTGCTAATTGTGTTGATCAGAGTTCCTAAGTCTTTCAAAGTTGTTTGTCTTTACAGTGTTGTTACTGTAGGAATTGTTCTCTGGTTCTACTCATTTTACTCTGCGTTAGTTCATACAAGTCTTCCTAGGTTTCTCTGAAACCACTCCCATCACCGTTTCTGCAAAATAATACCCCATCACATTTATATACCATTTATATAACTAGGTCAGTCATTCCCCAGTGAATGAGTACCCCCTTCAGATTTTCATTCTTTGCCATTGCAAAAAGGGCTGCTATAAATAGTTTTGTACATCCTTAGTTACAGTTTGTTTTGCTTAGGACTAATCCCTGCTTAATCTACCCTCTTTTCCCTTTTTCCCTTCTCCTGTCATTTCTCTGTTAAGTGAAATATATTTCTGTCCTCAATTTTTTCTCTCTCTCTCTCTCTTTCACTCTCTTCTCTTCTTTGATCAATTCAGATGGAAGTAAGGTTCCAATATTCCTCATTCCTACCCCTTCCTTCTTGTTTGTATGAACTTCTACTGGCAGACTTATTGTGTGAGATAATTTCTGCCCCTTCCTCTCCCTTTCCCCCTCTAGTATATTCCTTTTTACCTTCCTTTTCCATTCTTTTGAGATAAACAAAACACAACAGAACCACTCCCAGACCTTCTGTCTCATTAGCCTCCCTCTCTGACCCCAAGGATAACAGGATTCTGAGGTGACACATCATCTCCCTACATTAGAATGTCAGCAGTTTATCCATGTTTAGTCCCTTATTTGACCATATTTATCCATGTTTCCCTTGACTCCTGTCATTTTACTTCATGTTTCTACATAGCTCTTGTTTTTTTCAATAGAAATACTATAAAATTCTTTATTCCATTAACTATCCATTTTCCCTCTATAGGATTATACTCAGTTTTGCTCAACAAAGAATTTCTTGGTTGCAAGTTTACATATTCTTTTGTGTTCTAGTATATTATATTCTGAATTCTCTACCCCTTTTATAATGATAATGGACAAATTGTATGTTATCCTGATTGTGACTTCTCATATTTGAATTCTTTCTTTCTAGCTGCTTACAGTATTTCTAATTCAGCCTGGAAGCTCTGGATTTTGGCTATAATGTTTCTGGAAATTTTCATTTTGGGGCTTCTTTCAGGAGTTGACGGTTGGACTCTTTCTATTTCCTTCTTTGCCCTCTGGTTCAATTAGATCTGGGCAGTTTTACAATTTCTTTAAATAAGATGTCTAGGCTTTTTTTTTTTTTTCAGTCACAGCTTCCAGGATCGTCCTTATGATCTCTCCTTATTATGTTTTCCAGATTGGTTGTTTTTACTATGAGAGAATTTTCTCCCTAAATGGGAGTTCCCTAAACTGATGAAATCATAGGTCTGAACAAGAAAAACAAAACAAAATAACACACTGTACTATTGAATTTTCCTCATTCTCACTGCTTGGCTTGAAAAACTAACCACCTTGACAGACTAAACACACAAATTTTGCTTGAGAGAGAAGGAGGTATTTAATGGAGACTATCAAGCACATCAGTTATAAGGGACAGTTCTAAATCTAATTTAATTCTACAATTCTACCCAAGATGACTCCAATATAATGATAATAGAATTTTTATTCTTAATAATTATCACAAAAGTTTGATATATAATTATTTTTGAAAAGCAAGTGGCAATTTATAACACTCCTGGGCCCAGTTGAACCTACCTTTACAAAAGGTCACATGGACTTCCCAGTTCCTAATAATGAGGAAGAGGGAATAGAGGGAAAGGGAGACAGTAAGTGAGCGGGGCAAGGGAGTGGGAGGAGAGAGAGGGAGAAAGAGAGAGAGAGAAAGGGAGAGAGAGAGAGAGAAGAGAGAGAGAGAGAGAGAGGAAAGAAGGGAAGGAGGGAGAGAGAGAGAGAGAGAGCATCTGATGATGCTGAACATTCTCAGCAGAACATTAGTTTTCTGGCTATTACTTACCTAAGGAGAATAGCCATGATATTCCTTAATGCTCTATTCTCCAAGAAAAGAGAGGTCAAAATTTCTGTTTTCATGTCTACCAGGTGAAGAAGACAAGAATGAGAAAGTCAGTCCATAGCAGAGCCTAGACTCAAACTAGGACTGTTAATCCTAAGTCTTGACCTCTCCCTTCTAACCAATGACTGGGAGTGATATGCAATGGAAAGGCTAATATGTGGGAGTTCAAGGGCCAAAAGGGAAACTCCAAGTTTACTTCCCTTCCTTGCCAACTTTCCTCCATCCTCCTGGGGCATCCATTAATATTATATTATTAAATTTTATTAATATGTCTTCATTCATTTGAAATGTTAGTTTGGATGAAAACAAACAAAGGAAAAAACTGGAGTCTCTGGTAAATTCAACATGTAATTGTCCTTACCAAGCCTTCCCAGCTTGATGAGATTTACTAGAGCTTATGTTCTCTTGGCATAGTTTTTGAGAAGGCAGGGTTCTCAAGTGATGATGAAGCATTGGAATAGGTGGAGAAGAATATATTTAGAAATAGTTAAATTCATTTCAGATTAGAAAGAAAATGCTCTAATTTGTATGTAGTGTTCTTTTTCTTTAAATCTTGTTTCCAATGATATTTTCTGCGTATTAATATCTAAATGTAGAAAATTAGGGCTTAATCAGAATTTATTTGATTCTCTTATTTAAAAGTTACATTTTATAGAAAAATAAACAATTGAGCTAAATGTTATGTTTTAATTTTACCTCTAATTTAACTACACTCAGGGACAGTTGATGTGTAGAGGCTGTAGATGCTACCCTAAATAGTATTACTGTCAACCTGGGGTCAGCCAATGGGATTACAAATACAGAATTTAGAAGAAATTAACTTATCTCTGAAGGGTAAGATTGATAAATCCAAATCTATTTCTCTGATGCAAAAACATTACAGTCTCAAATAGGAAAGCATCTTTGGAACCAAAGGAGTAAAAACAGGTCATAACCAAAAACTACTGTTTGGTAAATTGAGTCTAAGCCATTGTCATGGAAGTGGAGTCAGAGTATCATATCAGAAAAGCAGGAAAGGACCTTTTCGGGACTCTGAGTAAATCCCCCCTTTTACAGATAAGCAGACTCAGAATCAGAGAGTTTAAATGACATACTCAAGGTATACTGGTAGTAAGAGAAAAAGAGCTGAACACAAGTCCCTGGACTTCAAATCCAATACCCTCTCTACTGGGGCAATGTGATTTTTTAAAAATCTTAACTTGGCTAATGGTTCATAATGAAAATGTACCAAACACATTCCACGGCTGTGTATGGTTTGTACCCATTAGAGTCTTCACAATGTTGTAAGATTTAATGGCGTGCAAAACCCAGCTCTCCATATGGGTGTGCCTACCAGAGATATCACTGAATGTGGAGAAGAGGTCAATGCCCAGGGGCTTAGCCAGGGAGCATATTTTGAGAAAGTTCTTTCTCCTTCTAGTTCCCTAGCAATGTTAGTGAAGAGGCATTTGGCCTGCAGTCAGAGTGTGACCATGATATTTTATTCCCTGTTACATTGCATCACACATTTTTCCTGAGACTAGATAAGAGAAGCAAAGGCTATGGAGAAGCCTGGGGAAGCATGGTGATAAGAAGTATGACTGGAGGAGTATGTAGGTGGGGCAGGGGTTGTTAACCGTCAGTGGTTTTAAGTCGAGTCCAACTCTTCCTGACCCCATTTGGGATTTTCTTGGCAGAGACACTGGTGTGGTTTGCCGTTTCCTTCTCTAGGACATTTTACAGATGAGGAAACTGAGGCAAACAGGAGTAAGTGACTTGCCCGGGGTCAGACAGCTAGTAAGTGTCTGGGGCCAGATTTGAACTCAGGAAGATGAATTTTCCTGACTCCAGGCCCCAGGCGCTCTATCTACTGTACCACTTAGCTACCCTGTTAATCATCCTGGGCTCTTTTATAAGACTGGTGAAATCTATAGACCCTTCTCAGAATAATGCTTTTAAATAATTGAAGAAAATACTAAATTTACCTTAGAGGTTAGTGAAAATAAAGATGTAATTGTTTTCCTATCCAAGTTTCCTGAAATCTATCCACTGTGCCTTTGGTAGTTTGTGGACCCCAGATTAAGAATTCTTGGTCCAGGGGTTAGGACTACTCCTGAGCTGTCCCTGATTAGTATGAAAGTGTATTTGTTTCAAGGAGAGAGAAATAGATTGCTGGTGATTGAAGTATTTAGTACTGTGTCAGGAGCGATAGGGAAACAATTTTGCATGCACACACACACATAGTTACACACACACAGACACACATGTACATGTGCTCATGCACACTCCTAAACATGAATTGGGCTTTTTCCAAAGACAATTACAGGACAGTTAAAAAAAGAAATGTCCATAGTCTTCATTGATTCAATCGATAATATATTGGGACTCTTCCTTCACCCTGAAAAGTGTCATGTTCACCCCCAGAATGCCAAGAAACTCTCACATTATCTTCTACAGCATTTTTCTCCTCTACATGTCTGTTATCATTCAGTGAAACATGTGGATGTCTCTGTGGTTACATGTGTGTTCAGAGCATGTCCCACCCTTCTTTCAGCTCGGACTCTTGGGTGTGTTTCTTCAGTCTGAGATTCTATAAAGTGACTGAGTCACCCCTCCCCACCAGCTGAACACACACACACACACACACACACACACACACACACACGAGAGCAACCTCAAAGACAGGTCCCTTGAGTGAAAGCAACTTGAAAAAGATCCCAGATTATCAAGAGTGCCACAAGACTTAGTGCCAAAACCAAGCTGGCAGATTGAGCACCCTTCCAGGTGCAGGAGGAAAACAAGAGAATGAGAACCAACCACAAAATCTGTTGCTCATGTCCTGCATTGTGCTCCAGTGGCCACTGAATGCGTGCTCTGCTATTAATTGCATCCAGGGAAGTTCTCCCAAAACCCCAACTGGAGTTGGGGGCAGTGGGGGGTGGGGTGAGGGGTGGAGGTTGATGAGGGGAGATGGAGACAGACAGAGACAGAGAAAGAGAGAGAAACACACACACACACGCAGAGAGAGACAGAGAGAAACAGAGACAGAGAAACAGAGCCAGAAGGGGAAAAGAGACAGAGAGGCAGAGAGAGAGAGACAGAGAGAGAGAGACAGAGAGAGAAACAGAGTCAGAGGAGGAAGAGAGAGACAGAGACAGAAACAGACAGAGGCAGAGAAAGAGAGATGGAGATACAGACAGAGAGAGACAGAGACACAGGGAGAAACAAAGCCAGAGGGGGAAGAGAGAGAGACAGAGAGAGAGAGACAGAGAGAGAGAGAGAGAGAGAGAGAGAGAGAGAGAGAGAGACAGAGACAGAGAGACAGAGAGAGAGAGACAGAGAGAGAGAGACAGAGAGAGAGAGACAGAGAGAGAGAGACAGAGAGAGAGAGAGAGAGAAAGAGATAGAGAGAGACAGAGACAGAGAGACGGACAGAGGCAGAAACAGAGAGACAGACAGAGGCAGAGACAGACAGACAGACAGACACACAGACAGAGATACAGAGAGAGAGAAGCAGAAATAGAGAGAGAAACAGAACCAGAGGAGGAGGATAGAGGGAGGGAGGGACAGAGACAGAGACAGAGACAGACAGACAGACAGACAGACAGATACACACACAGAGAAAACATTTTCTAAATCTTAAAACACTATGTTCTATGTATGACTTATCTTTGGTTTTGCATTAAATGATGCTAGAGGCTAATGGGAGACAGAACATCATATTGGATAGCTTAATGGCTCTGGAGTCAGGACATCCTCAGTTTAAATCTTACCTCAGATACTTACTAGCTGTGTGATCACAGATGTGTCCCATGGCTTCCCTGTAGTTTAGTCATTTAATCATGTCCAACTTTTGGGGTTTTCTTGGCAAAGATCCTGGAGAGGTTTACTATTTCCTTCTCCAGCTCATTTTACAGATGAGGAAACTGAGGCAAACAGGATTAAGTAACTTTTCCAGGGTCATACAATTATTGTCTGAGACCAAATTTGAACTCAGGTCTTCCCAACTCCAGGCCTATCTACTGCACCATCTAGCTGCCCTGTGGCCTCCCTGAGCATAGGGCAACTAACTTGATCAGACTTATCTATTAAGTTATACATGAGTTGGTAGAAGGAGTTTCCATGATAAGGCAATTATAGATCCTTGATTCTATTGCTCTATAGGATCTAATAACCACACAAATACTGCCTTTTTTTTTCCATTTCCTATCATGGCTTTTTTCTTCTTCTCTGTTTGTTGTTCCTTCTTCCCCAGTTTTTCCTTCTGTACTCTACCTTTCTCCTTGACCTTTTTGAGGTTCCTAAAGGGTAGGACTAGAGGGGAAAAAGCTCTATGGCCACCAGTGGTCTTTTGCCATCTGAGTAGTGGTGGTAGCTTGTTTCCTAAAGGGACATTAAGAGTGTAGTTATGGCGCTTCTGTCCTTTCCCCCTCTTGTCATCTTCATGGTCCTGATGCTGGTTGTTTCCTTTGGCTCTGGGATGAATGGATGGACTTCTCAGGCTATGTATGACTTGCTTCCAATTGATTGCCATCAATCTTGGCTTCCCTTTGCTAGCCTCATTCCCTTTCCCTTCCCAAGATGATGTCATCTGACCTGCTCAACTAATTAGCCCAGTGCAAGATGAAGTAATATTGTTGTTCTTTGCCTAGCAAGGTCTTGTAAAAATCTCACAACTACTTCCTTTGTTCTTATCTATAGACTCTTGGATCTAATGGGACTGTTTTTCATGTTATGATGAGACTAATATCTAGGATTCAGAAATTAAGTCCATTCAAAATTAGAATTGATGGCATAGGAGTATTCTTTCCTTCCAAAATAGTAATATGTTTTAAATCTAAGAAGCTATGTGACCCAATGTTGCTCAGAAGAATGTACCAGTGGTTTGCTAAAGACTTCCTTATGCGGTCCTTTAGAAAACATTCCAAACCTGACACTTCATTGGAAAGAATCATTTTGAAGAACTTGTCTAAGAAAATATGAATCTCTTCATGAATGATGAACAATGGCAAGGGGGAGCATGGTGACAGGAGATCCTGTAATGCATATCACTTGAACTAGAGTTGGGGGGAGGACCATATCAGGCTATAAATCCAGGCAGGATGTGGAGATTGCAAGTGTAATGGACGTTCCAGAGCATTAGACTAGTAGCTCTTGGTCTGGGCTTTAAATTTGTTCTTTACAAATTTTTTTTTCCAATTACATGTAAAAACAATTTTTAACATTTGTTTTAAAATTTTTTGAGTTCCAAATTCTGTGCCTACTTCCCTCTCTTCTTCCCCCTACCACACTGAGAAAACAAGTAACTCATATGTGCAGTTATGCTAAACATATTTCCATATTAGTTATGTTATGAAAGAAAACAAAGACTGAAAACAACTCCCCCACCTCCAAATAAAGTTTTAAAAAGTATGCTTCAGTCTTCAAGCAGACTCCATCAATTCTTTCTCTAGAGGTGAACAGCATTTTTCATCATACACTCTTCAAAATTGTCTCAGATGATTGTATGGCTGCAAATAGTCAAGTCATTCACAATCGATCATTGTACAATATTGCTGTTACTGCTTACAATGTTCTGGTTCTGCTCACTTCACTTTGTGCATGTCAGCCTTTCTAGGTTTTTCTGGAAGCATCCTGATTGTCATTTCTTATAGTATCCCATCACGATCATATACCACAACTTGTCCAGCCATTCCACAATTGATGGGCATCCCCTTAATTTCCAATTCTTTGCCACCACAAAAAGAGCTGCTATAAATATTTTTTCATGTGTAGGTCCTTTTCACTTTTTTTTTTTTTTTATCATCAATACCACCTTGTGGTGGTATTGCACAGTTTATAGTCCTTTGGGCATAGTTCCCAATTTCTCTCCAGAATGGTTGGGTCAGTTCACAACTCTACCAATTGTGCATTAATATCCCAATTTTCCCACATCCCCTCCAACATTTATAATTTTCCTTTTCTGTTGTATTAGTTAATCTGATAGGAATGAAGCAGTACTTCAAAGTTTAATTTGCATTTCTCTAATAAATAGTGATTTAGCGCATTTTTTCATATACCTATAGATGATTTTGATTTCTTGATTTCTTCTGCTTGTTCATAGCCTTTGACCATTTAGAAATTTCTGAATGACTTGTATTCTTATAAATTTGACTCAATTCTCTCTATATTTGAGAAATGAAGCCTTTGTCACAGAAACTTGCTGTAAAAATTTCCCCTAGTTTTCTGTGTTCTTTCAAATCTTGGTTGCATTGGTTTTGTTTGTGTAAAACCTTTTTAATTTAATGTAATCAAAATTATCCATTTTGTATTCATAATATTCTCCACCTCTTGTTTTGTCAGAAAATTTTTCCCTTATCCATAGATCTGACAGATACACTATTCCATGCTCCCTTAATTGCTTATGGTATCACCCTTTATGCCCAAACCATATATCCATTTTGACCTTATCTTGATATATAGTGTGAGATGTTGGTCTATACCGAGTTTCTGCCAAACTACTTCCCAGTGCTTCCAGTAGTTTTTGGCAAATAGTGAGTTCTTATCCCAAAAGCTTAGATCTTTGTATTTATTGAACTACTGTGTACTGTGTATCTAATCTATTCTGCTGATCCACCACTCCATTTCTTAGTCACTACCAGATTGTTTTGATGATTATTGCTTTGTAAACAGTTTGAAGTCTGGTATGACTAGTTCACCTTCCTCCACATTTTTTTCTTTAACTCCCTTGATATTATTGACCTTTAGTTCTTCCAGATGAATTTTCTTACTATTTTTTCTAGTGCCATAAAAATAATTTTTGGTATTTTGATTGGTATGACCCTGAATAAGTAAATTATTTTGGCAGAATTGTCATTTTTATGATATCGAGTTGGCATCATTGTTTAAATTTGACTTTATTTGTGTGAAAAATATTTTGTAATTGTGTTCATATAATCTCTAGGTTTGTCTTGACAGGTAGGCATCCAAATATTTTCCATTACCCAGAGTTATTTTAAATTTCTCTTTCTATTTCTTACTGCTGGGCTTTGTTGGTCATATGTAGAAATAATGATGATTTATGTGAGTTTATTTTATACCCTGCAAATTTGCTAAGTTGTTAATTATTTCAGGTAGTTTATTAGTTGATTCTCTAGGATTCTCCAACTGTATCATCTGCAAAGAGTGATAGTTTTGTTTTCTCAATGCCTATTTGAATTCCTTCAATTTCCTTTTCTTCTCTTATGCTATAGCTAGCATTTCTAATACAATATCGAATAAAAATGGTGATAACGAACATCCTTGCTTCGTCCCTAATCTTACTGGGAAGTTTTCTAACTTACCTTGCTGCAGATAATGCTTCCTAATGGGTTTAGATAGACACTACTTTTCATTCTAAGGAAAACTCCTTTTATTTTTGTTTTAAAATGTTTTAAAATGTTTTAAAATGTTTTAAAAAAACATTTATTCCTATGCTTCTAGTGTGTTTTTAAAAAAATGATATTGGGTATTACATTTTGGCAAAAGTTTTTTCTGTATCTATTGAGATTAGTCATGTAATTTTTGTTGGTTTTGTTATTAATATGGTCAATTATGCTAAAACTTTTCCTAATATTGAACCAGCCCCGCATTCCTGGAATAAATCCTACCTGGTCATAGCGTATGGTTTTTTGTGACATATTATTATAATATCTTTGCCGGTATTTTATTTAAAATTTTTGCATTCATATTCATTAGGACATTAGATATAGTTTTCTTTCTCTGTTTTGTTCTTCCTGATTTAGTTATCAAAACCATACTTGTACCATAAAAGGAATTTGATAGGACTCTTTCTTTGCCTCTTTCCCCAAATTGTTTATATAGTACTGAAATTAATTGTTCTTTAAATATTTGGTAGAAGTCCCTTGTGAATCCATTTGGTCCTGGTGATTTTTTTTATTAGGTAGTCCCTTGATGGCTTATTCTTTTTTAAAGATCTGGTTATTTAAGTATTCTATTTCTTTTATTGTTAATCTAGGCAATTTATATATTTTTCTGCAGATATTCATCTGTTTCACTTAGGTTTTTAGATTTGTTGGCATATAATTGGGCAAAAAAACCCAAACCTTAATTTCATCTTCATGGGTGGTGAATTCACCTTTTCATTTTTGATACTGGCAATTGGGTTTTCTTCTTTCTTTTTTAAAAATCAAATTAACCGATGGTTTATCTTTTTTGTTTGTTTTTCCATAAAACCATTCCTAGTTTTATTTATTAGTTTGGTGAAATTCATACTTTCAATTTTATGAATATCTCCTTTGATTTTCAGGATTTCCAATTTGGTGTTTAACTGGGGGTGTTAAATTTGCACTTTTTCTAGTTCTTTTTGGTGCATGCCCAGTTCATTGATCTGCCTTTCTCTCTCTCTCTCTCTCTCTCTCTCTCTCTCTCTCTCTCTCTCTCTCTCCCATCCTATCCCTCTTCAAAAGTATTTTGCTTCTTATCATTGCCTCCTCCAATCTACCCTTCCTTCCGTCAGCCCCACTCTTTTTTTGTTCCTCTCTCCTCTTACTTCCATGTAGGTTAAGATCAATTTCTATATCCAATTGAGTGGTATGTTATTCCCTCTTTAAGTTAATTCTGAGAGTAGGGTTCAAGCATTGCCTGCAGCCACTCTACCTTCCCCTCTACTGTAAAAGCTGTTTCACACCTCTTTTATGTGAGACAATTTATCCCCATTCTACTTCTTCCTTTCCCCTTTTTCCACTGCACCCCTCTTTCTCACCACTTAATTTTATTTTTTGTGGGTACCATCCCATCATAGTCAACTCACATCTGTGCCCTCTGTCTAGCTGTACTTTTTCTAAATGCCCAGATATGATAAATTCTTAGGAGTTACAGATATTGTCTTTCTAGTAGGAATGTAAACTATTTAACCTTATTCAATCCCATGATTTTTCTTTTATGCTTCTCTTGAGTCCTGTATGCAAAAGTCTGGTATTTTCATCAGGAATGCTTGAAACTCCTCTATTTCATTAAATATTTATTTTTCCCCTAAAGGATTACACTTAGTTTTGATAGGTAGGTGATTCTTGATTGTAATCCTAGCTCCTTTGCCCTCCAGAATATTCCAAGCCTTCTGATTCTATAATGTATAAGCTGTTAAATTCTATGTTATTTTGACTGTGACTCTATGACATTTAAATTGTTTCTTTCTGGCTGCTTGCAATATTTTCTCCTTGATCTGGAAGCTCTGGGATTAATTATAACATTCCTGGGAATTTGCATTTTTGGATCTCTTTTAGGAGGTGATCAACAGATTCTTTTGATTTCTATTTTACCTTCTGGTTCTAGGATATGAGTGCAGTTTTCCTGAAATTTTTTGGAAATATAATGTCTAGGCTCTTTTTTTGATCATGGCTTTCAGACAGTCCAATAATTCTTAAATTATCTCTCATCAATCTATTTTCAGGTCAGTTGTTTTTCCAAATAGATATTTCACATTTTCTCCTATTTTTTCATTTTTTTGATTTTGTTTTATTGTTTCCTGATGTCTCATGGAGTCATTAGCTTTCTCTCACCCAATTATAATGTTTAAGGAATTATTTTCTTCAGTGAATTTTTGTATATCTTTTTCTATTTGGCCAATTCACTCTTTTAGGGAGTTCTCTTCAGTGGATTTTTGTGTCTCTTTTACTATTTGGCTTATTCTGTCTCCCCCCTATCCAGGCCCTGATGTGTTATTTTCTTTGGCATTTTTGAATGTGTGCCTCCTTTACCAAGCTGTTGACTTTTTTTCATAATTTTCTTGCATCACTCTCATTTCTTTTCCCAGATTTTCCTCTGTCTCTCTCTTATGTAATTTTAAAAATAGTTTTTGAATTCTTCCAGGAATTTCTTTTTTTGGGGGCAGGAAGGAGGGTAGAGGGCTGAGATCAATCCATATTTTTCTTTAAGGCTTTGCATGTAGCTGTTTTGACATTGTCATCTTTTTTTTTTTTTGGTTCATTTTTTCAGCCTATTTCTTGACTTCTAACTTTATGTTAAAGTTGGGTCCTGCTCCCAGGGTGGAGGGGGCCACCATCCCCAAACTTCAGATTTTTCATGCTGCTGTTTTCAGAGTTAGTTCTAGGGATCTGTAAGTTTTCAGTTCTTCCAAGGTAGGATGATTTAAGGAGAGGTGTGGTCACTGTTTTCCTGTCCTGTACTCTGGTCTGTAAGCAACTACAAGGACTCTTTTCTGCCCTGGAACTGTGACTAGGGTCCCCACTCCTGCTAGTGCTCCTCCTTTCCCTGAGACTGTGACCTGCAATCATATATGGGTAATGGAACAGAATTCTATCAGCAAAGGGTCCCCTGTAATCTCCTTCTGGACAGTTATTTGACTCCCTTTCCATCTGAGGGCAGAAAGCCTGGGAAGCTCATACCACCAATTTGGTCACCCCTAAGGCCTGCTGCTGGCTAGGCCTACAATGGCCTGTTCTCCACTCTTTCTCCAGTAAAACAGACCTTTCTTGTCAATCTTATAAATTGTTTTACCCCATCCTTTTGTTGGTTCTGCCACTTCAGAAATCATTTTGAGGAGCTATTTTAATGTTGTTTGGAGGGGAACTGGGGAGAGCTCAATCAAGTAGCTGCCTTTACTCCATCATTACTTTTAATAAAAGTAGCTGACATTTATTTAGCATGTGAAGATTTGCCAATACTTTTCATATATCTCTGCTCCATTCATTTTACATCTACTTATACTGCCTTGTATAGTTATTTGTTTCATTTGTGTATATACACATATATGTACATGTATGTACATGTATATTCATATGTATATGTAGTATGCATATATGAATATACTATTTAGACATATTTAAATATATGTATATATATGATCCATACATTATGTCTGTCTGTTTATATATGTATCCATCCATCCATCCATCTATGTATCTATGTATGTATGTATCTATCTATCTATCTATGTATCTATCAATCTATCTATATCTATGCATCTATCTATGCATCTATCAATCTATTTATGTATGTATGTATGTATGTATCTATCTAGCTATCATCTATCTACATATCTACCTATCTACTTACCTACCTACCTACCTACCTATCTATCTACCTAGTTTTTTTTAAAGGGCTCAAAACTTTCCAGGTAACTTATAATTTTCAGTACTTAATTTGGACTCCATGAACATCTTGATTCTGTATTGGGTATCTCCCAATGGCCCATCTCACCTACCCTCAGCTACTTTTTGTGTATTGTCTTCTCCAGTTTCATTGCTAGAACCTTGAGGGCAAAGACTGTGTCTCTCCCCCCCCCCCCCCATTTTTGTCTTCAGTGCTTAGCACAATGCCTGGCATATATTAAGTGTTTAATACATATTTATTGGCTATTATTGACTACTCACTATTTTGCCTTCCTAGTGAGATTGAAGACCCTTTGTGAGCACAGACTGTGTCTTTCATGGCTTCTGTATGCCCTATAGCACCTAGTACAGACTGAACACAAAGTATATCAATTCATAGTCATTATATTGAATTAAAATGGGGAAGCCAGATGATTTGTGGAAAGTCTGAAAGTAAGTCCTAATGCTGCCCTTAACTACTCATATGACCTTAGGTGGGTCCCTTTACTCTATGCCATTCATAAAATCAGAGAATTGGCAGAGATTAGGGGTTCTTAACTTACGGTTTTTAACTTGTTTTTCCCAATATTTTGATAATTGTATTTTAATATAGTTGCTTTCACATATAATCTTACATATCTTATGCATTTAAAAACATTATTTTAAGGAGTCTATAGGCTTCACCAGACTATTGACAGTTCTAGGAACAGGTAAATTTAGAAATGGATAAGATGAAATATTCCAGGACTCTATACAGTTGGACATCTGTTTGGCAAGACTGGGATCATGAGTTCAGAGGTAGAAGGATCTTTGAAAGCCATTTAGTGCAACTTTCTCATTTTACAAATCAGGAAACTGAGGCTCCAATAAAAAGAAGTGGCTTGCCCAAGGTTGAAAGGATAATACAAGGCAGAGCTAGGATTTGAACGTGGGTGCTGTGCAGATTCAGAACTCTCTCATCACAGCATAATCCCTCCAAGAGCCCACTCTAACAGTGCTTCTTAAACTGTGGGTCACAAACACATATAGGGTCATGAAAAATTTGACAACAGTAAAACGTTTCTGAACACACAATGACCAAAAATTAATTAAAAACCAAACACATAATGGATCTAAGGTGTTTTTGGCACAGCTCGCCTATATTGCATCAGACAACTTCATTGACCCTTGGTTCTGAATACAAAGCATGCACACTTTGCCCTGCACATCCTCTCAGGCCATGCAGCTGAAACGTGATCCCAAGTGGAAAATATTTAAGAAGCCCTGCTCTGCCAGACCCTTTCCCTTCATTCTGTTCCTTCTAATGCCAGAACAATGATAACAAGAGATTGCAGAAAGGGCAAGTTGCTATCTCCTTGTTGGGAATTTTGGGTAGGATGCAGGATGAGACCAGGGCAAGGGGAAGAGCAGTGTGTGAGAGAGGACAGTAGTGAGGCTGAGTCAGAATCATGAAATAAATAAATACTTCCAGCAACACAGCATAGAACCAGGAGCACAATTGCACTTAGTAAATGTTTATTGAATGATTGGCGATAATTTATACTCACTTTAGGTGAAAGGGTATTTTTTCATTGCATCCAAGGCAAAATGCTGAGAGCAGATGAAGTGCTGAGTTGTAGGCCTGGTGAGAAGTGTAAATAGACGTCTGGTGCTATTTCTAGAACTGCTCTATCGTTAGCAAGACACTTTACCTGCACGACGTTATATGATCCTTGCAACAAACCTGGGAAGTGGGTACTATTATCATCACTCCTCCTTTATGGATCCTCAGCATAAAAGAAATTTAATTCACTCCCACCCATTTTACAGATGAGCTAGCTGAGGCTTAGAGAACCTAAGTGACTTGCTCATATGGTCACACAGCTAGGAAGTGTCACAGGTGGGATTCAGATCCAGGTGTTCCTGTTTTTGGGTTCATCAATGTATTTCTGTGCCATCCCTAATATCTGTGACAACCGTAATTCTACTGTGGATTGAAATCCTTAGCCAGAAGGTCACCTTCTTGGCTCTCATGTTCTCTATCCTTTAGAAAGCCACCAAATAAATAGCATGCACTATCAACTCTGGCTTCTGCTTTCCTGCAAGCTTGGAGCTGGAATTTTATTGAGATAGTCCATTCTTCATTGGATGTTTTAACAAAAGACCAATCATGTCATCTTCCTGGTCTGTGTATTGGGGGGAAGGAGGTGCAAGGGTGAACATGCTATGCTGACATTCACTTTCTGCTGCTTCCCATGGCAGATTACTCCTCCTCACCAGACCCTGCCAAGTCATCATGAGAATTGAGTCAATATATCTGGGCTATGAGCTCATTCCACTTTTTTTGGGAGGGGAGGGGGAAGAGGGGTGGGTTTAAACGTAAACTTGCTGTGTAAATGGACTATTGGACATTTCCGGGCCAATTTTCAGCTCAAATTTCCTGAAGTTTGGAGAAATGAATTCCCCCTCTGCACTGAAATGAGGCCCTTAACTCTCTTCTGTAGACTAAACAAAATGAATAAGGATTCCTTCAAAGGAGTCATGTAGATAGGGTATCAAAAACTCAGACACCCCATGTGCCTGAAAAGGCACTGAAGAGTTTGTGGGAGTCCTTACATGTTGTATGTGTGTGTTTGCCATGCCTGATGTTTGTGGGGGACTGGATAAGAAATGAATAGCCATTTTAAGGGTGGCGGAGACAGCTGGGTGTCACAGTGGATAGAGCATGGGGTATGAGTCAGGAAAGCTTGAATTCAGATCTGAACTCAGACACTTATTAGCTGTGTGACCCTGGGAAACTTATTTAATCTCTTTTTTTTGCCTGTTTCCTCAAGATGGGGGCAACAACATCTACCTCTCAGGATTATATGAGAATCAAAAGAGTTAATATTTGTAAAGTGCTTAGCATAGTGGCTGATATATACTAGGCACTTAATAAATGCTTATCTCCTTCCTTTCTGCCCAATATAGATACTAACGTTGACTTCAGCTTGAAGGATCTAGCTAATTTTAACATAGAAATTTAAAAAGCCATTTATAGATATTATTTTCTGGAAGGGAAGAAGGATTCTTGGCAGAAGCAGTGGATAGAGTGCTGGGCTTAGAACCAGGACAACTTGTTTTCATGAGTTCAAATCTGCCTTCAGATACTTACTAGCTGTGTGACCCTTCGTACATTACTTAATCCAATTTGCCTCAGTTTTCTCATCTGTAAAATGAACTGGAGAAGGAATTGGCAAACTGCTCCAGTATTTTTGCCAAGAAAATCCCAAATAGGGTTATGGAGTGTCAGACATGACTAAAAAAAGAAGCTAACTAGGTTTCATTGGAAATGGAAAATCAGAAGAGAGAAAGGCTGAAAAAGGCAGGAATGGCCCATAGGTGTGAAAAGAAGTAAAGGACCAAAAAGCTCAGCACCTTAGCTGTGTGCTTGAAGTACCCACATCTGTAGCTCCTCAGCACTCTCCTCAACTCCTTTGGGGAGAGAACCACCACCATCAGCCTAGGGGCTGAGTTAGATGGAAGGTGATCTCCTTTGACATTGATATCTGGGTTTGATTGCTTGAAATTCCTCACTCAAATTCCTCAGCTAATATTCATGGTCAGTTGTACCTCAAGGTAATTTATAACATAGGAAAAGGAGGAGGAGGGAGGAATGGGAAGCAGAGATCAGAGGAGTTAATAATGCTACCCGAATCCTACAAGCCAGACTGAAACTGTCCATATCAGACTTCAGCACCTCTGGGGAAAACTATTTAGCAGAGATTGCTGTCTCCCAGAAATGGCTTTGCTTGATTATTAGGGTCATACCACACTGGATGGTATGCACATCTTCCTATGGGATTAGAACCTGAGAAAATAGACTTAGAAACAGAATTAGGGTTTGAATGGGGTTAAAAAGTGGGACAGACAATGAAAGAGGGAGAGATTCACGGCAAAATTTCCTGGGAGGAGACTTTTTATTTGAATTTTTCAGGCTGTCTTGTTAGAGAAGAAACCACAGGCAAACAGGGAGAACACACCAGCTTAGTACTGCTAAATGGGAAGCAACATGGCACAGTAGAGTTCAAGTAAGGAAGATCTGGGTTAAAAATCTGCATCTGACACTTACTAGCTGAGAGACCCTGGGCAAGTCACTGTCTCTACAGGCCTCAGTTGTTGTTAATTTTTTTTTTAATTTGTAAAATAGGGACAATAATAATAATATCTTCCTCACAGGGTTGTGAGGCTCAAATGAAATTACCTAATAAAGCACTTAGCAAACTTTGAACAGTTAAAGTAAACATCAGTTATTATTGAACACACCATCATGGTTGGTTGTGAACTCTTTGTTGTTGAGTCATTTCAGTCGTGTCTGACTCTGTGACCACATTTAGAGTTTTCTTGGCAAAGATACTGGAGGGGTTTGCCATTTTCTTCTCCAGCTCATTTTACAGATGAGGAAACTGAGACAAATAGGGTTAAGTGACTTGCCCAGGGTCACACAGCTGCTAAGTGTCTGAGGCCAGATTTGAATTTAGATCTTCCTAATTCCGGGTTCTATCCATTAGCTCATCTAACTGCCATTGTGAACTCTAGAAGACAAGAATTCCTCCACAAGCTGCTAATGCATTAGTAGCTTCCAAAGTAGTCTCTCTTATCTGGAACTCATCCCTCTTCCTTCCTCCCCACCCCCAACCATCTCTTCTGTGTCTTTGTGCCTAATTCACTCTTTCCCATTTATCGCCACCCTCCCCTTGCCTTACCCAAAGCAAAAAACAAATCACTTACTTCCTTCACGTTGTTGTCTCTTTGGTAACTGCACATTGACAAGAAAGCAGAATTTAAATTATTTAACTTGTCATTGGAAGCTTCTACAAAGACCTCAATTGACCTTTCACCTTTCCTTCCACTACTCCTCAGTTGGAACCCTTTACTCCAATTAGACTTGGTCTGCTCATGGTTCCCCAAACATACTTTGCTCATTCTCATGGGCTCCTAGTTTGACTGTCCCCATCCCCTCAAGTCCTTTTATATCCTTCAAGGTCTTGTTCTAATGCTGTTTCTCCCTCAAGCCTTCCTTGAACATCCTATCCCTCCTACCCTGATCTCATGGTGTATTTGTGAAAGTTAGAAGACCCAGGTTTCGATTTTAAAATATTATTTTAATTAACAAGTACTTATTTTCTCTCTCACACAGAGTCCTTCCGCTGAAAAAAATAAAAATAAAAACAAGTATGTATAGTCATTGGCTATGTCCAAAAGTATGTCTCGTTCTCCATCTTGAGCCTGCTTCATCTCTGGTAGGAGGTTGGTCACAGTCTTCATCAGCAGTCCTGAGGAATTATGGTTGGTCATTGCATGGATCAGCATGCTCTTTCTATGACAGCCTACAAGTTTCTTGCTGCCAGACTCAGTGAGTGGAAACTGAGGATTAAAATTTAGATGGGCACATGAAATTTATAGGAATCAGAGGCTTTAACAAGGATAAAAATGCAAAGGGCCTCAGGGATAGAAGGAATTTGATATTCAGGAGTTTCAGCCAGGCCCATGGTTTAGGGTCACTACTTGTTCTAGAGCTCAGTTCTCTTCTGAATTAAATGTATTTTTCATATAGACCTACCGATCATTTATAGTCCTGTTTCTATGGGAAAATGGATTCCAAGAAGTCAATAGACCAACAATTGACTTAGAAGTAAAATTTTTGAATAAGACCTTTATGTAAACTGGGGGCTCTTGAGGACAGAAGAGTCATTTGTACAATGGGAAAAGCATTGGCTCTTGAACCAAATGACCTGTCTTCAAATCTTGCCATTGATGCTTACTCTTGGTGTGACCTTGGATAAGTTACTTAACCTTTCTGGGCCTCAGTTAAGTATTGACTAGACAACTTTTGAGGGCCTTTTCAGATTTAGGTCTATGATTTTAGAATTATTTTTTCTGTGCCAGAGTTCAAGGTACCAGTGAATGTAGGAGGCCATGAGCAGTCTCTAGCGTTACCAAATCTGTGAAAAATCAAGAAGAAACTTAATAGTCTTTCATTATATTATAGAGGCAATCTCCCAGTTATTGGAAGAAATATTTTTATTCTTCTGTGCTGTGAAGGCAGGAAGTCTTCAGTTCAACCCCCAAATGGCTGATATTTTGGACTGACAGGTTCCACAGCAAACTCTTACCTAATTTTCTACCTAGCAGCATCACAGAGTCACTTTTGGCAATGAGAATTTGTCTCTCTAGGTTTTTCCATTGGTATCTGGGCTTTGTTGATTTTTCTCCAAATGCATTAGTGGCATTCTTCCAAACCAAATCTCATTTCATTACTTCCTTTCCCTTATTTTTAAACTCCCTTTGTCCTTTGGTATTAGTTCTCAGCTCTCTTGGGGGGATTGTACTCTATTTCAGTTTAATTTCTTCCACAAATCTCTGCTGTAGGCTATTAACTCTGACATCCACATCGTCAATCAATTTGTTATACTCCAGCTCAATTCCGACTGCTCTGATTACCCAGTGAGTAATGCATAGGCTTTTCTAGAAACAGGGAAAAACTGTTTCTAGTTTCCGATCTTTACGATTGGAATAGTCAGAGCAACAAACTTAGTCTACAAGGCTTTGTGATGTCCCCTTCCATAATTCATTTCTACTCCATATATCAGTGGTTCTCAACCTTCCTCATGCCGTGACCCTTTAATAGTCCTATGTGGGTGTATCTGCATGTGGGCAGACCCGCCTGGAGACGGATAGAGGAGGTTCCTAAGAACATTGGAAATATGTGCTTTCCGATGGTCTTAGGCGACCCCTGTGACCCCTGTGAAAGGGTCATTTGACTCCAAAGGGGTCGTGACCACAGGTTGAAAACCACTGCCAAAAATGCATATTTTTATCCCTTTGGATTATTCTCACCTTATAAGTATTTGGGGAGGATAACCAATTGAAAAATGAAGAACAACTTCAATTAATATAGAACCACTTCTTTTTCTTACTTCTTTTACCCAAACAATTTCTATATTTTCCTAGGCTGGAGTCATGAAGACCTGAGTCCAAACATGGCCTCAGACGTTTACTAGCTTTGTGATGCTGGGCAGGATATTTAACCTCTGTTTGCCCCAGTTTCCTCCACTGCAAAATGGAGATAATCACAGCACCTATTTAACAGGGTCCTCGTAAGGATAAAATGAAATATTATGTAAAGTGCTTACTTAACATGATATCTGGCAAATAGTAGGTATTATATAAATGCTTACTTTTTTCCTTTCTCCTTCATTGATTTAGAGATGGATAGGACTTTATAGCTCATCAAGCCTAGCTCCTTTATTTTACTGGGCCCTGGTAACATCATTAAACTTATATTACAGGTAAGAAAACTCAGACCTATAAGGGATAAATTGACTTTACTTTGTAGGTTATCGAGGCAGAAGGGAGATTAGCTTGGTCATGGGCTGCAGAATTTGGAGAAAACTCATTTTCTATAAGATCAACTTTCCTTCTGTGTATCAAATATACGTATATATCCATATTTGTATGCATATATGTGGATATGTATATATGTATATACATACACAAACACAGAGATACACACAAGGTATCCCAACAGTCTTACCCCAGTTTTAAACTTTAATAGCATATATATTCTGAAGAGCAATTTAGAACTATGCCCAAAGGGCTATAAAACTGCACATACCTTTTGATCCAGCAATACCACTGCTAGGTCTATATGCCAAAGAAATCCAAAAAAAAGGGAAAAGGACTTATTTGTATAAAAATATTTATAGCAGCTCTTTTTGTAGCAGCTAGGAATTGGAAATTGAAGGTAAGGCCATCAATTGGGGAATGGACAAACAAGCTGTAGTATGTAATTGTAATGGAATATTATTGTGCTATAAGAAATGACAAACAGGATAATTTCAGAAAAACCTGGAAAGACTTACATGAACTGATGCATAGCGAAGTGAACAGAACCAGGAGAATATTGTACACAGGAACAGCAATATTGTTTGATGAAGAGTGGTGAATGACTTAGCTATTCTCAGCAAAACAATGATATAAGACAACCCCAAAGGACTAATGATGAAGCATATTATCTGTCTCCAGAGAAAGAACTGATATTGATTGAATATAGACTGAAGCATGCTATATTTCACTTTCATTCTTTTGTTTTTTCTTTTATTTGAAGTTTCTTGTACAAAATGACTAATATGGAAACATTTTACATAATTGCATATGTATCTAATTATCTAATTGCTTATCATCTCAGGGAGGGAGGAGGAAGGGGAGGAAGGGAGGGATAATTCAGAACTTTGAATAATATTAATAAATAAATAAATATTTTGAAACAGAATTCAAAACTTTGAATAAAAATGTTTTTAAAATGGCATATATTTATGTATATACACACTTGTGAATGTCTATATATACAAATATATGTGTTCATGTGTATATGCGCATACATATGTTATGGGGGAGGGCTTACACATCTTTTTTCATATTTTACATGTTTTCCTTTGAATACTGAGGATACTGTGAGGCCTTTACCAGGCACAAGAGCCTTGGTTTAGTAAAGAGACAGTTGGAACTGAGCCTGGCTTTCTTTCATTTGAAGCTCAAGTGAATGCTTTTGGTCTCTGGCTTCATGTACATAATGAATAAACACAATGAATGACTCTATCTTCTCCCCCAAGAGAGGTGTGGGGAAAAGGTCATAGGCTTGTGACTTGTGGGCAATTGCAAGAAAGACCAATCTCAAACATGCCTAAATGACACTTCTCTGAGAGCCAGGAAGTCCCAAGAATAACCCTAATAGTAAATAGTGTTATTAGAATGCACTCGAATTTTATCGTTTGCAAAGAGCTCTTTCATAGCAGCCCTAGGAAGTATGCAATAAAATATTACTATGCCAAGTTTATAGTTGAGAATTAATAAGATAATATTTGCCCAAGTATCAGCTAGTGAGTATCAGAGATGAGACTTGAAACATCTGATTCCAACTTCTGGGCTTTTCCCACTATATCACACTGCCGGGATTATTGATGGCACTACAGAATGAGAGAATTTTGGAGTTAGGAGAGACCTCAGAAACTATCATGTATAATTCATATCCTGGTAGAGTTTATCTCTTCTACAATGTATCTGACAAGTGGTCAGCCATCCAGGCGTGGCTTGAAGGCCTCCAGTGAGGAAGAAGCCACTACCTCCCAAGGAAGCCCATTCCACTGGTGGGTAGGAAGTTTTTCCTTTTTGCAACTTCCACCTTGTCATAGGAGCACCATTTAAAATGGCTGGAAGGGTCCTGTCCCATATGTTAGTTTTTCCCTAGAAAGGTAAGGAAACCATTGGAAAGACTTTATTGGCCTGAGGTGGGAGTGTGAAATTCAAATAGAAGCAGGGCCATTAATCCATAGTAAAGATCTCAGTGGGCTGCATATTGATTTAGTTTTAAAATGTAATATTTATCCATGTTTTATTGTGTTTTTATGAATTTTGTTAAATATTTCCCAATTACACCTTAATCTCGTTCAAGCTGTATTTTGGAGTGCTTTGGGCACATGTTTGATTCCTCTGGTCTAGGAGACTAAGACATTAACCACTGATGTAAATTCTCAGTTCCCTAGGACATGAGGGGCCCAACATGTGAGTAGCTGTGCTGAGGTTTTCTGACTTGTAGGATGTCCTCCTGCTTTACAACCTTTTGGATGGACCACCCTGGCAGATGTGGAGGTGAGAGGAGCCTAACTAAGCTCATGTATCTTTCCATGCTATTGTCAATTAAGTTTCTTTTGTTAAGCTCATTAGATGATCCATGAGGGTCTCACTTCATTTCAATATTGATTCTGAAACACTAGATAGGCCTGATTTGGAAGGGCTAGCCCAGAGCACACCCTTATTCCTACTTCTTTGCTCTGGGATGAAACAGAGCAAATCTAATGCAAATCCCACGTATGAACTATGTCTCCTCTCAATCTTCTCATCTTGAGACTAAACATTCCTAGTTTCTTCTACTGATCTTCATATGGTATGGTTCTGTATAGTCCTTTCCTTCCTGGCTACCTTTCTCTGTACATCTTTCAGTTAATCAATATCCTTGCTCAAATGAGATACCCAGAATTCATCACAGTACTCCAGAAGTGATCTTAAAAGGGCAAAGTACAGAGGAACTCTCAGTTCCTCATTCCTGGAAGCCCTGCCTCTTCTTAGGCTTACTTCATGGCTTCATCAGGCAATGCCAAGCAAGAGCTGGATGAACACCAGATGGATATTTTGGAGACGGTACTATTCCTTAGGTAGGGCTCAGATTAGATGGCCTTTGAGGTTCATTCAGACTCTGAAATTCAATAAATTTTTGGTTTCCCAAACCCAGACCTCTCCTCTCCTCTGTGTCCCATGCTCCATCTCCAAAGCTCATGGAAAATATGCAATAAACATTGTATAAGGATCAGTTTTCTGCATGGATAGATGAGGAAAAGAGGTGACACACACATAATATGATTTCAGATGAAACAGGAAGACTTACAGGGCTAAAGCCAACCCAATTGCTCACCCATAGCTATGATTGTTTCACCAGGAAAAAGTCATTTATTCCCCAATTAGAGCTCAGAATCAACATGCAAATATCTCTGAAAGAAAGAAAACTGGCTCCAAATCTTTTCCTTAAGTCCAGTTTTACTGGGTTTGGAGGTGGGTGGGGGTACCAAGTAACTCTAGTCATTAATTCCTTCCGTACATGAGTGAATCCATAAGTGGATTCAACTCTGAGGCCGGCTCTCTATCCACTATCCACTTCATATTATTGGTTCCCCACCCCTATTTACCCTCTTAGGCTAGATATTATCTTCTTCTTAGGTTTTTGTGACATTGCTCTCTCCTGATTCTCCTCTTATCTAACTATCCCTTTTTCAGTTTCCTTAATTGGATCCTCCCTGCAGATCTCATTCACTAAAGATTCTATCCTAAGCACTCTTGTTTTCTTCTATATCAGTGGTTCTCAACCTTCCTATTGCCTCCACACTTTAATAGTTGTATGTGGGCATGTCTGCATGTGGGTGGACCCACCTGGAGACAGATAGAGTAAGTTCCTAAGACCATCAGAAATATGTGTTTTCTGATGGTCTTAGGTGACCCCTGTGACCCCTGTGAAAGGGTCTGTCCACCCCAAAGGGGTTGCGATCCACAGGTTGAGAACTGCTGCATTTCACTTGGTGATCTCTTCAACTCCAAAGAGTTCAATTATCCTCTCTGTGCAGGTTAATTCTCACATCTGTTTATCCAGCCCTAATCTCTCCCCTTGAGGTCTAGTCTCACATCTCCAAATGTCTAGCAGACATCTCAAACTGGATATCCCATAGACATCTTAAACTCAACCCATCCAAAACTGAACTCTATATTTTCCCCAAAACTCTCCCTTCTTCCTAACTTCCCTATTACTGTTGAGGGCATCACCATCCTCTCAGGCACCTAGGCTTGTAATCTAGGTATCATCCTCAACTCCACAATCTCTCACTCCAACTAACAGCCAATCTGTTGCCAGATGTTACCATTCTAATATCTCTCATATACACTCCCTTTTCTCCTCTTACACTCGCATCATAGGCTGATCCTTCACCTGGAAGATGGTCATCTATCTGAGGGCCAGTGTGGCTTCAGAAAGGACCGAGGAACAGTCAACAGGGTGTTTGCTGCCTGACAACTCCAGGAGAAATGCCAGGAGCAGAATAGAAGTCTGTACACAACATTTGTAGATCTGACCAAGGCCTTTGATACTGTTAGTCATGAGGGATTATGGAAAATTATGTCAAAATTTGGTTGCCCAGAGAAATTCATCAACATTGTATGTCAATTGCTTGCCTGGGTTCTAGATGATGGACAATGCTCTTGTGCCTTCCTACTCACCAATGGAGTGAAACAAGGTTGTGTGCTTGCTCTCATGCTTTTTAGCACACAAGGCAAGCATTCACATGGTGGTCAGAAGAAGAGATACAAGAACACTCTCAAGGTCTCTCTCAATAACTTTGCAATTGATTGTGTGGCATGGGAGACACTGGCACAGCATCGCTCAGCATGGTGAGCCCACATCAGAGAAGGTGCTGTGTTCTATGAGCAAAGCAGAATTGAAGTAGCTCAAAGGAAATGCAGGATGCGCGAATGTGGAGATTCCACCCCAAATGTTCCCATGGACTATTTGTGCCTGACTTGTGATAGAGCATTCCAAGCTTGTATTGGTCTGATCAGCCACAGTCAGACACATTGAAACTTGACTTTAAAGTGGTAATGTCATTTTGGTCCTCTTTGAGAATGAAGGACAACAACTGTTACAACAGTCTTCTGGTTGACCTCCTGGCCTTAAGTCTCCCCCCACTCCAGTCCATTCTCCTGTCAGCTATCAGAGTGAGCTTCCTAAAGTACAAGTGTGACCCTACTACTTGTCACTTGTCACCCCACCAGCCCACATTGTCATCCTACTGCTCAATACATTTTGGTGGCCCTCTGTTATCTTTGAAACCAAATATAAAATCCTCTATTTGGCACTGAAAGCAGTTCACAACTTGGCCCCTTTCAACTAGTCTCCTCCTCCTCCTCTTTCTCATCCTCCTTCTACTCCTCCTCCACTTCCTCCTCCTTTTACAATAGCTTTCTCACATTTATTGCTCAGATATATTTAAAATGTCCAGTCCTTTAAAGCAATATGGCAATAGACTTAATACATCTGTAAACAGAATATTGTTTAAAAAAAGTTTAAATTGGCATATAAAATACTATGATTATAGATACACGAAATCATTACATTTTAAAGTATCTTAACATGATAATGTATAACTATGTGTAAAACATAAATCTCGGTGTAAAACAGAAAGAGTTCATTTCAAACCACACTAGACATAATAAATATAGTTTGCTTTGTCAAAAGTCTACATTCGAGTACAGGCAAAACTTCCAATGCCAGTTACACTTGAGACAAAATTAAACATTTACAATAATCAGTATCCTAAAACTGCTACTTTTTCTGTTTATAAAAGGATATGCTCATTCTGGTACTTGGATTTCCATCTTAAATATCTATACATTACTTTACCTGCAGACTCAGAAATTTCTGTTACTAAAATATGTGCCTAAAGCTTTCATATCCTTTTAAACAGATGACATTTTGATTCCTTGGGGAGTAGTAAGGATAGGAAAAGTCAGAACAAGCAACTCAGATAACTTCTCCTAAAACCATTAAATATGATTCAGTTGATTACATTTTGTATCTTAGAGGTGAACATTTATAAATATACTAAGAAGAAAATTTCACTTAGCACACTTAAGGGAAGCCATATTTGTGCTTTCCAATCTTCTTAAAGAGTATTCCCCTCTAATTATTCTATAATCCATTGACGGTGGCCTTCTTGCTTCTCTTCAAACAGGAGACTCTATTGCCTGACTCCTATGCCCTATCACAGGCTGGTCCCCAGACCCAGAATGCTCTCCGTCTTCCCTTGGCCTCCTGACTGCCCTGGCTTCTTTTAAGACCTTACTCAAATCCCACCTCCTAGAAGAAGCCTTTCCCATCCCTTTTGCCAGTGGGTCCCTCTGAGATTTCTCTCTCCATTATGTATTTTCTATGTATATAGTTACTTGTATGTTCTCTTCACCCATGAGAATGTGTACTTTTTGAGGACAGGGACATGCTTTTTTTCATTTCTTTTCTCCCCAGCCTTTAATAAAATGCCAGGCACACAGTAAATGCCGGTGCTTGTTGACTGTTGACTGATTGCTGTTTTTCTAGATCCTGGGGCTACAAAAACCAATATGGACCAGTTCCTGCTTTCAAGGAACATATGATCTACCAGGCAAAACAAAATGAACATACGTAAGTAGATAATATAAATCCAATTAAATGCAAAGTAACTTCAGAGCTGAGTATGCAGTAGCTTTTGAGGTGGGGATCAGGAAAGCTTTCACTTAAGACTTGGCACTTAAGCTGAATTTTGAAGGAAAATAGGAATTCTAAGAGGCAGAGGTTATGAGGGAATGTGCTTTGGGCATGGAGGACAGCCGACGCACAGGAAGGGAGAAGGGACGTGGGATTTCATGTGTGAAGAGCAGGAAGTTGGGTTGTACCTTACAGCATTTGATAACTAGTAAGATTGAATGGAGCTGAGTTGTAAGGGTTTTAAATATCAAGCAGGAGAGGGTTTTTTAATTTTTATTTTTTATCCCAGATGTGATATGAAGGTGCTGGAGCTTCAGTAAAATCACTTTGGTAGCTGGGTGAAGGATGGATTGCATGATGGGCAAGATTTGAGTCTGGAATGTGAATTATTTGGCCATTGAAATAGTCAAGACAGTCAATTCTGAACAAGGATAATGGCTGTGTAAGTAGAGAGAAGGGTACAAATGTGAGAGATATTATAGGGGTAGCATCAACAAAGTTTGCTTGGCAACTATGTGGTAGGGCAGGAGGAAGTGTGTGTTGTTGAGGAGAGTGAAGAGTGGAAGATGCCTCCAGGATTGGGAACCTAGAAAAAAGGGAGATGGTAGTACCTTTAACAGAAATAGGGTAATTAGGGAGAGGGTGATCAATGACCAATCTCAAATGCCACAGAAAGCTCAAGAAGGGTGAGACCTGAGAAAAGAACACTGATTTATCAACTCGTAAATCATTGGCAGCTTCCTGTAAGTCCCACCTAAAATGTTACCCATTCAGTTAGGTGGCACAGTGGATTGAACACAGGGACTGGAGACAAGAAGACCTGAGTTCAAATCTGACCTCAGATACTTACTAGCTATATGACTCTGGGCAAATCACTTAGCCCTGTTTACCTCAGTTTCCTTATGTGTTAAATGAGCTAGAGAAGGAAATGGCAAGCCACTTTAGTATCTTTGCCAAGAAAACCCCAAATGGAATCACAAAACGTTAGACACAACTAAAAATGACAACAACAACAAAAATGTCACCTTTACTGGAAACCTTAGCCAATCCCTCTTAATTCTAGTGTTTTCCCCTGTTAATTATTTTCTATTTCTCCTGTATATAGCTTGCTTTGTATATATTTGTTTGCATATTATTGCATCCCGCATTAGACTTTAAGCCCCTTGAGGGCAGGGACTTTTAACTCTCTGTGTCTCCAGAATTTACCACCGTGCCTGGCACATAGTAGGTGCTTAAATATCTATGTGTTGATTGACTGACAGCAGTTCCAGTCAGTTGATGAGGTTGGGAGCCAGACTTCAAGGAGTTGAATGGTGAATGCAGAACAGCAGAAATGGGGATACAAGAAGAAATGAGCTCTTTGCTATTTCAGCAACAGCCTCAGCATGTTTGTTAATATGGAGTTTATGTGCTAACTTAGATTTAAATTAATCTGGAAGCATAAGGCAACTCCCTTAATGCCAAAATATCACAGATGTTTTCTACCCATTTTGACAGTTTCACTCACATATCCTCTCCCCCTGTTAGTCTGGTAAATTATACAGAGTAATAAATATGAAGTGGGAACAAGCTCATCTTGCCCTATGCCAACTAGAAGCTATCCTAACTCTTCCTGGCTATATTTTGCTGATGTGTTCACTCCAATGGTATCTAAGAACTACTTTTCCATTCTTTATTTAATTTTTCACAGTTCCTTATTCATTAATTTCTCCTTTTCCAAAAATAGCTGATGGATGTCAGCCATATGGAGGCAGGTTTCACCTTACAAGGAGGCAGGACAGGGGGCCATCTACACTCTGTGATTCAGAATTCAGAAATATCTCCTTTATCATCTTTAAAGGGGTCTAAAATTCTAACTTTAGAGACAACAGTTGAGACGTAAATATCTAGAGATTTGGGTTTGAGTCCCATGACTTCCACTTAGTACTCTGTGTATGACCCTGGGTAAGTCATTTCCTCACTAGGTTCCCCTTTTCCCATCTGTAAAATGAGTGCTTTGGACTACATGATCTTGAAGGTCCCTTTTAGCCCTAAACTAATGATTCTATGATCTCTCAGGTTCTTTGACAGCCTAGTAGAGCAGGAGGCATCATAGTAAAACGAAAAGAGAATTGGCTTTGAAGTCAAAAGAACTGGTGGTTCCTAGTTTCTGCCTCTGACACTACCTGTGTGACATTGGACAAATTGCTTATTCTCCCTGGGCCTCAGTTTCCTTATCCATAAAATGGGAGAATTAGATGTAGATGGCCCCTGAGGTCCTCTCTGGCTCAGAATATAGCCAGGTAGCACGCATAGTAACCAAAGCACAAGCACCATCTTATGATGGAAAATGGTAGCTACAAGCTTGTACTTAACCAGGGCTGTTTGGTGTATGAAATGATTCTTTTCTTGACATTTAATAATTAATTTAATTAAGCAAACATTTAATACATTAATAAATAAAATAAACATTTAATAATTAATATAATATAAATAATTTTATAATTATAATAAGTCGGTTTGGCTATCTGGCAAGTTTTAGAGGATTAGAGTGGAATGTAAAAGAGTTTCCAGTTCTCCTTTCCTTCCCCCAGAGGAGGGTGACCATTCTTTCAAGACCCATTCCTTTCTCCTTCCCCTCTTAGGGGCACCCACTGGGTATGATTTGGTCTCTGACTAAGGGCATGACTTAGTCCATTCCTCTACTCTATCCTTCACTTTGGAGGGTAGAGCTTTACTGAGATGTCTACACTGTAAGTCACTTGAACGCCATTCACCAATGACTTAGCTTCACGGTGCATGATCCCAAGTTAAGTAGTTCATTTGTCTTTGTGGTTTAGGATCTCCTAACAGTTATTGGTAATTAGCTAGATGACATAGTGGTTAGAATGCTAGACCTGGAGTTAGAAAGACCTGAGTTCAAAGCTGGCCTCAAAGACAGAAATTTAAACCCCTGACCTGATTGGTTATGTGCATACCAGGCTAGTTACTGATGTTTTTCATGTACTTTTCCCCTTTCATGCAAAACTACAAATGTGAATCCTAGGTTACTTTTGACCAGTCATTGTGTTTAGGTATCAAAAATCAGGAAATAGAAAGAGCTTTTAAAAATGGAGAAATTTAAAAATGGAGAAAACACACAGCAAGAAAGAGAGGCAAATATTTGCTTTCCTACATACCAATGCTACCAAAGTAAATTTACAGTTTTAATGCTCTACCAATCAAAGGAATAACTCAAAAAAGTTGGGGAAGGAAACTCAATAAACTAATTGCAAAATTCGTTTGGAAAAAATAAATGGTCTAGGATATTAAGGGAAAGATTAAAACAGATAGGGACAAAGGGAGAATAGCACTTCCAAACCTCAAACTATATTATAAAGCAGTAATCATCAAAACCATCTGGTACTGTTTAAAAAATAGAGAGGTAGATCAATAGAATAGACTAGACAAGAGAGAAACAGAAACAATGGAACCAAATAACCCAATGTTCTAGAAATCAGAAAATATGAATTACTTTGGAAAGAATGTCATATTTAATAAAAACTCCTGAGAAAACAGGAAAGCAGTCTGGCAGAAATTAGGCTTAAATCAACCCCTTACAGCCTACTTCACAATACATTCACAATGGATATGTGACCTCATTATTGAAAATTATAATACAAAACAATTAGATGAGAATTAGGTCATATCCTTTCAAGGCTGAAGGTAAGAAATGTATTCTTAACTAAACAAGGGATGGAGACAATCATAAAAGATAAAATAGATAACTTTCATTACATGAAACTGAAAAGTTTCTGTACAAACAAAATTAATGCATCTAGTATAAGAAGGGAAAGGGTCAAATGGGAAAAATTCCTTGCATTAAATTTATCTAACAAGGATTTGACATCTATATAAGCAATGAACAAATTTATAAATATAAATTTACATATATATATGTACGTGTGCATATAAAAATACCATTCCCTATTTGATAAGCGATCAAAGGATTTCAGTAAATGGTTTTCCAAAGAAAACTAGCAAACAATGAAAGAGTGCTCCAAATCACTAATAATTAGAGATATCTAAATCAAAACAGACCTGAAGTTTTGCCTTATACTGTGTAAATTGGTAAAGAAGACAAAAGATGGGCATAGTCAGTGGTAGCGTGATTGTGGAAAGATACCTATGTTAGTACATTCTTGGTAGAGCTGTGAATGAGTGGAGTCATTTAGAATTTAGAAAGCAGTTTAGAAGTAGGCAATTACAATGACTAAAATATTCAGACTTTTCAATCCAGAGATTCTAATTACAGTTATTCCCCCAAGGAGGCCATTAATAAGAAGAAAGTTCCCATATATGCCAAAATTTTTATAGCAGAACTTTTTGTGACAGCAAAGAACTGGAAAAAAGTAGATATTCATCAACTGGGGAATGGCTAAATAAATTGTGGTTTGTGAATATAATGGAATATTTCTGTGCCGTAAGAAACACTGTATGTGACGGGTACAGAGAAACATGGAAAGGTTTGCAGGAACTGATACAGGGCAAAGTAAGCAGAGCCAGGAAAGTAACATACATAATGACTACAAACATAAGTGAATGGTAAACAATGTAAGCGAAAAGACCCCCCAGTATAAAAATGTAAAATGAATATAACAAAATTATAGAGAAGCAAACTTTGAAGGAAAAGACATGAGAACTCACTCCTACCCCACAACTGGGAGGCTCACAATTGTTGTACCTTGCACATATTTTCAGGCTTTTTAAAATGTTTTGAATCCGTTGTATTCATTTCTTCCTTTTCCTCTTCCTCCTCCTCCTTCTCCTCCTTCTTCTACTCTTTCTGCTCCTCCTCTTTCTCTTCCTTCTTCTCTACCTCTTCTTTTTGTCTTTAAAAATATTATTTGGTTAAAAAAAACCCAACTTTTGTTGTCCTTTTATTTTTAGGCTTTTTGGAGGGCAGGGCAATTTGGGGTTAAGTGACTTGCCCAAGATCACACGGCTAGTAAGTGTTACATTAAGTGTCTGAGGCCGGATTTGAACCCAGGTCCTTCCAACTCCAAGGCTGGTGCTCTCCTCACTGAACTACCTAGCCACCCCTGTTGTCCTTTTATTGATTCCAAGGAGCAACCATCTCCAGCAATATCAGTTCATTCCAGCTACCTCCATCAGAGGTCTGACTGTTGAGGCCAAACCTGTAACGCTTAGACTGTATTCTCTGACCTTGTATCACAAAATGCCCACAGAAACTTCTGTCTCTCTTCAGCTGCCCCAAAATGGACACTGCAATGTTTGCTGTTCCTGCAAACCTGCCTTAGGATGATGCCATAGCCACCCCTGCAAAAGGAAACCAAATCTCAAGCCTAGCCAACTTGGCACATTGTCTGTGCTCTAGAGTCTTGGTTTTCAATCTCATAATCACAGTTCTGCCCAAAAGAACTTCCACTCTTATCATGCATTTTTCCATGTACCAGAATTGCTAAATAAAAGTTTGTTGCAGTGAATGATTAAATATCCACTGTGTGGAGAGCAATGTGCTAGGTGATGAGGGAGATAAAAAACTTAGATAAGATGGCCTCTGTCCTCTTGGACCTTATAATTTAGTAATGGAGTTTATAGTCTAACAAATAAATGCTCTGTATAAAATCATGGACATCTATGCCCTCTGATCAGATTTGAAGGACTGACCATTAAGGAAGCTAGGTGCTGAAGTGTATAGTGCTGGATTTAGTGTCATAAAAGACTTGCTTTTGAATCTTGCCCCAGATACTTACTAGCTGTACGACCTTGGGCTTCTTATTTAACTTCTCTGGCCCTTCCCTGTCCTTCCCTACCTGCTGCCTTTTGGAAGAAGGTAAGGGGAAAAAGGTGAATAAGCCCTCAAGAGTTGGAAATCCAATTTGAAAATCACCTTTATGAGTTAGAATACTTATATTTCAGTATCACATTGCTTGGGGAATTCAAAATCCCCTCCTTTACATAGGAAATTGGTTCTTAGGAACCTTTTCCTCAAATTCCTTCTCAGGGTATATGCAAACACATGTTCCCCACCACTATGTGCTTCTGCTGTAAATCACCAATACTGCCCCTGGAGGGGGATGGGGTGAAGGAAATGCCCTCCCTCCATGCTGCACTTCAGAAAAAGGATAGAGAAATGGGACAAAAAAGGTGAGTAAGCTCTCAAAGAGCTGAGTCGAATTGGTGTACATTTCAATTGACTACATCTGTGAGACAAATCCAGCTGGGTTAGCAGTGATAACAATCAAATGGTGCTTCATCTACAAAAGGTCCCCAGAAAGACTACTTTTTACTAAGTGGTCATCTTTACAGTTTGAATGACATGAGTGATCTTTTATTTAATTTACTGTTGTCATTTTTTTTAAATGAACTGATTGTATCCCTAGGTTACTTTGATTTTATAGCATGCCATACTATATATTCAAAAAAATATTTGCTGATCCCCTATGCAAAGCACTGAATCAGACACAGTGTGCGTCCTCACAGAGTTTACAACCCAGTAAAGGAGTGTAGTCACAATCATAGATAACTGTCACCGAGGAGGTACAAAGCATAATGGGAGTTTAGAGGAGAGAGAGATTGCTTTCAGCTGGAGGAAATAAGGATAGTTTATGAACATTGGCCTATTAATGAGACCATTCAGATTGCCCAAGAACAGCAGCTATGGGAAGGGGAGAGCTCTATAACCTCAAAAAATTCTGCTCTTGTGCAATCAAGAATTGAAAACATTCTTGCTTCAGCCCAAACACCCCAGGAGCATTCGTCTCACTGACCCCCACATGGAATACCACCCCACCAATTTGTATAGCAACTTAATAGACCCTAAAAGAACATAGTAGAATTCCAGAAAACATTGTGTTTAAGCCAATTGCTCAGAGGTTTATCTGCACGCAATGTTTATCTTTAATAATTTGGTTTCACTGTTGAAATTGGATAAGTGGATGCTGTTTTGCCAAAAATTTCATGAAGAAGAAACTGTTCTTGTCCACAAAAGGATATGCTGAGAGATCTCATTTTTCTGGGACAATATACAATCTATGGGTGCTTTCCCATGAAATATAAGCCATCTTAAGGGCAGGTAAAACCAGGGAAACATTCATTTAATTTGGCCTTAAGTCTGAGATGGCCACTTGGGAGATCAAGGTCAGTGCCTTACCTGGTAAGGCTTCAAGATCATTGCCTCAGCCACAACAGGCTCTATGCTAAGTCCCCATATTGTAGATTTTCCAGTTTTCCTGAAAGAGTGAGAGCAAAGACACCCATTTATTGTCAGCTCCAAACTTGCAGACTTTGTTGTTGTTCAGTCAGTTAATCACGTCTGACACTCCATGACCCCATTTGGAGTTTTCTTAAGACTTTGTAGAAATTAAAAGTAACTCTTTCTCACAGAAAAGACCCTTGCACTGAATCCTTTGAATTGACATTAAATTCCCTCTATTCTGATCAGCCCCCTTTTCTAGCCTGTCAGCTAATCAACAGTCAGTCTGCAAGAATTTTATAAAGGGATTGCAACACAATGTGCCACTAAGATTGATCTCTCTGTCTCAAGCTTCTCTCCACTTCAGTCCAGTCTCCATTCAACTGACAAATTGATTTTCCTAAAGCACAGGTCTGACCATGTCACTCCCCCTAGTCAATAAGCTCCAGTAATTCTCACTAATAGTATCAAATATAAAAATCTTCTTTTTGGTCTTCAAAACCCTTGAAGACCCAAACCCCTTCTTACGTTTTCAGTCTCCTTCCATCTGGCTCTCCTCCACATCCTCTGACTCCCTTGCTGTTCCTTGCACATAACACTCATTTCTTGACTCTGGGCATTTTCACTGGCTGTCCCCCTCCCATGCCTAGAATGCTCTCCCTCCTCATTTCTACCTCCTGGCTTCTCTCACCTCCTACAAGAAGCCTTTCCCCATCCCTCTTTCATCCTAGTGCTTTCCCTCTGAGATGATCCCCACTTTATCCTTAGATAGAGTTTGAACAGAGTTTGCTTTGTATCTCCTTGATTAGACTGTGAGGCCTTTGAGAGCAGGGACTTTTTTTTTTTAACTTTCTTTGTATCTCCAGCATTTAGCACAATGTCTGTCATTTAATAGTATATTTAATATTTAATAGTCTATTATTTAATAGTATGTTAATAGTATATTAAATAATAGTAAGTATTTATATTTCATAGATGTGTATTGAATGACTGCTAAGCACTGATACAATGAAAAACACGGTCTTTTCACAGAGCTTATATTTTAATGAGGGAGTCACCATATAAATAACTATGTGCATAGAAGATAGATAGATATAGATAAATGTGTGTGTGTATTATGTAAGAGGAATGTAGTCTCAGAGGGAACATATAGGCTAGGGTATTCAGCAGGGGGGTGAAGGGAAGAGGAGAAGGAGGGTATATGCCCACAAAAGGTGAGATTTGAGCTGAGTTTTGAAGGGAGCTAGGGAAGCCAGCATAGTCAGATCTCTTCTTTGGGAAAATCACCTTGGCAGCTAGGTGGAAGACAGATTGAAGCAGGGAAAGACTTGGGGCAGGAAGACCAAGCAAAAGTTACTGAAATAGACCAGGCAAGAGGTGATGAGAGTCTGTACCAGGATGGGAGCTGTGTGAGTTGAGAGATACCCTGAGAAGTTGTAGAAACCTCAGGAGTTGACATTAGATTGGACATATGGGGAAGTGAAGAGTCACAAATGACACCGTGCTTGTGGAC
>CM053585.1:64301849-64365830 GCA_028646515.1 Pseudochirops corinnae | reverse complement strand
ACGACTAGAATCCTCTCCTCAGTGACTGACTACAAGCCATTATCCTGCCTCTGAGACCTGGGTCAGCCAGAATCATACACTTAAGACCCCAAAGGTATTTCTTTTTACTTGCTGGCCCAGGTTAGCCCTCTGTTGAACTTAGCACCATATAGTTACATTTATGGAAGCATAAACCTAAATGTTGTAAAGGTGCAGTGTTTATTATGGTGCCCAGCTACTAGTAGGTGGTAGAACACAGTGGTAGATGATGTCCATTTTTATAGTAACTTAAAGATGTTCAGTGGGGTGGGGTGGGGCGAACCCTATGAATATAGTCTATTGTAATACATAAAACAGTTGACATTTACATAGCACTTTAAGGTTTGCAAAGTGCTTTACATATGTAATCTATGTACATTATTATGTGTATATGTGTATATATATCTGCATATTACTATCTATGTCTATCTTTCTACCTATCTGTCTATCTTTCTATATCTACCTTCCTATATGTCTGTATCTATCTATATATTATCTATGTATCTGTCTATATATCTATGTATCTGTCTGTCTGTATGTGTGTATCTATGTATCTATGTATCTATCTATGTATCTATGTATCTATCTATCTCTCTGTCTGTCTATCCATCCATCCATCCATTGACACACGACTAGGTGGCATAGTAGATAGAAAGCTTGACCTGAAGTCTTAGGAAAACCTGAGTTCAAATCCAGACTTACAAGACACTCAGTAACTATGTGAGCCTTAGAAAGTGACTTAGTTATTCTCTGTCTGTCACATTTCCCTCACCTGCAAAATGTGCTGATAATATTAGCGATTACCTCCTAGGGTTATTTAATGTCCTTTTATAAACCTTAAAGTATTATCTAAATATTAGCTAATCAAGCCTTCATAAATAAATAATATTTATATTTAAATAAATAAATAAATAAATGATATTTATAAAATAAATATTTATTAAGCATCCACTATGTGCTTTGCACTGTGATAAATGCTGGAGATGTAAAAAGAGGCAAAAGAAGTCCCCAGCTATTACTATTATTTATCCTCTTTGAGCCCAATAACAATCTTATGAAACAGGTTTTTTGTTGTTGTTGTTGTTTTCTTCATTATTTTTCAGATGAGGAAATTAAAGCTGAAAAAAAGAAAGTGATTTGCTCAGGGTCTGTCTCAGACAAGATTCAAACCCAGGTCTCCCTGTCTTCAAATCTACCAGTCATCTGCTGTGCCACACTAACCCACTGACGTGGTCCGAAATGGTCTAACAATCATAGAGAGAACCTTGACACCAACGGAACTTTCGTAGATACAAGCAAGAAAATCGGCGTTCTTTCAGGATCCTATATAGGTAGGGACCCATGACCAAGTTTGTTTTTAACAGCTATTTCTTTATAACTATCAAATTTCGTAGGAAATAATTCAACCCAGAAAACATTTATTTAGTCCCTAGAAGGGCCTTTGACTAGTAAGTGCTAGAGAAGATCCAAGTTTAGAAAAGACAGTTCCTACCCTGAAGAAATTTACATTCTTGTAAGGGATGTCATATACATGGTTCAGCCAATGGAACCAGGCAGGTTTGAAGTGAAAAATCTGATTCCATGACAGATGATAGTGAAGGCAGCGGGATGGGACAATGGGAATAATTTAGGCAGAATTGAACATTCTGTTTTTAAAAAAATATTATGGAAAACTTCAACTGAAACTGTGGTTCTGTTTACAAGATTCTTTGATTTCAGTCATTTTTCTAGTGGGAAAGCTCAGTCATCCTTTAAGGGTCCTCGGCTGCACATGTGTATTTCCCTGCCAAATGTGGGCTTTCTATTGTATAGCCTCTTCCTCTCTCTCTCCTCTCCCCTCCTCTATAATTTCACAGCCCAAGGTTTAATCTAGGGCATAGGCAGCTCAAAAATTATGGCCTAGCCTTTACAAACTCTACCTCCCCTGTTAGTCACAAGAGCTAAAGATTCCTTATTTGTTGTTGTTTCTTTAATCAATTAATTTTTTTTTAGTTTTCAACATTCACTTTTTTTTTTTTTTTTGCTCTTTGGAGGCGAGAAGGCAGGACAATTTGGGTTAAGTGACTTGCCTAAGGTCACACAGTAGTAAGTGTTAAATGTCTGAGGCTGGATTTGAACTCAGATCCTCCTGATTCCAGGGCCCGTGCTCTATTCACTGTGCCACCTAGCCTCCTCTCAACATTCACTTTTATAAGATTTTGAGTTCTAAAGTTTTTTCTCCTTCACTTCCTCTCCCCTCCCCAAGATGGCATGCGATCTGTTATAGGCTATATCCATGTACAAGCATATTAAACATATTTTACATTAGCATGTAGTGTCATAGTTTGTCTCTATGCATATACAGATATACATACACATATATGTATAATAATGTATGTAGATTACGTGTGTAATCTTGTTGTGAAAGAAGAATCAGAACAAAAGGGACAAATGACAAGAAAGAAAAAAGAGAGAAAAGAATGTGCTTTGCTCTGTGTTCAGACTCCGTAGCTCTTTCTCTGCATGTGGATCGCATTTTCTCATCACGAGGCCTTTAGAATTGTCTTATATCCTTGCATTGCTGAGAAGAGTTAAGTCTACCAAAGCTGATCGTTGCACAGTGCTGCTGTTTCTGTGTACAATCCTCTCCTGGTTCTAAGGAGCTAAGGATTTCAAGAGGGAAGGGAACCTCTAGTATTAATCTACTCCAACCTTCCCTTTCTCCCACCCCCCTCATTTTACAGATGAATACATTGAAACCATAGAGGTTAAGTGAATTGTCCAGGATTATATAAACAGAGAATGTAGGGCCAGTATTCAAACCCAGTGCTCTGACTCCACATGCACAACTCTTTCCACTACACTGCATTGCCTTCCCTATGGATGGTTCTACTTTATTCAAGGAGAGCTGGTTTGAACTATCAACTGATCAGTCATTCAAAAAAAATTGACTCTACTTCCCTGATTCTTTACTCTTACTTACCTCGCATATCCAACCAGTTCACAAACCCTTGACTTTTCAACCTCCATGACATCTCTTGTATCATCAGACTGTTCCTCTCACACAGCCACCACTCAAATTCAAACCATCTTACCTAGACTATTGCAATAACCTCCTTAGTGGTCTTTGCCTTAGATTTCTCCCCCACTCCAATCCATCCTCCAGCAAACTAAGTCATGCAATAGATAGAATGCTGGACCTGGAGTCAGGAAGACTGGTTGTGTGATCCTGGGCAAGTCAACTAACTTCTGTCTGCCTCAGTCTCCTCAACTGCAAAGTGGGGGTAATAATAGCACCTAGATCAAATGATATAAGATTTGGAAATGCATTTGGCACAGTGCCTGGCACAAAGGAGATGCCATACAAATGCTCCTTCCCTCTGTCTCTTCTTTAAAGCCCTTTATAATCTGGCCTCCTATCTTTGCCGACTTATTACACATTAAATCCTTTCCTGCATGCTATGGGATCATACTTTTCCTGGAATACAGTTCATTTTCTGTCCCTGTGTCTTTGTCCTGAGTGTCCCCCAGGCCAAGAATATATTTTCTCCTCCTCTCTGACTCTTACAACCCCTTGTTTCCTTCAGGACTCGACTCCAGCACCATCATCTTCATGAGACCTTTCTTGGTCCTCCAACTGCTATTGACTTATCTCCCCTTTCCCCTCTTCCCTCTTCCCTCTTCCCTCTTCCCTTGTGTTTATTTTGTCTCTACTTGTATATGTACATGGGCAGCTGCACGTGGCACAATGGTTAGAGAATTAGGCTTGGAATCAGAGAGACTGATCTTTATGAATTCAAACCCAGTCGCAGACATTTACTAGCTGTATGACCCTGGGCAAGTCACTTAACCTTGTTTGCCTTAGTTCCTCATCTGTAAAATGAGCTGGAGAAAGAATTGGCAAACCACTGTAAGATCTTTGCCAGCAAAACCCCAAATGGGGTCACAAAGAGTCAGACATGACTGAAACTACTTAACAACAACAAATACATATGTGTACGTGTGTGTGTATGATACATTGATTCACACTCCCAAAAGAATGGAAACTCCTTGAGGCCAGGAATGATTTCATGTATTTGTATTACCGGTGCATACATAGCACAGTGCCTACTATATGTCAGATATTTATTAAGTGCTTTTTTTTGTTTGTTTTAGTTTTTTTTTGGAAGGGGAAGGTAAGGCAATTGGGGTTAAGTGACTTGCCCAGGGTCACAGAGCTAATTAAGTGTCTAGTGTCTGAGATCAGATTTTTTTTTTTTGCTTTTTTTTGGAGGGCAATTGGGGTTAAGTGACTTGCCCAAGGTCACACGGCTAGTTTTTTGTGTTAAGTGTTTGAGGTCAGATTTGAACTCAGGTCCTCCTGACTCCAGAGTGAGTGCTCTATTAAATGCTTCTTTACTGACTGATTGGCTACATCCCTGTGCAAGGCCTTGCCCTAGGTAACTATAAAGAATACAAAATGTTCAGCTGAATATACAGTCTCTGCTCTCAAAGAGTTTATAGTTTAGTAGATGAGATAAAACAAAGACACACATAAAGAAAATTAACAACATAAGAGCAATTTTCAACCTGTGAATGACTTGTGCCAAAAGTTCATTTATAATAGATTGTTTGGAATATGGAATGTTCCCCATAGAAACAACGAAATAAGTGGTGGCTAGGTTCCCAGGCCAGTTAACAAAGCCTCTTTTACCTAAAATGTAGCTGAAATACTACACTTTGGACTAAAAACAGTGGGAAATTATCATGGGCAGAATCACTTTTTATGTCAAGCATCATAAAACACGTTTAAACATAAAGAACATATAGCCTGAAATTGATATGGAGTGTTTTCTGACATATTGAGAGTACTACTTGTTAAACAAAACTATTAAATCATAAAATTGAATGAGAATTATTTTTTTTTAAATCCTGAATGCTGACCTTTGAGAAGAAGCAGATTTAATTAGAGGAAGGCTAGGAGGAAGACAGAAATGTCCATGGCTCATTCTGAAGCCGCCCCAGCTTGGGTCACTGTCACAGGCTTTAGAAGTGAATGTCATGATCTCTTTATCAGTCCTTCAGAACTGAGGATTTTCTTTCCCTTAAAACAGCTATATTACTAAGGCTACTCTTTCTTTGGCTTGAATCTTTGGGTCTAAGGAACTCAAATGGCTTTTCTTTTCACCAGAAATCCCCCACCTCTACCCTGCCCCCAAAGGTCTGCTTTCAAGCTGGATTCTTTCTGTCTCAGTCTCCCAGTCTCGACCAGCCTCTCTCATTGTTTCTCTCTGACTCAGGGCTCAGTCTTGTGGTCTCACAGTCTATGCACTGCAGGTTGAGGTTTTAACCAGACAAAGTCATTGCTAAGACACAGACCTTGGCCCCGTGTTAACCTCTGGACTCCTCCTCTACATGACAGGACCTCATGACTGACACTCTCAGACTCTTCAGTGCTCATGCAGATCAAGGTCATGTATGAGGGCTAAAGGTCACAGGGCCAGCTGGGTGATCTGGAGTACCTTGTATGTGCCCCCTCCCCCAGATTCAGTAATTAGTACTAATGCCCAACTAAGCCTTCTAACACACAGCTATATTCCACTGTAACATGGGAAATAGCTAGGTAAGGAAAATAATAATAAAATGACAATCTCTAGTATTTATCTAGAACTTACCATGTACCAGACACTGAGCTAAGAACTTTACAGATATTATATCTTTTGATCCTCATAACAAACCTGGGAAATGGGTACTATTATTATCACCATTTTATAAATGAAGAAACTGAAGCAAACAAGGTAAGTGACTTACCCAGGGTCACCTAGTGTCTGAGCTCAAATTTGAACTCGGGTACTACAGACCTGGCACTTTATCCATAGTGCCAATTAACTTTCCCAAATAGAAATTGGGAGAAGGGAATAAGCATTTATATAGTGCCTACAACTTGCCAGAAAATGTGATAAATATTCATACATTTTTACAAATATTATCTCATTTGATCTTTACAATTCTGGAAGGCAGGCACTGTTATTATTCCCATTTTAGTGTTGAGGAAACTGAGATAGACAAAAGTTAACTGACTGGCTCAGGGCCACACAGCCAGTAGACGTCTAAGGCAGGAACTCAGGTCTTCCTAATTCCTTCCATTCTGTCCATGGTATTTTCTTGGCAAAGATACTGGTGTGGTTTGCCATTTCCTTCTCCAGTAGATTAAGACAAACAGAGATTAAGGGATTTAACTAGGGTCACACAGCTACTAAGTGTCTGAGGATGGATTTAAACTCAGGTTGTCCTGACTCAGGCCCAATACTCTGTCCACTGAGCCACTTCACTACTTCCTACTTTGTCTAATATGAAACCTTCCCATCCATCAATTCACTCCTCTCCAAGGCACCCATATACAGTGTCTTTCAGTGCTCTTAGTTCCATTTTAAGCTGTAGTAGCTAAACTAGTAATAGCTTAAACTTTAAATGCTTAAAGCTATTAAAGCTTAAAATTTCTCTAGGACTTTGGGGTCGCCTTGTATAGTCAATTACATGTAATGTAAATGTCTAATAAAATGGTCAAGTAGAAAGAGTGTTAAACTTGGAGTTAGGAGATATGTTCAAATCCTGTTTCTGTTATTGTCCTGTTCCCTCATGTTTATGCCTTTGATCATGTCCGCTACGCATGGAATGCAATGTCCTTTCTATCTTTTCCACTTGTTGAAATTCCTACCTTTGTTCAAGGCATAATTCAGATGCCCTATCTCTCATGAAGGCTTCTTTGACATCTTCTCTCCCCTGAAAGTTACTGAAGTTATTGGAGCCTTACTTTTCTCATCTGTAAAATGGCAATAAGAATATCCACTTTATTTTATTTTTCTTGGAAGCTTTTGGTGCAGGAGTTCTGACTGTGTTGTCTTCCTCCTGTTCCATGCTTTGATCCTTGCCTCCCAGTGTGCTGCGATGAACCCTCCCTGTCCGCCTGCCTGGCTGCCTTCAGTGGGAGACTTGTTTCTCTCTGTCACTTTGTGGGTTCTGTAGCTCTAAAATTTGTTTAGAGTCATATTTTATAGGTATTTGAGGTGGTTATGGGGGGAGCCATGGAATTTTCCTCTTTCTCTGCTGCCATCTTGACTCTGCCCCCCACTTTACCCATCTCACAGGATGGCTGTAAAAATCAAATGGGATAAAAGACATGAAAGTACTTTAAAAACGACAATGCCCTATGTAGTTAGCAAGCTGTTATTCTTTTTATTATTACTGCCATTATCTTGTTCTCTTCAATGGAATTCACTTACAAACTATTTCTGTTATTATTTTCATTCCCCTTCTCTTCTTATTCCATCTTTTTCTTCTCTTCTTCCTTCTTGAGAGATGCCTAATATTAGTCACCTAAAGTTAACAAGGGGGAAAACAGACTAAGGAGCCTTATTTTGAGACTCATTTTAGGTGAGATTGACAATATTCTTATATCTCTCCTACTCCAGGAAAGCTGCCTTCCTAGTGCAGGTACCAACCAGTCACCCTCTAACAATAGAAATATATTGTCGGAAGGGGAAAAGCCAATTTCTCAGCTGAGAACAATTCACTCTGGAGGTGGGAAGGGAAATTTCCCATAAATGAGAGAATATGTCATATATCTCTTCATCCACAATCCTTAGCATAACACAATACCTTTCATATAGTCGGTGTTTAATTTATTCTTTGGAAAATTGAATAGATGACTGAGAAAAGTCCCAACTAATTAAAATTGTTCCTATTTGTTAGGACAGGAGGTTAGTAACATACATTGGAGTTTGCGTAGAAATTTCTTTTAGGTAAATCGAGTCTATTGGAGGCACAGAAAGAAATTATTTTGTCAAATTAGCTAGGAGATAGTGGAAAATTATCCAGGTCAGCTGAAAGTTAAGGACTTGTTTTGTTTCTATATGGTGCCAACATGACTACTACTAACAGTGAAAAATTCACTCCTGCCTTGTGTACAACATCTTATTTCCATTGAAGAAGAGGCATGAGAAGAAGGAGTTTGTGAGCTGACAGAAGGAAAAAATCTGAATGGTTATTGGAAACTTTGGAATTATGAAGGATAGGGATTGAATTTGAGGGGAAGTAAGGGAAGTATGGGAAAACTCAAGGAGAATTTGAAAGAAGAGAACAGAAAGGACTCAAACTAGAAGAGAAGGAAGAGAAAGGCAAGGGCTAAAGGAAAAGGGCAAGAGAAAAGGATGAATCAAGTTCAAGGAAACGGATGAGAAGTCTTCCCCACCCATTACTGGCTGTATGTGGATCCCATTAAAGGAAGCTTCCTTAGGGGAGGCTTTCTTATAGGAAGGCTTTCACACCTTTTGTTAATTTCTAACTAGGCACTGAGTCAAGAGGGTTGTGATAACCTCTGGCTCTAAAAAGGGTATATACATATGTGTATATAAATAGATAGATAGATAGATAGATAGATAGATAGATAGATAGATATAGATATAGATACACACACACACACACTCTGAGATTAGCATTTTGCTTTGAGGTTCACTCATTGGAAAAGCGTTGTTGTGATTTGACCAGATGAGACTCTGGATAGCACCTTAAGGAGCCCCTTGGCTTTGAAAAACCCAGATGTTAGTGCTTCTTTCTCTTGTAACTATGTATATATTGTCTTGGTCAGACAGTTGGATCTGTCTGTTTATCTGTGCTAATTTCTCAGACAGTTAGAAGCCCTGTCTGTTGGTCTTTATTTTTCTGCTTGTATTTTCTCTGTTGGTATTTTCTCTGAAGTTCAGGGGGCTGACTTTTTCCCTGAACTAGTGAATGTAATTAAACAAAGATTGACGACCCCTTGAACAGCTATCTTTCCTAGTAAAACAGAGTTAAGAACCTGTGCTAGCAGCCATCCTGTACATGCCAGTGCAGTTGACACTACAATGTATTACTACCCATTGGCTCCACTTACATTACCTATAGCTTCCTAAACCAAAACTCTCTTTCCTGGCCCTCACTGCTCTGAATGAACTATATCCTCACCTCTTCCTGGCACATAGTAGGCATTGAATTATTGTATGTCCTTTCATTTATCTATTGATTCAAGTCATCAGAGAGTCATTATATATATATGTGTGTATGTGTGTGTGTATGTATAAATGGAAGAAGGATTTTAACTGAAAATAAAGAAGAAGAAAAAAATAAAAGAGAGGAAGCTTGGTATAGTGGATAGAACACTTGGCTTAGATATAGAAAGACCTGGGTTCAAATCCTACCTCAGTCATATTAGATGTGTGCCCTAAGCAAGTCATTTAACCTCTCTGTCCCTTGGTTTCTTCATCTGCCACATAAAGGGGCCAGACTTGAGGTTCTCTAAAGTCCATTTTGGCTCTGACTTTATGGTCCTGCGAAAAAAAGAGGCAGAGGAGAATTCCAACTTGTATCCGGCATTGGAAGGGAGGAAGGATGTCATACATAGAAGAAGGAGGAGGATGTTAGAACCATTGGAGCTAAGAAATCATTATAAGGATCTTCCCTAAGAAAAGGAAACTCTGTACTCTGAAGAAGTATCTACTCATCCTCTAAGGGTCCACTCCTTGTTGGTGTGAGGTGAGAGATCATTCAATAGGGGTTAGAAGAAGAAGAGATTCCATTGAGCCTCATTGTCTTCTTACCCTGCAAGATCACTCTGACCCTGTGGCCCCTTTCTCTTATGAACCTAGAAGTACCCAGGATGGCCATTCTCACTTCTTCACTCTTCTCCCAGCTTTGCTCCTGACTTTCTGGACTTCTCTACTATGCACCTATGTGGGTGTCTTATCTCCCTTTCCCCCAGTTTTTCCATCCCCTTTCAGGTATTGCCTCCTTCTCCTATTAGAATGTAGGTTTTTGAGGGAAGTCTTTATTTTTGCTTATATTTCTATCCTCAGTACTTAGCACAGTGTCTGGCATATAATAGGTGCTTACTAAAGGCTTTTTGACCTTAGTAGTGACAGTTGGTGGATCCCTGCTGAAGGCTACATACCTATTTATTAATCCAATAAACAACAGAGAGGTCTGCCTACTTACCTGAGGCATGTTGCCAAAATGTGACACTGAGAATCTCTCAGCACTTGACAAATCAGATGACTACTACCCATATCTGGCAATTCAGACATATATAAAGGATATTGCCCAAAGGAATTTGGAAAACATTGCTAAAAATTACAATGTCTTGAGCAAGAAGCTCAGGGTCACATGTGCTTTTCTCATAAATATCACCCATAGAAGGCAAAGAATTCAGGAGAGAAAGCCAACTTCCTGGGGAAAATTGCAGAAATTCACCACAAGCTCACCTTTCTTCCTCACTACTTATCTCATATCACTCAGATAACTTCCTGCTCTATATGCTTCTTCATTCCTCCTTCTCACGAACAGGTGGCTCTTCTTGCCAAGGTCAACCATTTTCCATTCACCCTTGATTATATCCCTTCCTGTCTTTTCTAACTGACCGTCCCTGCTATCATTCCTACCATCTCTCTTATCTTCATTCTCTTCCTATCTATTGGCTCTTTCTCTATTGCCTAGCAATATGCCCATATTTCCCCATCCTTAAAAACTCTATTTAATCTAACCATTCCTGTGAGCTACTGTCCTATATCTCTTCTCCCCTTCCTACCTATATTCCTTGAGAAAGTCATGTACATTGGGTACCTCAACTTCCTCTATTCTTCCTTTTTTCTAAATCCTCTACAGTCTGGCTTCTGATCTCATCATTTGACTGAAATTGTTCTCTCCAAAATTACCAATGATCTCTTACCTGCTAAATCTGATGTTTTATCAATATTCATCCTTCTTGATATCACTGAGCACTTGACCCTACTGATATCTCTTCCTGGGTTTTCTTTTCTAGATTTTCATGACACTGGTCTCTCCTGGTTCTTCTATCAGTCTGATTCCTTCCCAGTTTCCTTCAGGGGTTCTTCACCCAGGTCAAACTTGCTAACCACAGATGCTCTGATCCTTCTTCTCTTTTTGCTCTATAGCATATTGATTGATGATCTCTTCAGCTCTCATGGGTTCTATTATCATCTCTATGTGGATGATTCCCAGGTCTATAGATCTCAACCTCAACTCTTTTTCTGAGCTCCACTTCTACATCACCAACTGCCTTTTGGACATTTCAAATTGAATATCCCATGGGCATCTCAAACTAAATCCAACATCTTCAAAACAAAACTTGCTATCTTTTTCCCCAAACTCTCCAGTCTTCTAAACTTCCCATCAAGGGCATTAACATCCTTCCAAGTTTGAAACCTCTGGCTCAACCTTGAATCATCATTTTCACTCCACTTATCCAATCTGTTGGCAAATCTTGCTGTTTCTACCTTCCTACCTTCTACCTTCTATCTTCCTTCTCACCTCTCACAAAGCCCACATTAATTCAGACCCACATCTCTTCACTCTTGGACTATTGAACAACTCTTTCTCCACCCCATTCCATGGTTCACGCAGCTGCTAATGTGATTTTCTTAAGGCATAGATGTAGCCATGAAGCCCATTGATTGATGAGCCCTAGAACCTCGCTATCACCTCCAGGATAAGAGGTAAACTTGTCTGTTTGATATTTAAAACTCTTCTCAACATGTCCCCTACCTACATTTCTAGTCTTATACTTTACTCCTCTCCATGCACTTTACAATTCAGTTACTCTGCCCTGCTTATTGTTTCTCAACTGAAACACCCTACCTTCTATCTCCATGACTGTCCTGGTTATTCCCAATGCCTTGAATTCTCTCCCTCTTAGCTCCCCTACTTCCCTAGCTTTTTTCAAGATTTAACTCAAATATACCTTCTGTAAGAGATCTTTTCTAATTATTCAAGCTGCTAATAGCCTTCCCCCTTTCAAATTACCTTCATATATTATGTATAAATTTCACATGTACCTAGTTATTTACATGCTGTCTCATTAGAATGTGAGCTTCTCGAAGGCAAGGGCTAGGCAGTACTTAGCACAATTTCTGGCACTTATTAAGCATTTACTAAATGCTAGTTAATTGACTTGATTGATATGGGAAGTAAACATCTGGCTAAGAAGATGCCATCTGAGAATGAGATTTGGATTTCAAGACTATGACTGAAAACAGAAATTACAGTTAACTGACAAAGGATGGAATATTGCTAATTAGGGTTGCTGCCACTGTATTTCCTGGGAGACTTCAAAATCTAGTCAAAAGAGCTTTACCCTGAAAAGGAAGAAAGAAAAAAATGCCTATGTACATCCACAAAGAGAGATAGTATAGAAAATAGCTACAATAGGGGTGGGTAGGTAGTGCTGGGAATAGAGCACTGACCTGGAGTCAGGAGGACTTGAGTTCAAATCCGACCTCAGACACTTAACACTTATTGCCGTGTGACCTAGGGCAAGTCATTTAACTTCAATTGTCCTGCCTTCCCCCCTCCAAAAAGCAAAAATAAAATAAAATAAAATAGCTACAATATAAGCAGATGAATTATTGTTGTTGTTGAGTTGTTTTTCAGTCATGTTTGACTTTTCATGGCCCCATTTGGTGTTTTTGTGGCAAAGATAAATGGAGTGATTTGTCATTTCCTTCCCCAGCTCACTTTACAGATGAGAAAATTGAGGGAAACAGAGTGAAGTGACTTGCCCAGGGTTGCACAGATAATAAGTGTGTGAGACCAGATTTGAACATGGGAAGATGTATCTTCCTGACTCTATGCCCAGAATATCCACTGTGTTACCTAGAGAAGAGCAAATCTTTTCCTATGTGAGAAAAAAAAAATGGAAAGAGCATGGAATGTGCAGACTACAAGACAATGAACTTGACTTTGATTCTTGGTAGAAGTCTAGTCTATACTACAAAGGAACAGTTTGGTGGACAAATTGAAAATCAAGTGGTGATCACACACACAAAAAATCATTATGACTTCATTAAGAACAGAATGGGTTATGGGAGACTAAACTAATTTCATTTTTGAATATAGCTACTAAGTTGTTAGGTCAGGGTAATTGTGTAGCTAGAATTTACCTAGATTTTACCAAAAAGCATACCATTCTCCTACTCAAGAAGTTTCATTGGCTACCCATTGCCTCTTAGAATAAAATAAAAATTTCTCTTTGGGGCATCAAAAGCCCCTCATACTACCTTCCTGGGCTCAATATACAATACACCCCTCATGCATTGTACATTCCAGTCAAACGGGAATGCATTCCATCTTCTACCTCTGACTGTATAGACTGTCTTCCATGCCTAGAATGCTGTCCCTCATTACTCTTTGCTATGAGACCATAACTCTTCTTGAAGACTTAGCTGAAACCTCTAATTCCCCCCCCCCCACCTATTAGTGTCTCCCTCAATTACTTTGTATTTACCTTGAATTTAATTATCTATGTACATTTGTGTGCCCCCAGTAGAATGTTGGCTTCTTGTGGAGTTGACTATGTTGTTAATTGTCTTTATAACCATAATACCTAGTGTGGTGTTTGGTATACAGGAAGCACTTAATGCATCCTTCTTACATTCAATTTAATTGAATCAGTCTCTCAAACTTATTCTATGGAAAAGTCAGAAATATGTGGGCTAGATGAAAATATAATTAGGTGGAGTTGAAATGGACTGAATCACTGGACTCCAAGTAATCTTTATGTTTCCATGTTAACTTGGAAGTAGGTCTCTAGTGAAATACCCCAAAGATCTGTAATTGGACTTGGGCCACTTAATATTTTTATCAATGACTCAGATAAAGGTGTAGGAGGAATATTTCATGAAATTTTTAGATGATACACAGCTAGAAGGAGTAGTTAACTCACTGTACAGAATTCAGAAAGATCTTGATAGGCTAGAACATTGAGTTGAATCTTATAGGACAGAATTTAACAGGAATATATGTGAAGTCTTATGATCAAGTTCAAGAAATGAATTTGAAAGTATAAGATGAGGGTGGGGGATCTCTACATCAGTTCGTCTGAAAAATAGCTGGGGATTTCAGTGAATTGCAAGCTCAATATGAGTCAGAAGTGTAGGATGGTAGCAAAGAATGCTGATGGAAATTTCACAGCATCAAGAAAGGCAGAGTGTCTAGGACTAGGGAGGTGATAATCCTCTTGTATTCTACCCTGGTTAGACCACATCTGCAGTGTTATGTTCACTTTTGGGAACTACATTTTAGGAAAGGAATTCTTCAGCTAGAGTGCATTCAGGAGAGGACAAACAGGATGCTGAAGGGCATTGGGTCCTTGCCATATGAGGGCTGAGTAAAGAAAATGAGGATGTTTGGCTCCCTAAGGGGAGGATCTGTCTTTTTCCTGGATCCCCACTTTTAACATAATGCTGAATAAAAGCTTAGTGACTGACAAATATCAGAAAGAAATACTATCCTATTTCACTCTAAGAAATGGCAGCTATGAGGAACTCAGTGAAACATGGGAAGACTTGTATGAATTGGTGAAAAAGAGAATACAGAATCACGAGAACAAATATATAATACCTTACAAAACATGTAAAGGAGAAGAATGGTGAAAGGCTGCTGAACTTGAAATCAGTATAAAAACCAGTCTTGGTCCCAGAGAACAGATGATGAAACATATGGCCCTCCTCTCAACAGACAGATGGAAGACAGCTTCTGACAGTACATGCTGCCCACACTCAGTTATCTCTGAGTGGGTTGCTTTTACAGAGGGTTCCATGTGGGCTTATGAAAACAAAATTATTGTGGCATAAAACCAAATTTTTGTTAATGTTGTTGTTCAGTTATTTTTAGTTATATCCTACTCTTTGTGACTCTGGGGTTTTTTTGGCAGAAATATTGGAGCGGTTTGTCATTTCCTTCTCTAGCTCATTTTACAGGTGAGGAAACTGAGGCAAACAGGGTTAAGTGATTTGCCCAGGGTTACACAGCTAGTAAGTGTCTGAGGCTGAATTTAAGCTCAGACCCATTTTCCTGACTTCAATTCTGGTCCTCTATCTACTGCACCAACTAGCTGACCCCAAACCAAATTAGCATGTACAAAATTAAAATTTTTCTTTAAAAAAAAGTAAATATATTTCAGCCTCAAAGTGAGTGCCTGGTTTATTGTTACCTTCAGGGTCAAATATAAAATCCTATTTGGTTTTTAAAGCCTTTCTGAGTGTGACCTCTCCCTGCCTTTCTGGTCTTATACATTTAGTCCCTTCCCCATACTCTGATATCTGTGGGATGCTGGCCTCTTTTGTCTTCCTCTGATACAACACCCCATCTCCTCCATTATATTCTCTGTTCCCCATGCTTGGAACTCTATCTTACCTCATTTCCACCTTCTGGCTTCCCCTGGTTTCCTGCTAGTCTCAGATAAAGTCCACTTTGCACACAAAGCCATTCCAAATCCTCCTTAATCTTAGATCCTTCCTTTGGAAACTATCCTATTTGTACACAGTTGTTTGCATGTCATCTCTCCCATTTTTTTTTTTTTTGCCTTTTTTGGGGGGGAGGGCAATTGGGGTTAAGTGACTTCCCCAAGGTCACATGGCTAGGTTTTATGTTAAGGCCAGATTTTTTTTTTATGAGGCCGGATTTGAACTCAGGTCCTCCTGACTCCAGGGCTGATGCCCTATTCACTGTGCCACCTAGCCACCCCTTGTTGTCTCTCCCATTTGAATGTGAGCTCCTTGACAATAGGGACTGTTTTTTTTTTTACTCTTTCTAACACCAGTACTCACTGCAGTGCTTGGCACACAGTAGGTACTTAATAAATGTATACTGACTGACCAATTTTATCAACCACAAAACCTCAGATGAGGTTTAGGCCAGTTTGGACAAATGGGTTTCAAATCCAACATCAGCTTTCAAGACGCAGAATTTCCTTTCCCTTCTAAATGTGCTGAGGTGATTCTCACATGAGCTTTACCTTCTCCCTAACAAATGTGACCAGTGACTATCAACACCAGGCAAGACACAAGTCAGAGAGACACTTAAGGGGGTTACCAGTATTGAAGAGAGTGCTAAGTCTAACTAAAAGAATTCTGTATTGATGGTGAAGTTCCCCAGATGCTTCTGTTTGTAGATGACACTGTACTGATTACAGAGAATGCCGGAATACCATAAAGAATGAGGTTATCAGGGCCCCCTAGTCAATTCTGTTCTGAAATGGAAACCCAGAGGCAAATTCAGCTGTCCAGGATTCAGATATCATTTTATGAAACCCGCCCTATCAGCCTCTTGGCATTGCTGCTGGGCTTGGCTTATCCTGGTAGAGAGCATCACTAAGAATAGTCCATCTGTGACCCTATTTCCATGTTCACACTTTTCCTAAACAGGAGAAGGAAATTGAGGCTAAATCTCACAGGATGCAAGCACTCCATGCTCTCAAGTTTATCTGTCAGGCCATTCCTGAATGTAGCATTCAAAGTCTCAAACCTTTAACATTCATACTTGCCAATATGGATGGTCTCAGGGCACTTCCCAGAAATACTTTCATAGCATGGGTGCTCTGGCCTTTACTATCTTCTACCTATACCACATCACCTTAGACTGGTTCCCATCCTGCCAAAGGCTCAAACGCTCAAACTATAGGCAAGAGTGTAATGTTAATGGGATTTAAGATCTTCCACCCCTCCCATAATAGACCTCAAGTGCAGCCCATTAAGGGAAGTTTGCATAGGCATGCTTGTAGGAAGGCATGCTTGTAGGAAGGCTTTCACACCTTTTGTTAATTTCTAATTAGGCACTAAATCAAGAGGGTTGTGATGCCCTCTGGCTCTAAAAAGGGTATATATACTCTGAGGTTAGTATTTTACTTTGGGGTTCACTCATTGGAAGAGTGTTCTTGTGTTTTGGCCAGATGAGACTCTGGGTAGCTGTTAGGCCCCACCCCCCAACTTTGAAAAACCTGATGTTAGTGCTTCTCTCTCTTGTAACTATGTATGTATTGTCTTGATCAGACAATTGGATCTGTCTGTTGATCTGTGCTAATTTCTTAGACAGTTAGAAGCTCTGTCTGTTGGTCTTTATTTCTTTGCTTGTATTTTCTCTCTTTTCTTTGTTTGGATTTTCTCTGAAGTTCAGGGTGCTGATTTTTCCCCTGAACTAATGAAAGGAATTAAAAAGATTGTTGATCCCTTGAACACCTCTCTTTCCTAGTAAAGCAGATCTAAGAACCTGTGCTAGCAGCCATCCTGGGTATGCCAGTGTGGAGGAACCAGCATGTCATAACAGATATGGCATTCAACCTGGAGTCAGGAGGAGCTAGGTTTAAATCCTGTCTTAGACATTTCTCACAGACAATACTCTGTCTCCCATCTCTGTGACTTTATACACCTAGGATGCTCTCCTTCACAACCTCTGATCAGAATCAGTGGCTTTCTTTAAGACTCAGCTCAACTGTCACCTGCTCCAGGTCCTGCCTTCCACCCCACCCTGTTCTGTTAAGGTTACCTTCCATTACCTCCTTATTTAGATTCTGTATTCTGATTTATATGTTGGGGCTGCCATAAAACATATACATACAAACACACATGTTTTTAACATCAATATATGTCTGCAAATCATGGAATACCATGATCTCAGAAGAATCATTGATACTGTAAATGATTTAAAGGCAATGGCAAATATATGTGGTGTGTACAATTTGATTACAGGTTAGTGGCAGTATTGTATGGAAGTAGAAAAGGGATAAAAGATATGACCTATGACATGTATGTTGGAAAAGGATGTGACCCAGTTGGATAGCAAGAGTGAAGAATAGTGAATGATCCAGTCTGTTGCTCTTGTGGAAAATATGGAAAGATATGGGCTAGGTGAATATATAATTAAATAAATAGTATAAAAGAAAATATAATTAAAATATGATATTATGTAATTTTCCTTGGTAGACTCCGAAGGTCATCAATGTTTTCCTAGCACTGTTACCTCTGAAATAGTCAATAGTCAACAGTCAATAAACATTTATTAAGTGCTTCCTATGTCCCAAGTAACTAGGTGGTATAGTGGATAGAGAGCTGGGAATGGAGTCAGGAAGACTTATCTTCCTGAGTTCAAATCTGGCCTCTGACATTCACTAGCAGTGTGACCCTGGGCAAGTCACTTAATCCTGTTTGCCTTAGTTTCCTCATTTATAAAATGAGCTGGAGAAGGAAATGGCAAGCCACTCCAGTGTCTTTTCCAAGAAAACCCCAAAAGGGGTCATGAAGAGTCAGACATGACTGAAAAATGACTAATAACATGTCCCAAGCACTGTGCTAAGTGCTGGGGATAAAAATAAGAAAAAATTCCTGTCCTCAAGAGTCTTATAATCTAATGAAAAGAGATAATGCAGAGATGAAAAGTATGAGGGAGGGGCACCATTGGGCACCCAGTGCATAGGCAGGATGTTTTTGGAGTTGGAACCAAGCAGAGCAGTTGATGACAAATGAAGTTAGCTTGAACATTCTAAGCCTTCTATCAAGCCAGCCCATGAAAAGAATTATATGGGATGAGAAGGGGTACATGAGTTGCTCTTTCTCTGCCTCACTGAAAGGAATATCCATATCAATGAGAGTGCAGATCCCTTTTAAGCTCCATCCAAATCTATGAAAACTCCCTTTTTCTGAATGATTTGAAATCGTTCCACATTCCACACACAGAGCACTTTGGGATTCAGACGAAATACAGTTGTTTAAAACAAAGCAGAAATCAATCAGGTCAAATTCAGTTCAAGCAAGTTAAAACACAAGTGTGTGGGCATGCACACACACACATGCACACACACACACACACACACACACACACACACACACACACATACAAACACATACAACTCACCTTTTGGGAATACATTCAACAATGCTTTTCCTGACGAGTTGTCTTTTTCATGTTATCCTCTGTCTCCATAGACTAAGACTGCATGATTTTAACCAGAGCATGTTGTGTCTTCAGCCTTTTGTTGAAAGAGATTATTCCCCTAACATTAATGGCCTACAGCTGAGCAATTTGGGGCAGGAGCTTTTGGCCCAATCAAATCAGGAAGCCAGAATGTCAGCTTGGCTGAGAGCAGGATTAGAGTGTTTCTGAAGGCAATATGCTGCCTGGAAGCTTGTGGAATAATAAGTACTTGGGGGGATGGGAGAAAAAGGAAAGGAAGAGGAGAGAGAGAGAGAGACAGAGATGGAGAGAGATAAAGGGTAACTACTTCCTTTAGAAATTGCCTTGCAGCCTAAGTCAGGGCACAGGAGATTGCTTTATAAAAGCTAGCAGACTGCTAGACCTGGAAGAACCTTAGAGATCATTCTTATTTTATACATGATGAAACTGAGACCCCAAAGTGATGAATTGACTTGCCCAAGGTCACTTGGTCACTTAGTGATATGGCATGAACCCCAAACTGGAATTTCTCAGTCAGTGTGACAGCATTGCATTATTTCCTACATCATGAGAGGTCAATTTGGGCAATGGTAGCCAGAAATTCATATGTATGCACACATATATGTGCATGACTCTGTGTATGTATATATACCTATACATGTAAGTGTGCACACACATGTTCTCATGTATATATGTGTATACAAACATGTACATATGTTTGTGTATTTATATATGTATATATCTATGTGTGCACAAACCCATGTAGGTATGTCTCTGTGCATGCATATATGTATATGTAAATATGTGTACACATGTATATCCATGACTATAAGTTTACATGCATTCATATACATGCACTTGTGAATGCACACACATATATCATGTATACTTAAATATATATATAGACCTCAGAGGCATCTAGTCCAGCCTCCATTCAATTTTACAAATGAGGAAACTAAGATCCAGAGAAATTAAGTGGCTTGGCCAGGGTCATACAGGTAGTAGCCAGTGAATCGGCAAGCATTTAACCAGTCATTACCATGTGCCAGAATAGTTTGCTAAATACTGAGGATATGAAGACAAAATGGTCTTTGCCCTCAAAGGGGTCCTCTTCTAAAGGGGAAGTTAATTGTCAAATAACTACATACATAGATGACATATTTAGAGCAAATGAAGCATCGTCTCAGAGTGAAGGCACTACTGGGTAGTAGAGGATGAAAGACCTCCTGCAGAAGGTAGGATCTGAGCTGAGTCTTGAAGGAGATTGGGAGGGGGTAGAGATGGAGGTGGGAGCTCAGGTGAAGAGGGAAAGTGTTCTAGGGCAGATAAAGCAACTGCAGGGAGGTGGGGAATCTTATAGGAACAACATGTGAGAAAGGTAGAATTTGAATCCAAGTCCTCTGACTCCAAGTCCTTTGTTCTTTTCCATTATTATCACTTTACATTTCTAGGGCATGCAGGTTACTGCTGCTCCTTCTCTCTTACATTAAAACATTAGGTTTCCTCATTTGTATAGTATGGTCCAGTGGAAAGATTGCTGGCTCTGACATCAGTGTATCTGGATTCATGCATCACCTTTAATGATAGTTACCAATATAATCCCAGGCAAATCACTTAGCCTCCATGGGCCTCATTTTCCTCATCTGTAAAATAGGTGAGTTGAACTGGTGAGATGAATTGAAGTCTCTTCCAGAACTAGGTTTATGGCCTCATAATTCTATGATCCAATTCATCCCTTAAGAGACATCACAGTTCACATTGGAATTACTTACTGGAATTAATTGGAAGGAAGGAGGTATAGAGATTGAAAGGGTAACATGGTGGAGGGAAAGAGCACTGGACTTATGGCCAAAAGACCTAGGCTTGAATCCAGGCTTGCCAAGAACACTTTTAGATTGAATCAACCAGAACAAGGATGTGAATAGGGCCTGTACACCTCCTTGGATCAATCAAATCCATTGTGCGATGGACTGGGTCACATCAATGAGAGGAAAAAGTCATCCTAGAACCAGAAGGAGAGATTATAAAAATCTAGATTTGAGAAGTTTGAGTAAGCATGGAACAAAGAGAGAATTGAGATATGATAGAGAAGGGAGATAGAGAGGAGAGTTGTTGACTCTGTTGATATCCAATGGAAGTCCTAAGATTAGGATAGTTCTCTCCCCAACTTTCCCTCTAGATTCCTGTCTATCTACAGACACTACACAATATATAATTGGCTGTTTCATTATCCAGGTGTTTCTAGTTAGCCGAATTTTGCCTTGGCCACAAAAAGGCCATAGGCTAGAGAGAAATATAAACGTAAAGTTAGAAAACCTAACCTCTGCCTTGGTGTCAGGAATTTTCCTAGGTGGGCCCTCAGGGCAATTATGAATGAATTTAGGACTTTCCATCTCAAATAAACTCCAGAAAGCTAAAGTGGAATTCATTTTGCCTCCTAGGCTTAAAACAAACTAATTGTTCTCACAGCTTATTGTAGATTAGATATTAATTTGTAAATTATTTGACATAATTTTTTTTCTTCCATTTGATTGAGAATTTAAATAATGAGCTAAATTTTCAATTTTTGTTGTTTATGTGTAATTTTGTTTTGTCTGGCTTCCATCTAAGGATTTTTTGTATCAACATTTTATTTTAAATATATTTATTATAAAAATCTTAATTCTAATCTATGTTTAAGAAAATGCCAACTGTTTTGTAATTACTATAATCTGTGGATAATTGTGGTTGACACTGTTACTACTGTTTCTAATTTGTATTAGTGGAATTGATCATATTGGTTGGTTGGATCTAGGCAATACGATGAGAATATGAGAGTGGTACTTGAAAAATATTGCCAACTTATGGAGGCTGATATTCATAAGGGACCACTGACATATGGAACAGAATGTGTGTCTACTGAGGACAATGTTACAGATTTTGAGAATGTCAGAGTAAGAGAACTAGGAGACTATAGAAAAGTATATATGAGGGCAAAGTTAGGAATATCCACTAAAGATATGCTCTGAAAATTACCAGTCTTCAAACTCTCAAGAATACCTGAAGAATTACAGGTAGGGGGCAGTACTTGGAAATTGTCTCACAGTCTTCTTTTTGAGGGGGAGGAATTATGGAACACACTTGTAGCATTAATGCATGGAAAAGATGATACAGCACAATTGAATTTCAGGTTTGAAGATAATGTTAGGGGTTTTACTTACACAGACTTTTACACAAGGTCTTTTCCTAACCAAATATGCTTGAGTAATGATATTGTCAATTCATGGAAGCTGATAGTCATAAGAAGCTACTTCTAGACTTAAGTCTGCATTCTCTAGGCTAAGATTATTTTCCCTATCACTGACTAGATGTCTATGGGAGGCAAGCTTCCATAGCTCAAATAGTAATGTGATTTTGGAGTTATCCACACTTGAAGAAGCCTAGATATAAGCTTTACCTAAGCCTTATTAGGGGATTCCCCGTCAGTAAAATTCCAGGGTGGGCAAGAGCCAAAAGGGGAAAATGAAGGCTTTGGGTAAGGCTCCCAGGATTGGACCTAGAGTACTTGCTGAGCATGCGGAAGGCTGCAGGTGATATTATGTTTGTTTATTTACGGTACAGAATTGATTACCTAGTAAACCCCCAATGCTTTTTCTCCCACAGCTGCTTGGGAACGTATATTTGCTAACCCATGGGGAACTTTCCAGGTTCCAAATGACCACCCCAGTAAGACTGTAATTCACTGGGGATTTCATTAAGCAAAATTCCCCAAGAAATTTCAACAGAGGTGCTCCTGGAGCCAAAACCCTAGTGGCTCTTTGGCCCAAATCAAAAACCTAGCCACTGCATGACTTCCTACACAACTCAATCTGTGCGTTTCTAGTCCCACAAGATTCAATGAACACATTGTTCTCTCCAGTGGCAAACCATCCTTAAAATCAGAGGGTTCCAGGGGGTTCTCATGAATGTATGAATTGGATAGGATTATCCCCTCAAACCTTGCCCAACACGTGAGAAAGTTCCGTGATTCTGATTTCATAGGATTATGGATTTTGAACTGAAAAGGACCTCAAAAAACCATTTACTCCAACCCTGTCTGTCACTTTATAAACAAAGCAACTAAAACCTGCAGAGGTTAAATGATTTGCCTAGGGTCACACAGATATCAGAAAGGGGTAGGACCTCAAGTCCTCTGACTTGAGAAGCAAAACTCCTCCCTGAATTATAGAACTTAACTAAACATTGAGAAATCTGTCTATCTTTGCTTTGTTCTAGAAAACTCAACTTCATTGAGAATCAACAAAAACCAAACCAAAACAAAACTGAATTCACTTTTACCATTTTTTGGTTCATCTTTATAAAGGAGCCGTCTCTAAATGATGACCAGCTCATCCCTACAGACTTGGGCAGCTGACCATTTTCTCCACTTCATCACACTGTATCAGGCCTTATTTCTTAAGATTTTATGATCAGTTGTTATGGTGTAAAATTAACTCTTCCTTTCTCACCTTAGTCCTCTTAAAATGGATTATAGGATCATAGATTTAGAATTGTAAAAGACTTGGAGGTCAGTCAATCAATCAATCAGTAAATTTTTTTTAGAATGATTACTATGTACCAGGCGCTGATAGGTTCTAGGGATTTAGAAACAACAAAGTTCCTGCCTTGAAAGAGCTTACATTCTATTAAATAAGTAATTTGGTTTCCAAAAATTCATCTAGGGTCCCCTAACCTAGCCTTTGTTTTATATTTTTCTTCTAGTATATACAAGGAGTCATTTTTATTTAATACCATAATTTCTTTGAGAAACAGTAAAGAAGAGGCAAACTTGGAATCAGGGGAGAACTGGTTTTGCATCTTGCCTCTGGTTCTTCCTAGTTGTGAAACCGTGGGTAAGTCACTTGAAATCTCTGAGCCTGTTTCCTCATCTATAAAACAGGAGGTAATGATATCTATGATACCTATGACACAATATTTCTGAAAGAATTAAAGATGTGAATTATTTGAAGTCCCATAAAAAACCCGCTGTTATTTCCGTTTTTCAAGTTAAAAGAGCTCTCTCAATTAACTCACTTGAAATTAAAATAAGCAAATATTTCAATGGATCCCTTCAATTATGCAAATCACAACCTATGCCTGCCTGCCCACCACATGTACTAATCTTTTCCTCTTCAAATAAGTCTACACAAGGGACTCACTCAACATGCCGGAGAGGGAGATAGGAAACTTACTTATTTTTTTCCCTCTCATTTTTCTTGAGTTATTATAAAATATCATAAAATACAGTACAATAATTATAAAATATAAAATATTATATACATGATAAAATAAAATATTATAAAACATTTAGTTGTGCAAATTTGCTTTTTGATCAAGAGATAAATGCTTCTTTTTAAGTGTAACTTCAAAGAGATCCAAAGAAATGTCTAGAACTGGTTGGGAGGTTGTTTCTTGTTCTTGTTCTTGTTCTTGTTCTTGTTCTTGTTCTTTGTTTTCATCTTCCTTTTCTTCTTTTTCTTCTTCTTCTTCCTCCTCCCTCCCTCTTTTTCTTCATTGCTAGCATTTATGTAGAGATTTACGGTTTGAAACACACTTTACATATATTACCTCATTTGATCCTAAAAACAGCTCAAGGAGGAATATATTATTTTTATCCTCATTTTATAGATGAGGAATCTGAGACTCATAAAAGTTAAGTGAATTGGCCAACATTACACAGGATTTGAACTCAGGTCTTCTAGACTTCAATTCTACCATACATTATCCAGTATGCTACCTAGATGACCCCTGTAGAAATAAGGACAACTCTATACAAAACTGGGAAGTTTGTCTTCAATGACTTTAGAGAAATACAGAAAGATTTACTTAACTCTGCACATAGAGGGGACATTGAATTTCATCTACTGCCAGATGGTGAGAGAGCATTGCATAGAGGAGAGAAGGCTGGTTATGGAACGGACAAGAGTAGGATTTGAATCCTGTTTCTGGTATTTAATCATTTAGTTCTCTGAGCCCCTCAAGTTTCCTCATCTTTAAAATGGGTATGACAATACTTGTGGTAAGGATCAAACAAGATTATGTATCTAGAGTGATATGTGAGCCTTAAAAGTGCTATATAAACATTAACTATCACTATTATTATTATAAAATTCAGCTAGAATCTTATAATTCAGTTGAGCAAGAAGAACTTTATGCCTTAAAGGAAAAAAAAAAGACTACTTAACAACAGTTCTCCACTCATAGAACTTGAAGTACTTTATAGAATGAGATCTCATTAATTTTGTCCTGACCTCTTCTTACCTCCTTCCTTCTCTCCAAGGAAGCCCAGGCCCAAGCATGTACTGTTCAAGCACTTCCTGAAAGGCTGAGAGACCTAGTGTCTATAGGATCTGGGCACTGAGGCGTGACTGGAGGGGCAATTTTCTGTCTGCTGGAGCATCCTACTCAGCATCATGGCTTGAATAGAGCCCATGATCCAGCATAAATTCTAAAGTGAGCAATACTGCCCCCTGGCGAGGTGCTGGAATAATCCAAGGGGATGGTAATAACCTTGGGTGCAATTGGGGGCTTTGAATAAAAATAAGGGGGCAGTGGAAGTATAAGGAAAGAAGAGAAGATAAGAAATTTTTGAAAAATCATTCATACTTGTTTCATCTGTTATATAACAGAGTTATAGTTGTAGTGATCACATTATTTTCCAAATGAACACGCAATATGCATGTTCTAACCTATCAGTGGTCAGGTCAGCTGACAGGTCTTAGCAAGCAAGTGTTGGCAGGTATGTTGCTCATTACTGGGAAGGCTAGCATGTAGTGAGAGGAATATGCACGTGTAATGACTTATTTATAATACAATACTATATGATTACATGATGCAATATTGCATCATTAAAATTTCAATTCAAGAAAAATCTCACAAATTTACAATAAATTATTAAATTTAAGATGCATTATTAAAAAAAATTCTTTGTATATTTTTTGAAATGACACAAGTTTAAACAAAAAACCATTAAAGGGTTAAGATTTCCAGGAAGGCACTGAGTATTTTTTTTTTTTTCAGTAAGTCAAATAAGTTTGGGATCCTCTGCTCCAGAGTGATGGAGTGAATGAGCTCAAAAAATTCAAATTTACGTCTGGCAAAATGATTTTCCTAAAGGGTCGTTCTGACTGTATCTCTTCCCTGTATCCCCTCATATCTTCCTTGATGATTAATAAATTCCCTTTTACTTCCATCACATAATTCTGCTTGGCTTTTAAAGGTTTTCATAACCTGGCCCCTTTTTACACTTTGGGTAGCTAACTGGAAGATTGAATAGAGTTCTGGGCTTGTAGTCAGGAAGACCTGAGTTCAAATTCAGCCTCAGCTACTTACTATCTATGTGACCCTGGACAAGTCACGTCACCTAATTTGCCTCAGTTTCCTCATCTGTAAAATAAGCTGGAGAAGGAAATGGAAAACCAGGGTCTTTGCCTAGAAAACTCCAAACAGGGTCATGGAGAGTCAGACCTGACTGAAATGACTGAACAACAACACATATCAGTCCACATGCCCTTTGACCCAACAACCCACCCCGTCTTGCTATTCCCAACATGTACATGGCCCTCCATTTCCTCTCCTTACTTCTACTTCCCAGTTTCCATGCTTTCCTTCAAGATTTATACCCTGCTTTTAAAAGGAGATCTTTATCAGTTTTCCTCACTCCTAGTGTCTTCCCTCTGAGAATATCTCCGATTTACACTGTATAGTTCATATATGTGTGTGTGTGTGTGTGTGTGTGTGTGTGTATGTATGTATGTATGTATATATTGCTTGCATGTTGTCTCCCTCAGTGAAATGTGAACTCCTTGAGGCAGGAACCTGTTTTTTTTTTTTTTTGAGGGGGGGGTTGCTTCTTTGTATTCTCAGAGCTCAACACAATGCTTGGCACACAGTATGGCTTAACAAATGCTTGTTGACTAAACCAACTGACAAGAGTTCTGGAAAACAATATAAGGTCATTAAAGACCAGCTCCCTAATTTTGTATGCCCAGACTTTCCATCCAAATCCCACCTTATTGAAGCTTCCTAGTCTATAATATTTTCCACTACCTGAAGAAATGACTCAATTTATTAAGAGTTTTCAACTTATGTAATGTTCTAATATTCAACAGCCCAGGAAATCAAGCTAGTCAGAACAAAGGGGAAGAAATAAACCAGCTCTCTTCTCTTCCTCCTCCTCCTGCTCCTTTTCCTCCTACTCTTATACCACCAGCCGCTTCCTTTTCCTCCTCCTCTTTCTCCTTCTTTTCTTTTGAAGCAGATTGTAATACAGTCTTTTGCTGTTCTTATTCTAGGATTCTGGGATTTAATAGTTCAATGGAAGAGTTGACTGGAGATCTGTTTACTTTCACAATTAACAAATGGGGGTGGAGTGGAAAGTGCTTTTTCTGAAATTTCTGCTAGTGTCCCAAATTTCTATCTAGCGGTGATAGGTCTACTTAATGCATGCTCCATAAAGCTCAGACCTCTTATGCCAAGACAAGTCACAGGACAGCGCTGAAATCTTAGCAAAGACGGTAACACCCTGGACTCTGGGCCAGTGAATTCCTCAGAGCTCATTAAGTTTCTCAAACCCTCCCACTCTTTAATTTACAAATGGGGTACTGCCCATAGAGAAATCAAGGTCCCCCAGGGTAACCAAACCGATTTGCCCCTGACTAACCAACTGTGCTGCTCTCCTCTTATCAACAACCCAGGTTCTATCTTCTCTTGCTTGAAAGATGGGCTTGATCTAGGCTTTCTAATCCATCACAAGCCAAACGTCAGGACTCTCACGCTATGGCATTTAGCAATGCAGGAGTTAGAACTTTTATGGGTCATTAACTATGGTGCTGACATATTCACAAAGGCTTATCAGTTATGAAAACAGCCCTGAAGATGGTTTACAGTAATTAAGGATCACCGTGAAATGCTGGCACAGGGGACTGCATGAGCTTTTTCAGCTGGGGTGATTTCTTCTGCTAATTAGATGTGAAAAGTTTCCAATTTTCCATTGCTTCTTTGACCCATGCATGCCATGTCAATGAAGTGTTGCAAAATATTAAAAGCTATAACCCCTGTCCTGGAACATGGGTTGGAAACCTCTAGAGGAGAAGTAGCAACAGAAAGTAAGCATGGAATTGACTGTATTTTGCCTTAGCATTTTTTGGTGGGGGGAGGATGTCTATCAAGACAGGACAGCTAGGGGATGCAGCGGATAGAGCACAGGCCTTGGAGTCAGGAAGATCTGAGTTGAAATGTGACTTGACACTTACTGATTGTATGACCCTGGGCAACTCACTTAACTGTATTTGCCTCAGTTTTCTCATCTGGAAAATGAGCTGGAAAAGGAAATGGAAAACCACTCCAATATCTTTGCCAAGAAAACTCCAAATGGAGTCATGAAGAGTCAGAGATGACTGAGAAACAACTGAACAACAATGAATATCAGACAAGATTGGGATTTCTGTTTCTATTTCTATCACAGCATAAAATGGACACTTGATGAAAGACTTGTTGACATGTATTGAATTATACCTTCAGAATATTGGTGCTCACTTATTTTATTAAAGGCTTGAAGGTAGATAAAGAACTAGCATGTCCATCTCTGTCCATCAAACACATGTAATGACTTTACAAACTTTAGGAAACACAGTGTTGCAAAAGTTAGTGCTTAAATAATCTGAAACAGCACTACAATCTTTGGAACATTGTATGATGTATTTAATGTAAGATATACATACATATGAATGTATATGTGTACGAACACACGTTTAATATCTATATGTATGTATAGTATACATATGCAGGTAAGAACTATACTAAGTGCTCAGATGCAAAAAAGATTAACAAATAATCCCTGCCTTCAAGAAGCTTACATTCTAGTGGGAGGGACAACATGCCAACAATTATGTACATACATATATGACGTATATAGGGTAAATTGGAGCAATCCAGCCACAAGCACATGTGGGGAGGTAGGGGAAAGGCTTCTTGCAGAAAGTAGAATTTGAACTGAGTCTTGAAGGAAGTCAGGGAAGCCAAGAGGTGAAGATGAGGAGGGAGAGAATTCCAGACATGGGAGACAACCAGGGACAGGGCACAGATTCAGGAGAGGGAGGGTCCTATGCAAGGACAGCAAAAAGGCCAGTGCTGTCAAATCATAGAATAAATGGAGGAAATGATAAAGTGTAAGGAAACTGGAAAGGGAGGAAAGGGCCAGGTTGTAAGGGGCTTTCAGAGTTAAACAATGGCACGTAGTTGGTAGAATGTTGAGTTTTTAGTTAGGAAAGCTCTAAGTCCTACCATTGACAACTAGTAACTGTGTGATCTTGGGTAAATCATGTAACTTCTAGATGACTTGGGCAGCTCCCTGGGACTTATCTATTAAGTCACAGCCTTTGTGGGACTGTTACATTTTTTTATGCTTGTATCCCCAGCAACTAGCTGGCACATTGTAGGAGCTTAATAAATACTTGGTGGTGGATTGCATGGGTAGAAGAAGAAATTTGAGAGTTCTCACCTTGCATATACGCAAGAATGTGTGCCCACACACTAGAAAGCATGCATGCACACAGATAATACATGCAGAATAACTCTACTAAGATTCTCCTCCACCATGCACACAGCCCCTATCTCCTTGGTCTTTCTGTTGTTTGCACTGGGAATAGTATTCACATAAATATTAATGTAGCTACTGGAAAGGTGCGTTGACTGCTGTGTGGCCCCACTTACCATCCCTGTGACTACTCTAACAAAAAATCTTCCCTGACCACTAGTCAGTCAATCAGCAAACATTTATGAAGTACCCACTATGTACTATGTTATGTGCTGGGGATTTGAAAAAAGACAAAAGATAGTTCCTGCAATTTAATATAGTTATAGATATTATCTCATTTGATCCTTACAACAGTCCTGAAGGGCAAGTGATATCACAATTCCTGTTTTATAGAAGAGGAAACTGAGGCAGACAGAAGTTCAGTGACTTGGCCAAAGTCACACAGCTAGTAAGTATCTGAGGCTGGATTTGAACTCAGCTCTTCCAATTTTCAGGTCCAGCACTGTATTTATTTTTACTACCACCTGCCTCTATCATAACCTCTTTGTATTATCTCCCCCTATTGGGAAATAAGTTCTTTAAGGACAGAACTTTTATTCTGAAATTTTTATATCTAGTACCTAGTACAGTGCCCAGAACATAGGAGGTACTTTAACAAATGTTTTTCCCCCACTGGCATATGCTTCGAGAATTATACCAGCAGAGCATAAGTCCTCACTGTCAGCTAGCATCTTTCTTCTTAGGTTATCTCTCCTTTGGGTGAATAAAGCACTGGCCTGGAGTCAGGAGGACCTGAGTTCAAATCCAGTCTCAGATACTTAATGTACTAGCCATGTGACCTTGGGCAAGTCACTTAACCCCAATTGCCCTGCCTTCCCCCCTCCAAAAAGCAAAAAAAAAATCTCTCATTTACCTGTGTATATCATTTGTGTATGTACATAGTTGTTCAAATATTGTCTCTTCCATTAGAATGCGATCTCCTCAAGGATACAGAATATATTTTTACTTTAACACAGTGCCTGACACATAGTATGTATCTCATAGATGATTGTTGGCTAATGAGAAAGGATTCTATGGACTTGGTGATAAATTGCCCATCTGTTGTTCTGAAGACCAGTCTAACACAATTCTAAGAGGCTCACAGCATGTGGGATCACTAGGTTACGTCCTTTAGACCACAGCTGTGGCTTTGCCCCAGTCAGCTCTCAAGGAAAGAGATTGTTTCCTCCTCAGAAGGAGAGACCCCTCCTCTTAGCAATTACCTAGGCAACTGTGCTGTAGCCACCACCACTCCTGGGTCCCATGGCTTTCCACCACAATCCTTCTTTGCAAGGTTGAGGTTTGGACTTTCCTCTTTCTTGATATTACTTGGCAAAGTCAGATTGTCCACCCTGCCACCACCCACTACCTGCTGCCACTCCCTGGGGTGGAAAAACATCTAGTTATATGACTATGTGCCCAGTTCTCTATGGAGCAACATAAGGATGGGGGTGGTGGTGGTGGTGGTGGTGAGAGAAGAGAGAGAAGAATTCTGAGAAAGGATGGTGAAGAGTGAATGCTTTCCAGGCATGGGGGAGGACTTGCACAAATACTTGGAGGTGTATGAAACATGTCAAGGATTCAAACTAGCCAGAAAAAAATCAGTGCGATTATCCCTCTCGATGGAATCTCAGCTTCCTTCCAGACTCCATGATAGCACCCTGTAGCTCAAAGTCCATTCAGAAGAGAAATGAAATGTGGTGTTGCAAACTCTCAACATTACAGCAAATCCTCTTGGCAGCCATAAACCTTATGGTACTCCTGAAGAACTGAACTTTCTGATGAACCGAATGAACTTGGAATTTCTGGAGAGCCAAATCTTTCCCCATCATGCCTGCATTTTCCAAATAATTCACAATAATAACAGAAGGCAAAGTCAAGATTTTTTGCTTTTTCCCCAGATCAGGGGAAAAAGCATCTTCTCCCTAAAAGGTTGTTGCTGCTCTGGAGCTCTCCTCTTCTTTTACTGCAAACTGGACTCCATGATCCTCTTTTCTCTAAGTAAATGTTCTCCAGGCATTCTCTCTTCTCTCTACAGAAAGCTGAGTCTCAAAACTAGGATTGTTAGAGAGGTGAACTTGAGGCAGCACTTCCAAGGAATTTTCCAGGTTCTCTAGAAGGCTGGGTTCCTGAATTCTTCAGGATCTTGACATCATCCAATAAATCTCTCCTCCCCTATCCAAGAGACTGAGACTCAGTCTGCCATATCACCACACAGATTCCTTCTCTTGAGGCAATGGGGTTAAGGGTGTCTATGATCTCAATGCATCTTTATGGCAGCGTTCCCATGGTTGGATCCAAGCCCTTTGAGTTCAGGAAGTTTTGCTTCTCCATGACTGTTCCCTGGCCATTTCCTGAGGTGAGAAGCCACCACCTGGGTGGATGGGGATGAGGAAGAAGGAATGGTGTCTAGTCCTTGTGGATATGTGCTAATGTATTGACACCCTTCCCTTCACTCCACCCAACTTACCACAGAGGTTTTTCTGTTTTCCCACACACATACCCAGCCTTCTAGAACACAGTGATATAATCAAACGAGCCAAAGAATATTGCTAGTAATTCAATGTAATAATTTGTCAAATTGAATTAATATAAGCAACTGAGTCAAGGAATATTAGTAACAATTCCATTCACATCAAGTATCTGATCTCCAACCTGTTCCTAATTCTCTCTGGATATCTCCAGAACGGGAAGAGAAGAGGGAAAGGGGAAGTAATCTGCTTTTGCAACAAGACTCTCTTTTATGGACCCAGCATATAGGAGTGGTTCTCATCTCTTCCCCACCCTCTCCTTTCCACCTATATGTTGTCTTCCCCCTTGTGAGTTACTTGAAGGCAAGGACTGTCTTACAGCTATATCTGTGTCCCTGATACATAATAGGCACTTAATAGATGTTTATTGGTTCTGATTCATCACCAGAGTCATAAGATTTATCCCACTGTCTAGGACAGTGGTTCTCAACCTTCCTAATGCCACAACCCTTTAATACTTGTATGTGGGTGTATCTGTATGTGGGCGGACCTGCCAGGAGATGGATAGAGGAGCAGTGTCTTGGTTCCTAAGACCATAGGAAATATTTGTTTTCCAATGGTCTTAGGCAATCCCTGTGACCCCTGTGAAAGGGTCATTCCACCCCTAAAAGGGTCACGACCCACAGGTTGAGAACCAGTCTAGGAGATATCTTTAGTCCTTTTAAGGAGGCTACCAAGCAGTATGCCCTATCAAATTCTGATACAAAAGCCCCCCTTCCTATAACCTCATCAAGTCAGTCAGGGAACTCTTATGATTGATCATTTACATATTAATATACATGCTATATCTGTACCATCATCCCCAAATAACCCCCTCTACAAATGTAGAATGAAAGGTTTGGACTCCTACATCTCCAACTCCCCTCCTTGCTCTAAATCCTTTGATTCTAACTTTTAACCTCCCACTCCCTTTCCCCATTATAAAGCATTAAAGGATTAGGAAAGAGACAATTGTAGGATAGTGACTACAAGGACTGGTTTCCCAGTCATAAAGAACTGGGTTTAAATCCCACTTTTGACACATATTGGTTGTGTGACCCTGGGCAAGACACAACCTTTCAGTGCCCTAGACAACTCCCTAAGAACATGAGATGGAGACTAGGTACTTCCTTGCATTAGTAAAGGGAATCTTCTCACTGGGAATTCCCTTTACCTATGAAATCACAAGTCCAGTCTAAAAAATAATTAAATGAAAAACAATTACAAATAGCAAGCAGAATTCCCTCATCTTCCTCTTCCTCTTCCTCCTTTTCCTCTTCTTCCTCATCCTCATCTTCCTCTTCCTCCGCCTCCTTTTCTCTCCTACCCTTTCTCTTTTTCCTTCCCTCTCCTCCTCTCTTCTCTCTCTTAGCAATATATATTGTCCTTCATATTCAGATACCTTCACATATGCTGAGGGCAGTAGTAGTTTAAAGGAACTGGATTTCGATGAGCCATCCACACTCTTCCTATGGTTCTGGTTATAACAGTATACATTTGTGAGGTGACTAACCACAGAATTTTTCATTCTGCCTTCCTAACACAGTGATATAACTAACTGAGCCAAGGAATACTGATAACAATTCAATTTGACTCAAAACATTTTCATTGGATTAATCTAACAAATTGAATCAAGGAAATTACCAATTAATCAATTCATATTCAATTCAATAATTAGTTGAATTGAATTCATGTAACCAACTAAGCCAAGGAGTATTGCTAACAGTGCAACTGAAGTATCTAATTTAAATAAAGAGCTCATATCAATTCTCGGGAAAAGCAGCAACCTTGCCTGGGTATTCTATGTTTCTCCCTAAATGTCTATAGTTAATTGTTAGAGGTTAATTGATTAACTGTAATGAGAAAACAAGAGCTGCCTGTTGGATTCATTTTGGAAAAATAGAAGCTTGTCATCTAGGTGGGAGGCAGAGAAGAGTTAGAGAATGAGAAGAGTCAGCTAAGGAGAAGCTGTGGAATGGAAAAGAGAGCCAAGCCACAGAAGAGGGAGGGTTAGCTGGAAGCTGAGCTCAGTCTGGCAGCTGGAACTTGGACCCTGTAGAGAAAATGCTGGTCAAGAAGCCAGGGAGGTGTGGGTTTGGCCTGAGAGGAGGAGAGCAAAACTGGAAAAATGCAGTCATGTACAGGTGAGCCTGGAAGACCGCCTTTTCCATTTCTGTTCCAGGGGCTGATCCTCAAATCACATCAGCTTATCTTGAGGTAATATGATGAGCTCAAATCAGTGAGCCACTAACTCAACAGAGAGTGATCTGTGCTTGAGATGTTTGCATGGCCTTACAGTGGAGGGTGGACTTTCCCACTAGTCTGGGCACTCACATCAACTTCCTTAGCAGGATAGAAATACTTGGAAAGTTCATTTTTTAAAGATCAGAAAGGGAAGAAAAGGAGACAGAGGATCATAAAGACTATTGCTTTAAAACTATAGTAGCCTGATAAATCAGTCTTGTGTACAATAGGAAATTACTAATTACCAAGAGTAGTAGTAGTTGTGGAATCTTGGGGATCTGTCTTCAAGTCCCACCTCTTCTTATTTACTCTTACTACTTTTTACTTACTACTTCTATGACCTTAGAATGAATTAATAATAATAATTAAATAGAATTAATTTAATTGGAATTTAATTTTAATTAATATATTTATAAAATAAATGGGCTAACCTAGGTCATTTTAAACTTCTTTTTCTTTCTCAGTCCTAAACCCTATGATATTAAACTGACCTGAAAGATGACCTTAAGATGACTAGGTACTAGTTCCCTTGGACTTTGTTAGACACAGAACAAATATTCTCCAACTATATCCTTCCTACACTTTCAGATAACTTGAGCTGTTTGCCTTGTTTTACCTGAGTGACCATGGACATGACTTGGTGTCCTCAGTTATAAGTACAGAGATTGGATTAGATGATCCCTAAAATTCCCTCTTATTTTAAGTCCTGTGATCCAAACCCTAATTTTTGCTTCAACAAAAATGCATGTATCTCCAACCATTTTCAGAGTACTTTGCCAAGTACTAGCACTACCAAAAAAAATTCACAGTCCTTACTTTAAGTAACTTATAGTCTAACCATAAAATAAGATGTAATTCTGATGATTTACCAGAAGGAACATAAGATAGAAAAGGAAAAGCTACGTTCTTGAAATACCAACAAAACCATGTTCTTGGAAAGGTTGGAGGCAGTTTATGAAGGACTTTGAAAGTCAAACAAAGGATTTTGTATCTGGTCCTAGACGGAATAGGGAACCTCTCACAGGTTGTGTTTGTCCTTCGTTTTCAAAGAGGACCATGGCATCAGGGAAATGATGACATGACTTGCAGTTGACTTTGATTTGAGTGAGGAAGGGCTGTGCAAGGTCACCAGCCTCATTTTCTCCTCCAGAACCACCTGGATCCAGTGACCCAATATTCATCAGGATGACAAGAGATGACCCAGGATGCAATGGGAGACCCTGGCCCTTTTAGGCTAAGGCCTTTTCAAGTACTCACTTAGGGTGAGGTAGTGCCCGTTCACCATTAGACTTTATTGAATAGGGAAGTACTGTGGTCAAACATGTGCTTTAGGAAGATCAGTTTGATAGCTGAATAGAAAAGTGGAAAGAAACCTGAGGCAGAGAGAACGACCAACAGGTTATTGCTTTGTTTTTGGAGGCAATCAGTGAATCAGGGTTAAGTGACTTGCCCAGGGTCACATAGCTAGTAAGTATCTGGGGCCAAGATTTGAACTTAGGTCCTCTTGATTCCAGGGTCAGTGCTTTATCCACTGAGTCACCTAGCTGCCCCACCATAGATTATTGTAATAATTCAGTCCAGAAGTGATGAGAGCTTGTACCAGAGAGGTTGGCAGTGTTAGAAAAGAGGAAGGGCTGTGTGTTAGAGATGGTATGGAGGTAAAATTGACAGGCCTTTACAATAGATTGGATATGGAAATGTGTGTGTGTGTGTGTGTGAGAGAGAGAGAGAGACAGAAAGAAACAGAGATAGAGAGACAGACAGACAGACAGAAAGACAGAGAGAAAGGAGTTGAGGGTGACACCTAAGTTAGAAGCATGGGTGGCTGGGAGGATCGTGGTACCCTTGAAAGTAACAGGGAAGTTTGGATGTAGGGAGTTTGGGGAAAGATAATGAGTTAGTTTTGGACATGTTGAGTTTAAGGTATAATGGAAACAACAGTGGATTTAGAGTGAGAGAACTAGAGTTTGATGGAGTTCTGACGTGAGCTATGCAGCCTTGTTCAGAACAAGGTTGCAGCCCTCTAAGACTCGGTTTCCTCATCTGTAAAATAACATTAATAAGATTTGTGTCACTTATCTCAGAGAGGTATGAGGAAAATGCTTTATAAACTGGAAAGTGTTATAGAAATGTGGGCTGCTGGACTGCTTTTGGTTGTTTCTAGTGATGGTGCTATTTTGGGGGGTTTATTTGTTTACCTGGCTGGGGACTCTTCATTTAGCAAGACCACCTGATGTGGCAAAAGCTCGCGTGAGAGTTTCTTTTTGACTCAGTATTCCTCAGAGACAATTTCCCCTACACAGGGGATGTTTTCTCAGCAGGGGTCATCACACATCCTTCCAGCTCTTTCTTAGAAATGGCTAGTATTCCAAACATCTCTCAGACTGGCCCCTGTGCCAATAAAGGGAGGTTGGGGTGGCTTTTGGCACACTGGCTGAAGTCCTTTTCATTCGTATCCTTATGGAAGCATTTGTTTCTTTCAGCATTCATCTTCACCTGACCTTGGGAGTTTTCCCCTATTAAGACAGCTAAAAAAAGTTACATCAGCCAAGCAGTGGGACATTGATGAAAACCCTCATTGATTCCTTTCCCAATTACATTTCCCAGCAATGTTCCTGCTGTGTGTCCCAAGAGACTTCCTGGCCTTGATATCTCCCTTAAAAAAATTATCCCCAGTTGCCTTGATGGACTTGCATAAAGTCCTTCATTGGATCTGTCAAAAGTGTGATACAATGCACACCCTGGATTTTGTGGAATCCCAGAGTGGTTATAACTGCTTGCATTTGGGACTTTTGGGTTCAGTAATTTTCTTGTCTGTCCTTCCATCCATCTGTCTGTCTGTTTATCTACCATTTCTCCAACCATCTGCTTATCTTGTATCTATAATTTTTTACCTGTCTATATTACCTATTGTGTAGATATCTTTATAATCTCTCTACTTATTATTTATCTACCTCAATTATCTGTCTATACCATTGATCATCTATCTCAACTATCTGTCTATATTATTGATCATCTATCTCAACTATCTACCACTATCATCTATCTCTCTATTATCTACCATAAAATATTTTTATCTAAATCTTTATTATCTATCTGTCTTTGTATGTAACCATCCATTCATCTATCTATCTATCTGTCTGTCTATCTCTGTCTATATATGTATCCATCCATCCGTCCGTCCATCTGTCCATCCGTCTGTCTGTCCATCCTTCCATCCGTCTGTCTATGTATGTATGTATCTATCTGTCTCTATCTTTGATTACTGTTATCTATCTACATGTATTATATATCTGCTTATCTATGTGTCTGTCAGTCTATAGGCAGAAAGTGTAAGATGGCAGATTAACCAAACCAAAAAAAAAAAAAATGTATACATCCACCAGGAAGTCAGCTCATTAGCCTACCTTTCCCTATTCCAGTAAACTCAGAAGCCTGTTGTCCCATTTCAGAGGAGAAACTCTATGGACTTGGCAGCATTCTGCAACTCTCTTTGGGAAGAAGCCACTTGGGACCTTCCAGAAAGGGAAAGTGTTATGTCATGAGGATTAGCTGTTTCCCCTCTACTCTCAGGCTTCTTGAGGAACTCACCAGGACCATTTTCTTTTCCCTCGCAAACCTTGCATGCTTGGCTCTGCCTGCTGACATTCTCTGTATCCCACTTTTTCTCAGTGTGTCCTCTCATTTCCCAGACCAGCTGCAGTCCTAAAGCTTCCTTGTCAATATCTCTCACCCTGTACTCAACTTTGCTCCACTTGGTTTCATTTTCTTTTCAGTTATATAAATCCACATTTAAGCAAGGGCGTGTGGGGGAGGGTAGTCAGAGCAGCAACGATTTCTCCTAGGCTCTGTGGAAAAAAGTGGAAAAACCTCTAATAATAATAGCTGGCACATATATATATATATTTATATTACACACACATATATATTTATATATGTATTTATGTATATATGCATACATGCATGTGTGTGTATATTATATATATATATATATACACATACATATGAGAGAGAGAGAGAGTTTTAAGGTTGTCAGAATGTATCACATATGTTAACTCATTTGATCCTCATAATAACCTTGAGACATAAGTACTATTATCATCCCAATTTTATAGATGGGGAAACTGAGGCTGAGTGATGTCACATGATTTGTCCTGTGTCACACAGCTAGTAAAGATCTGAGATATGATTAAGACAAGCATTATGCCTCTTGGCTACCCAATTAATTAAGGCAACTAATTATCTAGGTTTCTCTGGCATCCAAACACTGGATCTAAAGTGTATAAGTGAGCCATTGGTGGTTTTGGGGAGGTGCCAGAACTATGTGGTAAATTTCCTCCATTCCCTATTTCTCTTTACCGTAAGCTCTGGACTACTGCGTTGTCTCTTTTCCTTGAATGAGCCAATTAGTTCCTTTAAGTAGCTGAAGATTAATTTACTTCATTAACTGGTTTAACTGTTTCTTTCATGGAAGAACCCGACTTTGGAGGAGTGTGGTTGGTCTGTGTAGGGAAAACCTCTCTGAGCATTTCTCCTTTCATTGAGATTATCAGGGAATATCAAAGGATCCCAAATTATTTGATCTCCTAGTGACACATGGATTCTCAATGGACAAGAAACATCAAGAATGATCATTGGCAGGACTGGGGAAGGCATTTTATATTAAGGGCTGGAGTCAAGATCTAAGTTTGAAATCTGGTTCAGATACTTGCTAGCTTGTGATCCTGGACTTCTCTGAGCCTCAGTTTTTTTTTTTATTTGTATAACTGGAATAATTATACCTACCTCACAACAGATTGCTGTGAGGATTGAACAAGGCAATATATGTAAAGTATTTTGCAAACCTTAAAATATTATGGGACTGGCATCTTATCACCATTATGATATAGACATGACTCAAGGGATTTTTTTTTCTTCTAAAGAAGTATCTTGGGGCAGCTAGGTGGTGCAGTGAATAGAGCACCAGCCCTGAAGTCAGGAGGATCTGAGTTCAAATCCAGCCTCAGACACTTGACATACTAGCTGTATGACCTTGGGTAAGTCACTTAACCCCAATTGTCCTATCTTACCCACTCCAAAAACAAATAAACAAACAAATAAATAAATAAATGAAGTGTCTCCCTGGCCATTCGATGACCTGGTTAGAAATTTCTAAAGTCATTTGTATTTTGGGGGTAGAGACCTTGGTTAAAATGCACATTTTATCTGAGAAGGATAATGAGTTAGACTATTATCAGCCATTCATACCATAGCATCTATTATTTTGCAAGTTAGCATTGGCTTCATGTAGAAGGTGGCTCGAGATAAGTCTTGAAGAAAACTGGTGAGTGTACTAGTAAGGAGGTAGAAAATTCCAGGCAAGATTGAATGTTGTATACGTGGAAGAGGGAGTAGGGATCAAGAACGGCTGAATCACAAAATATGAAGAGCGAAATAACATGTAAGAAGATCAGAACAGTATGTAGAACCTTCCCCAGGGTTATCTCCCAAATCCCATTCAAATTGGCAGGCCAGGTCCCCCCATGGTGGCTGATCCCGCTAGTCTGAAGAATCAATTAGCTTTTATCAAAAAATACTTACTAAGAGAGTATTATAGGAACAGTAGTTATAAAATATCTCTTTCAAACAAAGGGCACATTCTTCCCTTGCACACAAGATCCTAGGGGAGAGGGGGCTCGAACTTAAAAGTACAAAGTAGTGAGGCAGTGTGTAAAGAACACAGGTGGCAAAGGGGTAACTCATGACTCTTAGTAGAAGGTCTTTCCTCCCCCTCATAGAGTTCACATTAAGTTCCCCTTATGTGTAGCTCTCTCCTGGACTCTGAGGGTTGGTTCTCTCTTTTCTTTCCAAGAATAATTCCTCCTTAGGGGCTTAGTTCCAACTCTTTAATGGATCCTCCAAACTGGAACTCTTCTCCAACAGAATGAGTGGTTCCTCACTTACCTGTTTCACAGCTGAAAATCCTTCAGTTATTTAAAGTCCCCAAATACGTGGTTACCTTGATTGGATAGCCAATCAGCTATTACCTTCTTGATTCAAAGAGGTTCACACTTCATAAAGAGATCACAGGATATATACACCATATTGTTTATATTTTCACAACTTCATCACTGTCCTTGCACTGATTAGTTGAGGTGGGGGAATATAGAATGTCCACTCATATGTAGAACAGAGACATCCAATTAATTCTTAATGACCACGGCTGCCCTAGGATGAGTTATTTGGTTTAAAGTTACCCCTTGGCATTTCCTAGAGAAGAGTTTTCATGAGTGGGGCTCACTCTAGGGTGAATTTGTTGTCTCAGACACTTCGGAAAATGATTACTGAGAGGAGCCACCCTTGGCTTTGGTGTGTGAGAGGAAGCCAACAGATCTCTTTTGGTCTTTTTTGCTTGCTTGTCTTTGACCCTTTCCCTTCTTCCCACTTTTAGTCAGGTGTGTGTGTGTGTGTGCTTTAACCAACTTCTCCTAAGAGCCTTTAGTAACTACTTCATGGCATGAGTAAGTGCATGACAAGGCAAACGTATGCTCACCCGCACACCCTGGGAGGGAAGTTAACAGACAATATCATTGCTCAACCATAGTCTTTCGGTAAGAGGAGAGGGGTTTCCTAGGTAGCATGATCCTTGTATTTAACTTTCTCTGCAGAAAAGGGGGAAATTTCACAGATAAAATTAACCTCAGAAATTGCCTTGAGAGCAAAATTTGAGACTTTGGAAATCTGAACTTGTATCCAGAAAGAAAGGGAATTTCCTCAGTCTTGTGTCTCTTGAAGAAAGAAGGACAAGATCCATCAATATGGTTCCCCAAAGCTTGGTGAACAGAAGAGAATTAATGCAGTGGGGTGCGGGACTCTTCTCTCTGCCATTGCTGTGAGTTATTCATATAATACAGGTCCGATTGGAAGGGGCTTTCCTGTCTGTCTAGTCTAAAGTGTGCTCCCTCCTATGGAGAGGCCAACCTCTCAACATGTTTTTGTCAGGTATAAGAAAGACCTCTCAGAATGTCAGGATATTACTCATCTAGAGAAATCAAAGGGTATTTTTCTTCTGGGGGCATGGGATGTTCAAGCTATAGGATGGATCTAGGAATCTGGGAGAGGATAAACTGTGTAGAACCCTGTGAAAGGGTAGGACCCCTCAGAAAGGGAAGGTAATTGCACTAATTACTTATAAGCTATTGAGTTCTTCAAGTATTTTCCGCATTTTTTAAAAGGCTCCAGAGTCCTTTGCACTTTGCGTGATTCCTGTGGGGGTAAGGAAAGAAAAAGATTGTCCTGTGTCTGATAACTGTATTTATTATCTTAAGTCCTTGTATGGGAGCTAGGGGTCCTGTTTCCTGCTTTTGAAGAGACTTCACCATGAACCATATTTGGCCATTTCCCAGAGCAAACTGTAGATGGGCCAAAGAGAATTATATGCTGGGAGTAGTTGCCCAATTCTAAAACCAATCTTGTGACATCAGGACTGGGGGAAGGAGCCTGGGTCATGGGGAAAGATGGTATCACATCCCACAATTTTAAATGTAAGTTTTCTTTCTGGTTGAATTTTTGTACTACCACAAAAAAATGTAGTAGGTTCTTTGTTCATTAACTGGCTCAGAGATCTTGTGAAATATTTCCTGAGAGATGCCATGGGCACAAACAACAGGCTAAAGAGCAAGCCAGATTTTGGTAAAGAGAGCTCATGCCTGGCTGCTTCATGATCCAAGTAAAGGTTAATTACTTGTTATGAAAGACAGAAAAATGTGGAACCCTCGAGAAGTCATATCAATGCCTGACCTGTATATATTTTTGGTGTCTCCCTAGGGAAGGGAGCATCACATTGTCAAGGAAACTCACTCAGATATTGTGTGAACTATAAAGACAGGCAGATTAAGGAATTCTTTAGTTTTACGCAAAAACTGAAACAAAACTGTTAGAGGATCCTCATCAGTTTAAGGGGACTGATTGGGAATGTAACATGGTGACAAAGAACATAGTAGGTACTTCCTGTAATCACACTGGATTCTGGAAACAAGCATATTATCAGTGACCCAGAGTCCCACAGGAAATCCTGACTGGTCAGGGGTGAGGAGAGGAAATGAAAAGGACTTTTCTTAGATTCTTTATTTTTTTCTTAAGAGTTCAGGTCAGAAAAAAGGAGGTCAATATCAAAAATACAGAGGGATACTTCAGTAATAGACATCACCTTGTGATTTCTTGCTGAGCTAGGAATCCACCACCAAACCGTAAGGCATTATTGGGTGGGTCCAACCCTACCCTGCTTCCCACATTCAACTGAAGGTCCAAGTAGAAAGCTTGGCTTCCTGGGGAGAAACTTGGCAGAGGAAGCTTACTCTTGTCTTGGAGTGTAGTCTTTTACTAATATCTGCCTTGGTTATACTCTTAAGGGTCATGTGACTAACCCATTACTGAGAGAAGCAGCCTATTACTGATTTTCTTTTTAATTACTAACTATTCTTATTTATCCTCTTAAGACAATGAGTTCAACCCCTTTTCTGTCCCATTGGCCCTTTCCCCCAGAGCTCCTGGCATGTAGCCAAATCAGTGGGCTGACTTTCTCCCTGTTTTGAATTCGCTTCCCCTAACATTGGTAGAGATTGTGCATGAGTTGTTAACTAGCCAAAGAATAGGGGCCAAGGGGTGCAAAGTGTAGACAAGAATAGTACTTGAGTAGTCTTGTCCCTGAGCTCCTTTGCTCACCATTTAGCAAACACTAAATGCATTTTGCTTCCTCCTGTCTTCTGGAAGCTTACATGAATTGGCGAGGTGCTCAAGGAACATGACTTCTCACATAGGCACACTGAAGAGGATAGGGAAAGGGGGAAAAGATGTTGCTGACCTTGTGTCATAGCCTCACCACTGTCTAGCATTTTGATATCTGCCCAAAATCTAGTCCAGCAGTGGTGAACCTGTGGCCTGGAGGCCACATGTGACCCTCTAGGTTCTCAAGTGTGACCCTTTGATGGAATCCAAACACATGTGGCCCTCTAGGTCCTCAAGTGTGGCCCTTTGACAGAATACAAACACATGTGGCCATCTAGGTCCCCAACTGTGGCCCTTTGATGGAACCCAAACACATGTGGCCCTCGAGGTCAGTGGTTCTCAACCTTCTTAATGCCCTTAATACTCATACGTGGGAGTATCTGCATGTGGGCGGACCCGCCTGGAGATGGAAAGAGGATAGAGGTATCTTGGTTCCTAAGACCATTGGAAATATGTGTTTTCTGATGGTCTTCAATGACCCCTGTGAAAGGGTCATTCCACCCCCAAAGGGATTGTGACCCACAGGTTGATAACCGCTGCTCTAGGTCCTCAAGTGTGACCCTTTGATGGAATCCAAACACGTGTGGCCCTCTAGATCCTGAACTGTGGCCCTTTGATAGAATCCAAACATGTGCTAAGCTGATTGAGAAACCTGGGAGACAGGATACTTCTGACAGAAATAATTTTATGCAGTACAGATCACCATGAGTACTTATTGACAAGAAACAATATCTAGAGCTGGAAAGGAAGCTGGAGATTATCTAGTATTTATTTTTACAAATGAAGGACCTGAGGCCCAAAGAGATTAAGTAACTGTTCTAAGGTCACAGAGTAAACAGCAGGCCTGGGATTTGAATGAAGAGAACAGTGTTGCTCAGGTGAAACAAGGAGGATGCTGGAGATTTTCTCCTCACCTTGCGTGAGGGAGATGTTAGGTAAAGATAGCTAACAATCATCTTTGCCTGACAGATTGTGTAGATGAAGAAACCATCCTGTAGAGCCTGGGCCACCATGCTAGAAGAATGGTCAGGAGCTAGGGATGGAGAAGAGGAGGGAGAGACAAGGAGAATGACAAAGAGAGACAAGAAGATTGAGATAGAGGCAGAGATAGAGAGACAGAGACAGCAAGAGACAGGAAAACAGAGACAGGGAGAGACACACTGAGAAACTGAGTGAGATAGAGAGAAAAAAAGGGAAAGATAGGGAATGAGAGAGGAAGAGAGAGAGAAAAGGAGAGAGAAAAAGTAAGAATGAGAGAGAAAGAGATAAAGAGAGAGAGGAGAAAGAAGGATAGGGAAAAAGGAGAGAGAGAAAGAATGAGAGAAAAAGAGATAAAGAAGGAGAGAGAGAAGGAGAGACAGAGAGAGAGAGAGAGAGAGAGAGAGAGAGAGAGAGAGAGAATGAGCAAGAGTGTACTACCCTGACCCAGAATTCATGGAGTTCTCAGAGGAGAACATCAGACAAAGGCAGGACTCTAGAAGAAGCTTCAGCAAGAGGAACTATCTCATTTGAGATTGTTAAGGACTTTGGGACAAATGGGCTTTTATTCAAGTTTCTGTTTTGTTTTCCTCCTTAAAAGAAAACAAAGACTTTTTTCTAGTATTGTGAACTGTAAGTTTTTCAGTGAGGAGTTCCTCTCTGTGTACTGAAAGGTGCCATGTATAGATTTTCTTAAGTTTCCTTGGGAGGAGCTACAAGTCAAGCAAAACTCCTCCAAGGTGGCCCTGAGTCCTCCATGCCATGGAAGTCTGACACAGCATCTACACAGGTAAGGCCTACATCAGGCAAACATGTGAAATTCAGATTTGGGAAACCAAGGAAAGAGAATTCACTTAGCCGGTGAGGTCCTTCAAATATTAATTTTCCTAAGCTTATTTATAATGTGGCTTAATTTACCCAAATAATTTTGATTAATAAGCAAATTTTCAGAAATGAACCTGTCACGTTAAGAAAGACAAACCTTTATTCATGAATTATACCATGCTTGCTTAGGAAGCTTTGATGATTAAAATCTATAGATTAGTTCCTATGTCTCTTTAGTCCTCAGAGGTTTTCTCAACTGAAAAATTAGGACTGTGGGCTGAATGATCTCCAAGATCCTTCTGACTTCAAAGGGATTGTTTCATTTTTTTGTACTTGCATCCCCAGTACCAAGCACAGTCGTGGGTCCGTGGTTTTTGTGGTTGAGTTGTTTGCCATCATGTCTGACTCTTTGTGACCCCATTTGGGGCTTTCTTGGCAGAGATATTGGAATGTTTTGCCATTTTCTTCTCTAGCTCATTTTACAGATGAAGAAACTGAGGCAAACAGGGTTAAGTGACTTGGCCAGGGTCACACAGCTAATACATATCTAAGACCACATTTGAGTTCAGATCTGTTGCTATAACTATTTTTGCCCCCTTGTTGCCCTGAGCCAATGGTAAACACTGAGTAAATGCTGATTGATTGATAAATCTATATTCTTATGATCTTTAAGATATGAGAAGTGATTATGGAGAAAGAAATGCTTAGGGAGGATTATAAAGCTAAAAGGAAGTTTTAAGGTCATCTGATCCATTAAGTTCATTTACAGATGAAGGAAGTAGGGGCAGAATAAAGGATGATGGAGAGGCACAGAACACTGACTAAGGAGTCAGAGGACCTGGGTTCAAATTCTACCTGCCACCTAATACTTCCTTACCTGTGTCACCTTGGGCAAGTAATTTAACCCCCTGGGCTTCTGAAAGGAAATTGAGAATGTTCCACTTGATGGTCTAATTCTAGAGATCTGTAGTGAGTTTCCTAAGGTCACACAGACTCTCAGGTTACTTCTTCAAGCTACTTTTCTTTTAACAATTCCTTTTTTAAAAAACTTTCTTGTGTCACAGTGGTTGGGTATCCCAAGACACTTTCCATATTAGTGTCCCCTCTAGGTTCATTCATTCAATCATCCAATTAACAGTGATTGAGTGTTTGCTGTGCTAGATGCTGCTCCAGCCATGATACAAGTTTGCCTATCTCATGAAGAGGACCCATCCCCACAGCAGCTCCTTTAAAGTCACCTCAGGGTGTGGTTATGTTTTTCCAGATGCTCTTTTGCTTGACACATGTGTAATCCCAGTGCCTCTGTCCAGGGCCAACATTAATTTTTGCTCCATAATCACCTTAACTGAAAATGAGTCCATTTTCCCAATTTCTGGGAGATTGTGGCCAAGCAAACAATTTGACCAAAGAGCAATGAATTTTGTGGTTGTAGGGAGACATGACCAATCTTGGTTCCTAATCCATCAGATAACTGTTGTAATTTCTCATTTGTCTTGAGTAGATGCAGTGAGAAAGAATTCATGTAAACGACTAAAAACTACTTGCCCTTACCAATTATGGCAGATGATAGAATTTCAGAACTGCAAGGACCTTCAAAGTGAACTAATCTAGATTTCTTATTTTATAGATTAGGAAACTGAGGCCCAGAGAGGAGGAATAACTTTCCCAGGGGTTTGCTGACTCCTAATGCAGGCTAACTTTCTTTTCACTACTCTATGATGCCTCCTACAGAGTAAAGAAGAAATTCTAAAGAATAAGCAGAATGCAAAAGACCTTGGTCATGGGCTCATGGTGAGGAAGAAACTACCAATAATACTAAGCAAAGAGATCTAGAAGGGCAGGTAGATGGTGCAGTGGATAGAATGCTGGACCTGGAGTCAGGAAAACTCATCTTCCTGAGTTCAAATCTGGCCTCAGACACTTACTAGCTGTATGACCCTGGGCAAGTCACTTCATCCTGTTAGATTTTGTTTCTCATCTGTCAAATGGACTAGAGAAAGAAATGGCAAAACCACTCTAGTATTTTCACCAAGGAAACCCCAGATGGGGTCACCAAAAATTGGACAGAACTGAAAAATGACTGAATAGGAGATCTAGAGTTTATAGAACCCTCAAGGTTTCTATCTAATCCCACTATCTAAAAAGAGTTCAGTTACTTGATTTATGTGAGCAATGCCTTATAAATTCCTTTTAATGGTGAATTTATTATCTTTCTCCCTAAACCTATTCCTTTTTCCAATTTGACTAATTCTGTCTATTTCTGCCCTCTATTTATCTCTATGATATTTTGTTAACTTTGAGGTTACTTTTCAGTCTTCCCTCTCCTAAACTTCTTTTTCCCCCTCAATTAATAAGCATTTATTTTCTTTTCCTCACACCCTATTCCCTCTTTGGAAAAAATAAATATGCACAGTTGAGCAAAACAAATTCCCACATTGACCATGTCCCAAAACGGATTTCTCATTATACAGCCTGAGTTCATCATTCTCTGCCAGGAAATGGATAGCCCACGTCATCACTGGTTCCTTGGAAGAATGGTTGATCATTTGCTTTCATCAGAGTCCTTTCAAGGTTGTTCACCCTTACAATCTCTCCATCACTTCTCGTACCCAACTTGTTATTGTCTAGGCAGCTCTATCTGCCCAACACATCTCTCATCTAGTATAAGACTGTATCACTACACCCTATAGTAATTGAAATAGCCTCCTAATCCATTTTTCTACTTCTACTCTCTCTTCCCTCCTTTAGTCAATTCTTTATATCACTGACATTTCTTTTGTATACATCTAATCATGTCATGTCCCCATTAGAAAATCCTTGAGAGATCCCTATTATTAAAATGGTCAAATTCAAGGTCTTCTACCCAATGTTAAAAATCCTCTACCCTCATTTGCTTCTCATTTATCTAATTTACTTCTCTGTGCATTCTATAGTCCATCTACCATAGACTACTTTCTACTCCTTATATACTCACTATGCTCTCATGTCAGTTTATCTTTGTCCATGGTGTTTCTCATGCTTAGAAATGACTTTCCCTCTTCATGTGTAATCACCTCCTTCATCAAGGCTGTCCTAATCCCATACAGTCAACACAGACTTTTTTCAGATTTTACACAATACTTGATTTTATAATATACTTACCATTATTGTACTTATTGTGTCTTCTCTCATGTGTGGGGCCCCTCAGAAAGGCTTCCCCAGCTTCAAGGTCCTTCAAAAAATCATAGGTCAAGTGTTATCTTCAAAGTGTTTATTACTAGCCACAGTATATGTATATATAGTCATAATGTATATATATATATATACATGCACACACATATGTATAGTATATTAGCCAAAAGACAAAATCAGTTCAAAGCAAAGACATTTAAATAAAATAGTATAGCGAGAAAAGTAGCAATGGAAAGATTTCCCCACAAACCTGGTGAGCACTCTTCCACAAATATACATCGGGTCAGTGAGAAGCATGGCCCTGTCTAGGGAACAGGCACAGAAGAACACAATACCCACAAAGAAGGACAAGTCACCCTTCTGATCCTGCAGGAGCACTGATGTGTTCTTCAGATGTCATTATGCTTCTACCCCTAGTCTCATAGTCACTCCCTTGGGCACATGGTTGTGTAGTTTCTATTACCAGTACTGGACTTCTGGGGGAGTCTTCAAGATTACCTCCTACCTATGGCTAATTCTATCTGCTGGGATGCATTGATTAGAAGCTAATCATTTCTATGTCAAAGCTAGAGGTTACTAACCAGCCAAAGATGTGCTCCCAGGGTAAGATTATGGTTTTCTTTTAACTCCATGTGCTTGAGACTAAGTTCAAGTCATTTGTTCCAGAAATTGATCTGATTTAGGGTTGGAAACACTTAAGCTCTGCTCTATCTTGGCAGTTTGCCAGAACAAAAGTTAAGTGAAAACGACAAGGCTATTGTTCTCCTACCTGGTCTGTATCCATGCTTCTTTCATATATGAGTGACTGGCAACAAATCCTCTCCTATTCTGAGGTGCCCTACATCACAGGACATTGTGCTTTATAATTTTAATGTGTTTGTCTCTCATGCCCTTAACTATTCTATGAGTTCAGGGAACAGGAGCTAAATGAACTTTGTATCTTTCCTGTGCCATACCACAAAGTTTTAGGACCTTAATGTGGCAGTATATCATTTCCCAGTGTGCTGGAAAGGCAAGTAGTGTAAGATTCTTTTTTTCATCTTCTGGTTCAATATTATGCCCTCAAGAGTAGGATAAATGATTTTTCCAACTCTATTTTAAATGGAACTTGAGTGTATCTCTGCTATTACTGTGTACAAGAGCTATGAACAGAGATGTATGGTATAAGGGAATTCAAAAGAGTTGAGAATATGAGATTACATGGTTCCCTACACCTATTGTTGAGTCCTATTCCAGAAAGAGGTTTTTGCTATTCTCCCAAAGTGGAAAATGGACTGAGACATGGGGTACCAGGAAGATAAACTGCTGAATATCTGAAAAAAATATCTCCATAATTTGCTGTGGTGGACCAACCTACCCTCCACATCTATAGACAGAGAGAGACTGTATGAATTTTTTGTGTAAGGTAATCACAACATTCTTTGTCTGCCAGCTCCTTCATTCATGGTCTCCAGGGATGGGGTAACCCTTTACCAATGGATTCATCAACTATACCCTGAAAAGAAAAATCTACTGAAGTAAAGAGACTAGTAAACACAGACACACATCATCTCATCAGGAGCAAAGTGCCTTGGATGAAAGGTGATCCTTCCTTCTACATCAACACTCCTGACATACTCTAAAAAAGAAATTTTGCTTCAAGCAAGAAGTAAATTTATCTTTTAAAAAAGATTATTTATATCCCCTACTAGAAAGAAGACTGCCAACTGGCTTGTCTTTTTAGAACTAGAGCATGTTTTCTCTTTTTATACATAAAGTATACTTCTAAATATTTCTTAGCCACACAGCACCCCAATTCTTGGTAGAGAAAAAGAAAATGATAAACAATGCACTATTTCAACATGAAATGCTTTTAGTAATTCTACTGCACAGAATAGAGATAAATGCAATTTGGAGGGAGGGAGGGAAGAAGATGGAGGAGGAGGAAAAGGAGGAGGAGGAGAAGAAGAAGAAGGAGGAGGAGGGAGGAGAGGAAAAGAGAGAGAAGGGGGAAGGGGGAAGGAGAGATAGAGATAGAAGGAGAGATAGGGGGAGAGAGAGAGAGAGAGAGAGAGAGAGAGAGAGAGAGAGAGAGAGAGAGAGAAAGAAAGATTCTTTTAAGTGGACCAAAAGACCCAAAGTCCGTAAACAGCATAGGTTTTGTTTTTAAAGGTTAACAAATATCTCTAGTCTTGTCTTACTTTCACAACAAACAATTAATTAAGTTGATGCCTGAAAAGTTTCAGGCCCTTAATGTGGCAGTATATCATTTCCCAGAGTGCTGGGAAGGTAAGGGCCAGCCCACATCTGTTGCTTCACCTCTCTTTTGCTCTGTGGTCCTCCCAGGAGAATCTGGGAAGGGTGGGAGGAGAGGCCCACTGCCAGAGAACACAGTGTCATGAGACAATATGGTATTTTGTGTTCTGCCTGCAGGAAGTCCCCCTTTCCGCCCCCACATCCTTAGCCTGGAAACAGACTTGTGGAAGAGAAGGCAAAACAGAGGCCCAGAGATGGGGCCTGTCTTATAAGTGGTGCATATAGTGCATTGAGAGGAATACCAGGAAGCCCACCCAACCCTGCTGTCAAATATTTCCCCCACAGGTTTCAAATTTATGTATTAAAATGTATTTCTTTGAAACAGCTCTCTCCCTTTCCAAAGTCATTAATTAAACACGTCTGCATTAAAGGCCTTCCATGTCCCAGGTATTGAATACTTCCTTTTTTTGAAGTATAAAGGCCTTTTTTCTCATCTTCCTTGTTCCTTATGCAGCAATTGATACTGTTGACTCCCCTTTCTTCTTAAAATCTTCTCTTCTCAGGTCTCCTGTGACCCTGAACAGTGACACTTCTCCTACTTCTCTGACAGCTCCTTCTCTATTTGTTGGCTTCTCACCCTCTAGCTATATGTATACCCCCTCCCCTTCCCTTCCCTGGGATCTGTGGACTTAAAAAAAATACTTCGATAGTTATGTTTCAGTATAATTGGCTTCTTTTGTAATACTGTGCGTTATTTTGGTCAGGAGTGGTCCATAGGCTTCACCAGACTCTTAATGAAGTTCATGACATAAGGATAAGTAACTTGCCTGGAATTACATAGCCAGTGTGTGTCAGGGGGCTATTTTTTTGTTTGTTTGAGACTGGGTCTCTCTATCTTACCCAGAATGGAAGCAGCCACTCATGGGTCTGATCCCAGTGCTGATTGTTACAGAAGCTTTTACCTTCTTTGTTTTTCTAGCTCTGGGCAGTTCACTTCTCTTTAGGCAGCTTAGTAGCCCTCTGTGCCTAGGGACTCACCATATTAGTGCCAGATGTAGTACAGACACCCCACTGACCTTATCTCTACGGCAGCTCAGAAATTCTGAACTCAAGTGATTCACCAGCCTCAGGTTCTCCAGCAACAGGGATTACAGCCATGCATCATCTACCCGCAGGAGAGTTGGGTCTTGAGCCCTGGTCATTCTAACCTTGATTCCTGAAGATCTACTTCCCTGGCTCTCAAAAAAGAGAAACAAAGCTAATATGCCATGAAATTCTGCTGCAAACAAACTGACCTTTCTGCCAGTTTTTATACAAAACAAGGAAATTAAATACAAATGTTAGGAATCTTACAATGTTGAGTAAGTAACTTTGGAAATTAACACATTACTGTGGAAAGGGACTTAGGTGCCTAGGACAATTGAAGACGGTCTTCAATGAGAGTTGTAAATAGGGACATATAAATAATTTAATACTTCACAAATGTTAAACTTGTGACTCCCTAGGCATTGTACTCCCTCCATGGAGGTATTCTTCTGCATTTCAGTAGTTGGTTCCATGAGTTTCTGTAGCTAAAAAACTTAATATACGAAGGTCCATACTTGGATGACAGGCCAGGCCATGTACTTGATGACATTCCAACCTGGTAAGACCTGCTACTGCAGCTTCCACTTCTCAATGTGGATGAAGAGGACCCAAGGAAAAGACGACTCAATCCACTGATGCCTCACCTCCTATCAATTGCATTTTCCTCATTCCTTATTGGTTCTAAAATAGTAGAGGACTAGAAAGAAGCCTGGGGCAGCTAGGTGGCAGAATAGATAGAGCATTGAGTCTGGATTCAGGAAGACTCATATTTCTGAGTTCAAATCTGGCCTCAGACACTGTGTGATCCTGGGTGAGTCGTTTCACCCTGTTTGCCTCAATTTCCTCATCTGTAAAATGAACTGGAGAAGGAAATGACAAACCACTCTAGGATCTTTGCCAAGAAAATACCAAATGTAGTCACAAAGTATTGGACATGACCGAATGACTGAACAACATAACAAAGAAAGAACTCTTCTGTTTTCTGAGTAATGGAATGAAGGATGAAAATCAGTAAAAACTGCAAATAATGTTTCACAAGTGGGTATCTCCATTATGCAATGAGACCCGAGAGAAGGATTTCAGGGAAAGAATAATTCAATAACTGCACATTTATCTCCCCACCCCACTAGTCTTATATACAATGGCTTCCTGCAGCTTGCTATCTCCAGAAGGCTAGAGCAAGTTCACCTCAAAGGATGATATGAGATGTGCATAGAAATCCTGAGAACCATTCCTTTTCTACTTAGCTGGGTATGGATAAAGCACTGAGCCTGGAGTCAGGAAGACTTGAGTTCAAATCTGACCCTTAGACACTTACTAGCTTTGTAACCCTGAACAAACCACTTAACTTCTGTTTGCCTCAGTTTCCCCAACTGTAAAATGAAGATAATGATAACAACCTACTTCCTAGGGTTAGTGAGAGGATCAAATGAGGTAATATTTATAAAGCAACTGGGACAATACTGGCACATAATAGGTGCTTACTAAATATTTATTCTTTACCTCCCTGCTTTCCATAGATACTTCAGAGAGAGAAACAATCAATAAACATTTATTTATTTAGGACATATTGTGTATCTGTGCTAAGTAACAGATATGAATTTAAAAAAAAAATCAAATAGTGTCTTCTTTCAAGAAGCTTACAGAAACATAGTGTGAAGTTATATTTACATACATGTACAACAAGATGAGTCATGGATTGTTGTGCTCATAACTTGTGGTTGAACAGACCCATAGCTGTGGCAAGAGTGACTGTTCCTTCTGGGTATCTGACAATCATTCCACTAAGAAGTTATGATCAGAATAATTTGGAAAGTGTTTTTTCTGCCACAAGTTTAAAAAAACAAACCACTGTCAAAAATTGTTTTAATTTGTAATAATGCTTCACACACGTACACAAGAGCCAGAAAAAAAGAAAAAAAAAGATGAGCTGATCAGGTATTAGGCACTAGAAACAATAAATGGAGAGTGGAGCGATGTTCTGTTATCCTCAAGATGTTGAATGAATTGGAGGAAGGTCTACAGGCTTCATTGAATAATTGATCACATCCTCCAGATGGATGAATGAAAAAACACACAGGAGAAGAAGAGATGCAGGGGCTGCCATCTTCATCAGAGGATTGAATACTCACATAGATAAATGGGGCCATATTGGGGAAGAGCAAATTGGAATTTTATCCCAGTCACCTAATATTCTCCATCTAGGTGAGATACATCCTCAGCTTAGCAGTTCAGAAACCATTCTTATTTCCATTGAAATAAGACTATTGAATCTGTGGTTGGACTAGTCTCTGCTTCTCCCTTCTGTCCTCCTCCACCTTGGATTGTCTTCTGCTCTCGGCTGCCCCTCCCCACTCCTCACCTGAACTCTGCCCTATGGCGTTACCTGTTTCCCTCTCTCAGTTGTTTTTATAGCATTTGAATGGGGTTCCTACTTACCATGCTACCAATGAGATCATGGATCTATCAAAATGCATAAACAGCATATGATTCAGAGTCCAACTAGTCACAATGTTAAACCTCAATTCTGTCTTTCAAAATCTTCCCGGAAAGCATCTGGGCAACAGGGATGCGATTTATACTCACTGTGTTCACATAGGATCAGAATTCTTAAGCTGGAAGGGAGTTTATAGGCCACTGAGTCCAACCCCTTTGTTCTACAGATTAGGGTACTGAGGCCCAGAGGGTTTAAGTGACTTATGTACTGAGTGGCGGGACTGGGATTTTAACCCAGGTTCCCAAGTTCCTTCCTCTCCAGGCTACCTTTATCCCTAATTTTTCTTCTATTTCCCATATTATGAGACTAAGGAATAAATAAGCATCTTTTCAAAGCAAAGCTAAGTGGTACAGTAATTAGAATGTCAAACCTGGAGTCAAGAAGACCCAAGTGCAAATCCAGCCTCAGATATGTACTGGCTGTGTGACCCTGGGCTAGTCACGATCTCTATATATCTCAGTTTCCTTATCTGTAAAATGGGTATAATAACAGCACCTACCTCCAGGTTTGTTTTGAAAATAAAATGAGATAATGTTTGTAAAAAGCTCTTACAGTGCCTCGCACATATATAAATGTTAGCTACTATTATATTAGAAATCAGAAAATTGCCCTCTAAACAGATTCTTAGGAGAAAAAAATAGTTGGGGATGGGGGGGGAAATTATGTGAGGGACAGTCTAGATCTATGATTTTGTTAGTCTGGGCCTTCCTGGCATAAAAACTTCTTCCACTGATGCAGGCAAACCACTCTATGCCTTATAGTGTTTGAGAATCTCCTGGGCCATTAATGATGAGAAGAGTTGTACATTGTCATACAGCCCATATGTATTAGAGATAGGACTTGAACCTGGGTCCTCTTGACTCCTTGGCTAGCCTTATTTACATGGTATTTATGTCACATGACAAGGAAATAGTAAGAAGGAGCAGAATTCAAAATGCTTGCTTGCTGGAATACTGTTTCCTACAGATTACTATGGCAATCGGATTTGATGGGAGTTACAACTACATCCCCATTAGTTCCAGAACACAAAACCCTGTGCAGGGGTCCAGTGAGAAGCCAGAATATTAAAGTTCTATTAGACCTATTGACTGATTTCCTTCAGGAAAACTACCATTTTCCATGAATATATGTTTGCTTTCCTGGCCTAACTGGAATGGCTGGACCTTCTCCAGAACCAGGGAACTCCTTTGAGGGATTTCTGGGGAGCCAGAGTGGCTCCAAATCCACAGCTCTTGTTGGGTCTCTGAGACCACTGTAGAGTTGCCACACGTTGCCCCGGGAACTCTATCCCTGAACCCTATAGGTGTCTGGGACATGTGTTTCCCATACAAGGGCACGTCACCCCCAATCTGACAAAGAATCTGGCACCGACTAGTTTGTGCGTCACTGGCACCTTCCGACCCCCACCCAGGCTCTGCACATGCAAACTCTTGGAGGCTGTTCATGAGCAAGTATACATTTGTTATATTCTTATTAAGTAAGTAAATTCATGGTATCAAACAAGGTAGTTGTTTTTCCCCCAAAGAATATTTTCTGATTTGTGCTTCAGGTACATAATTGAAAGTTCCATTTAATGGGGGCCTTTGTATTGATAATCATTACTGGGACGATGGGTCAGAGAAAAGGAAAGTTCTATGAATTCTTGTCCCTGGATTTTGTACAAATAGCTCTTCAAAAAGAAACAATGCTTCGTAAAATGGGCCTGGAGGATGGCTGCCAACCTCTACTCTCTCCTCTGACATCATCCATGCTTAGTACAATGGCTTTCTGTCCATCATTCACTTGGCACTTAGCAAATACTACCTTGTACTGCTATTTATCATCCTATGGGTGTGCTGTATCTCTTCTGTGAGCCTTTAGGTTCCTCAAAGACTTTGTTTTCTGTATATTTTTGTATTGTGCTCAAAGTACTGTTTACTGTAGACAGTAGATGTTTCATCAGTAAATACTTCTTCAGTACTCCAGAAAGCCATGTGTTTTTGGTTTGTTTTTTTTTTTACAGACTTTCCCTCTTCTGTCATAGAAGACAATTTCTCTATGCTCTGCTAGATGGTCCCTGTGAGTTGCTGTGGCTCATAAGTTCACCATTCTTAAACCAAGATCTTGAGGAGTCTCTCCAAACTTCAGAGAGCAGACATGTGGCCTTTCACCAGATTTGAGTATCCAGTTTAGTATGTCTGCCTTTCAAGAACCCTATGCCAAAAAAGAACCCCATGCCACTTCTATTCCCTTAGTGCTCAATAAATGTTTAGGATTATAGATCTGGGAAAGAACATCAGAGGCCATTAGGTGTGTTTATAATTGGCATTGGTGCATTAAAGAATATGCCCATTCTGAAAATATTTGTAGATCCTGTATCTGAGTGCATGCTGCTGTGATGGGGTGGGGGATGGGAGGATAGGAAGGGGAGAAAATCTGAAACTCAAGGAACTGTGGAACTGAATGTTGTAAACTAAAAGTAAACAAACCAATTTAATTAGAAAAAAAAAAGAATATACCCACTCTATGCTAAAGCAGTGATTGTAATTGTTGGAACTTTATACAATAAACACTGTCAAGTCTAACAGTAAAACATAGCTTTGTCTCAGAGGAGGCCAGCTCTCTCATTTTACAGATAAAGAGATGGAGACCCAAGTAACTTTGCCCATGCTTACAAGAGTAGTAACCATAAGAGGCAGAATTTGAACTCAGGTCCTCTGACTCCAGAACTAAAGGTCTTTCTGATGAATTTCTTGATATAATAATATTAGTGTGATAAATGAATGAAAAAATTAAATAATTGAATGAGCTAAGCAATGCTGTAGTTGTGAAAACATCATTTTCCCAATGATCTGTATTGAGTAGGTATATATAACCTGGTAAGAAAGCAGGGGAGACTCATGGATACTGCACAGGGACATATCAAGGCAAAGGAATCCGGTCAGCTCATGGTAATAAGACTAGACAGTTGGAAGGCACAGTGGATAGAATGCCTAAGACAGAGTCAGGAAGACTCATCTTCCTGAGTTCAAATCTGGCCTCAGATGCTCATTAGCCATGTGACCCTGAGCAAGTCACTTAACCTCAATTTCCTCATTTATAAAATGAGCTGGAGAAGGAAAAGGCAAACCAAACCAGCATCTTTGCCGAGAAAATCCCCAATGGGGTCAGAGAGACTTGGATGGGACTGAAATGAATTAACAACAAGAACAAGGGATTCTAAGAGGTGGAGATGAGAAGGCGGCAAGTTTCATCAGTAGGGAATGGTCCTTGGCAAACCTTAAGGGTGATATAAATGTTAGTTCTTAAAATACGCAACTTGGTCTGAACTTTCTTTTTGTAGAATGTAAACACCTTAAAAGCAGGGACAGTTTCATTTTTCTTTTTGCATCTCTGGCTTTATTGAGGGAGATCTTAGCTTACTCCTACCAAAAGAGCTCATTTACTTTGTGTATTTTCTGGTGTATTCTAATCTGTAAAATGTGTGTGTGTGTGTATGTACGTATGTATACACATACATATATGTCTTCTTTCTTCCTCTATATGCACATATATCTATATATCTATCCATTCACCTGTCTGATTATATCTGATTCCCCACCTCAAATTTCATTTGAACCTCTTTGATTATGTGTAGATTTAATATATCTACTTCTTTCTCCTCCAGCCAGAACAGAAATTTGGCTGAAACAAGACCAGCTTAAATGAGTTGATACACAAGGAAAATTTCAAGTGGTAGTGGCAAAGTTGCAGAAATTAAGCCAAATTTAGCTTCATTTTTTTTCTCTCATCTCTCTGTATGATTTCTCCTCCTGACTCCAACGTCTCCATTAAATTTTCATGCCCTTCCTCTTTCAACTTGCTTTGGCTTTCATTTCTTTTTTTCCCAGGACTATAAGAGGTTATGGTTACTGCCAAATTTCTTTGATTTGTAACAGTGCCATTAATTTTAATGGGCCTGAACACCAAGTCAGCCTCCTGGGAAGATGTCACACAACCTTTATAGTGACAGGCATGTGGGTAGCTTGAGAATCTGTACATTCATGGGGAGGGAGTCTGACAACTGTCAAAGTCACTTAAGAGGATTCTCTTAGGGTTAGAGAGAAAAAGCAAATGCAGGTGGCAGGGGCTGACTTTTCCTAAAAGTTGTCTTGGACCTGACTTGAGTAGGTACTTCTTGGGAGCTAGGGTGTGGCTACAGAATGAGTATTCCTAGTAGAATGTAATCTCCTTGAGGGCAGGCATTGTTTTTATTTTTGGTGCCTACTATGCTCCAGACCTTGTGCTGGGAAAACCTAGAAAAGGTAAAACCTAGAGGAAGGTAATCTCAGAACAGAGGTAGATGAGTGAGGTGCCAGGAAAAGCGTTCTACAGAGCGGGATTCAATCTGAGCTCCAGGGGAGCCAGCAGATGGAGAGGAAGAAGGAAACATGGCCAGGCTGTATCAGCCCCCACATATAGGGGCTCCAGAAAGAGCTCACTGATGAATGGAAATGTTGGATGAGAGAGGGTGAGGAGCTGAGTGTGATACCAAGGTTGTAAATCTGGGGGACTGGAAGAGTGGTGATATCCTCAACAGAAACTGAATATTTAGGGAGAGGTGTAGTTTTTTGAGGGAAAGATAATGAGTTTTGTTTAGTACATGTTGAATTTAAGATGCCTATTGGGATAGGAATTGGAACTATCCAATACCTTATAACCAGAGTTGGCCTGTAGGTATAGTTGTGAAGTAGGGGAGATTTTTCTTCCCTTCCTTTCTTTTATCCCTTAATACCTGTCTACTCACCCTTACTTGAAACCTTATTTCCTCTCCCTACCTGATTAAAAAAAAAATTCCATTCTCAAATTCTTAATTCACATACAAGTGAGATTACTAGCAACTTAAAGTATTATCCTTACATTTTTCTTAAATTAAAGAGATGAAATATGGGAATTATTATCCTCCCTTGGGTTACCACCTCTTCTAGCCCCATCCACTCCAATTCACACTTGCAGGTGGAGTCATGTAGTTGCAGTTGCCTGGGGTTTTATATACTCTAAATTCACTCACTAAAACTCTCACTCCTGGATACCCCCTTCCCTCCCACTATATATGTTTACCTTTAATGGTCAGCAAATAAACATAACTACCTAAAAGTAATTAGAGTATGCTAATTGAGAGGAACATACCTAGGGAAATATGTGGTCAAGACCACTCGCAATCCAGTTGTACTTTCTCTTTTCATGATGTCCTTATCTTGCTTTGTTGGCTAGGTCATTCAGCTAGGCTTCCTGGCCTTGCTTCTCTATGTAGCTTGATTTATACATGCCTGGCTAATCCTCTTTTAAATCTATAGCTGTGTCTGTTCTACCAGGGCTCATCCTCTCTGAAACCGCCTCCATTGACTATCTTTGTTCCTTGCTGAGCATGGTGTCTCCTCCTAGATGAGTGGCTCAGAGGAAAAGCACCATGGTCATGGGTAGGATTTAGGGATGGAGAAGAAGGGATGAAGTCCCTTTACCTCCCTACTGCCCTTTGGTAGAGGTACAACAGGGAAGGCAAAGAATGACTCTCTCTCAAGAGCTAAATTCCACCAAGCTTGATCAGGATTTCTTCACACCTTGTAACAAAGACTATAAACCCTTCTGTATACAGTTTAAAATCTTAAAACCTTAACTCCTTATCTCTGTTATTTGACCCTGACTTTCTTTGATATTCAGGAAGATTTTGCCCAATTTTCCTAGCACCACATTTTTCACTAGCTCCTATATCTTTATCCTTGGAGAACCGCAAGTCTAGTGGAGAGTTCACTGGACCTGGAGACAAGAAGACTGAGTTTTCAATTCTACCTCTAACACTGGCTAGCTGTATGACTATGGATAAGTCATTAAACCTGTCTGAGCTTTTGTTTCCATATATAAAATGTGGATTATAAGCAACTGCCTCATTGTTGCAAGAGTTCAGATCCATCCTCCTCCCAGAAGCCTTCCCTAATCATTGGAGTTCACAATGATCATAGAATTGAAAGGATTTCAAAAGGGATGATGTCTGATAAAGAATCCTCACTACTCAACATATAGGCAACACATGCTGAAACAGTTTTTTCTTGCTAAGAGCTAATGAAGTGGAATCTGCTACTTCCAGAGGCAGACACTATTCCACTTTGGGATAGTTTTAATTATTAAGAAATTTCTCCTGACATCTAGGTTGAATTTTGTTCTTTTTCACAAATACCCATTACTCCTATTTCTACCCATTTTGAAAAAAGAACAAGTCTAAGCTCTTTTGCATATAAAAGCCTATCTTGTCTATGAAGGTGGTTGCTGTCTCCTTTGAGACTTCTCTTCTCTAGGCTAAACATTCCCAGGTCCCACAAGCAATCTTCATATGACATGGACTCAACACCCTTTCTTTACCTCTTTTGGTTGCCACCCTCTGGATGTCCTTTGTTTTATCAATGTCTTTCCCAAAATGCAGTGTCCAGAATGAAAACAATAGTCTAGGTGTGATCTGACCAGGAAAGTGGAGAGATAGTGTCACCTCCTTATTCCTTGTAGCTATACTTATCTTAATGCAATCCAGAACAACATTATTTTATTGGCTGGCTGCCATATAATATTGATTCATATTGGTCTTGTCATCCACTAAACCCTCAAGTCCCAGATGTTTTTAGATGAACTGTTGTATAGCCACCTTTCTCTTTTGTACTTGTGAAGTTGACTTTTGGTGCCCAAAAAGGACTTTACGTTTATTATAGCCAACTTGATACCAGCCAAGGACATCTGCTCTTTGAGCCTAGCTAGACAACTAATTCTGAATCCTTGTCTAGTGCATATTTCACCATCCACCCTAGTTTTATAACCCTTCAAAAAAAGAAAAAGAAAATCAAGTTAAAAGCCACTCCCCAATTGATAAATGGTCAAAGGATATGAACAGGCAGTTCTCAGAAGGTGAAAATAAAGACATCTGTAAGCATATGAAAAAATGTTCCAAATCACTAGTGATTAGAGAAATGCAAATCAAAACAACTCTGAGGTACCACATCTCGCCAGGCAGATACACTAAGATGACAAAACAGCAAAATGATAAATGCTGGAGAGGATGTGGAAAAATTGGAACACTAATGCATTGTTGGTGGAGTTGTGAACTGGTCCAGCCATTCTGGAGAGCAATCTGTAACTATGCCCAAAGGGTTATAAATAAGTGCATACCCTTTCACCCAGCAATACCACTTCTAGGGTTATATCCCAAAGAGATCAGGGAAGTGGGAAGAGAACCCGTATGTACAAAAATATTTCTAGCAACTCTTTTTGTGGTGGTGAAAAATTGGAAAACAAGGGGATGCCCATCAATTGGAGAATGGCTGAACAAGTTGTGGAATATGAATGAAACAGAATACTACTGTGCCATAAGAAGTGAGGAGCAGATGGATTTCATAATAACCTGGAGAGACTTATATAAACTGATGCTGAGTGAGAAGAGCAGAACCAGGGGAACATTAAACAATTACAGACACAATGTATGTGTGACAGCTAACTTTGATAGACTGGACTCCTCTCAGCAATACAAGGTTATAGGACAACCCCAAAAGACTCATAGTTGAAGGAGATATCCACATCCAGAGAAGGGGATACAGAGTCTGAGTGCAGATTGAAACAAAAACTACTTGCTCTGTTTCTTTTTCCTGTTTTCTTTTGTTTCCTCTTTCCCACTGATCATTCTATCTGTTACAATCCTTCTTTACAACCTGACTAATGATTAATGGGAAGATATTTGTAGATTCTGTATCCGAGTGCATGCTGCCATGATGGGGAGGGGGGGAAGGGAAGGGGAGAAAATCTGAAACCCAAGGGACTGTGGAACTGAATGTTGTAAACTAAAAGTAAATAAACCAATTTAATTTTTTAAAAAAAAGAAAATCAAGTTAATCTGGCATGATTTATTCTTCATGAAGCCATGATGCTTCTGTTTTATGACTACTTCCTTTCCTAGATGTTGACCGACCATTTTCAATAAAACATTCCAAATTTTCTCAGAAATTGTAGTCAATCTCACTGACCTGGAATTCACAAGTTCCATGCTTTCTTCTTTGAAAATTAGCCTTTCTCCTTCCCTGTTTTCCAGTGCTTCAAATACCTCTTCCCAGTCTCCAAGATCTTTAGACATCACCACAATTGCTTAGCAATCAAATCTACCAAGTTCTTTCATTGCTCAAGCACTAGTTATTCTAGGGCCAATTTATTTGAATTTATAAAAGACAGGTAAGCATTCCTTTACTATATCCTTGCTAATCTTGAGTATCAATTCTGTATTAGTCATTTTTATTCTCTATTTTTTCCACATCAAAAGATCATTGGCTCTCTTTAGCCTCTTATAGCCTTTTATTGTCTTCATCTCCCATCCAAAATATCATTTATTGTCTTGTATTGTTAGCTTATGTCAATCATTTCCCTATTTAGATGGTAAAAGCCTGGAAGGCAGGAATTGTCAGGGTTTTTTTTTTTGGTGCCTTGCATGAGAGCACAAGCTCAGTAAATATCTGTTGGAAAAATGATTATATTTTAGCCAATAGCTGAAAACTCTTCCCTGGAACACAAACTCATGTTGAAGATGATTGATTTAATCCTCATTTCTTTCCCTTTTTCCTATCAACAAACAATAAAAAGGTCAAGAGACATGAAACAAAAGAAAAAAGGAAGAAGAAAAACAAAGGACCTATGTTGCAAACAAAAGGAATGAATAGATCTTGAGTTATTGCCTTGGAAAGTATTGTATCTTGCTAAATCCAGTTTTCCTCTGTCTCTGAATAGAATTAACAAAGTTAGTCTGAGGCAATGTGGATAGTACAAGGGTATTGAACTTCAGGTCAAAGGCACCACCAAGCCTGGAAAATACTCTAGTTTCCTAAGTAACCAGATTAAAATGTCATTGGGAAATGTTTAACAAAGTAAATACCGTGCAATATAGATAATGTTAATTTGTAGTTTCTTAAATCAATGTACTGCCCACAGGGATCCACGTCTATTTGAGTTTGACACCAATGAGTAATGGATAGAGTTTTGGACTTGGAGATGGGAAAAATAGGAGCTCAGTTTATTACCCTGGCTAACTCACTTACTGTCTTTGAATCTCAATTTCCACATCTGTAAAATTGGGATAATATTATGTGTAATCTCTATTTCATATAGTGAGGATCAAATGGAAATCTACATAAAGCACTTTGTCTATTTTTATAGCAAATCCTTCAGTACAATCAATAATCATTTATTAAGCATTTGCTATATGCAAGGCTTTGTGCTAAGCACAGGGGATACAAAGAGAGGGCAAAAACATAAATGGTGACCATCAGGAGCTAACATCCTAATAGAAGAGACAGCTTGATAGATAGGTAGATATTAGATAAATACAGAATAGAAGAAAGGTAACTTTACAGGAGAAGGGTTGAGACCAGGAAGGCCTTCTGTAGAAGGTAGAATTTGAGCTGAGGTTTCAAAGAAGTCAAGTATATCCAGAAGTGTAACCATGAGGGAGACAGCTTGTTTACAAAGTGGCATCTTCCCAACAGCCCTATGAGATAGGGAGTACAAGTATTATTATCACTATTTTATATAAAATACCCAGGTTCCCCTTGACCTATAGGATTCCAGTCAGCTAATCCAGGTTCTAAGTACGTCATGAGTCCTCACCAATGTATTTATTTTTGCTAGTCAGCCACATGACACAGATTAAAATTAGGCATCTAATTAAGCAATGTAATTAATTAGCATAGAAAAGACAATATTCAAGTGGTTCTCAACCTTCCTAATGCCGCGACCCTTTAACACAGTTCCTCATGTTGTGGTGACCCCCAACCATAAAATTATTTTCGTTGCTACTTCATAACTGTAATTTTGCTACTGTTATGAATTGTAATGTAAATATCTGATATGCAGGATATATTTTCATTGTTACAAATTGAACATAACCCACAGGTTAAGAACCACTGAGTCCTAATGAGTAAAATGCATTTTCTCACAAATGGGCAGAGTACTGAAGAGGAAACATAAATGAATAGATGTTCATATTGGGATATAGAAAACATTTTTGTGTCATTCATTTTGTATCTAGAATAAAAATAAAAGAAAATCTTCTCCAAAACCTATTTATCTTTAATTACTTGTAACCTCTTAGAGTTCTGTGTCTACTCTTTCTAAAAAATATTTTTGTTATATTTATTTTACTTGTACAAAACTTTTTAAATTTAATATAATCAAAATTATCCATTTTACACCTCACACTGTTCTCTGTCTCTTGTTTATTCATAAATTGTTCACCTATCCATAAGTCTGATAAATAATATGTTTCATATTCTTCAAATTTTCTCATA
>CM053585.1:64293519-64301349 GCA_028646515.1 Pseudochirops corinnae | reverse complement strand
TTAATTTTCTCCTGTTTTTACTTCTCTTACCCTGCCTAGAGTCATTATATGTAACAACAACAAAAAAATTAAACTAAAAAGATGAAAGAAAATGAAGAGGAAAAAAAATAAGCAAAAATGTCCGAAAAAAAATGTGTGATGTGTAACACTTTTGGACCTCCCACCTCCTCATGGATCTCTGAGGGAAAATTTGAACTCAGGTCTTTTGGATTACCCAGTGCTTTATCCTCTGAGCCATCTGGAATACCATCTAGAATACTGTTAACAACATAACTATTAACTATTTCATTGGAAACAGTGAGGCAGGAAAACCACTTAGTGCTGGGGCAACTCATTACAACTCAGGAGTGCAGAACCCATAGCCTCAAGGCCACATGTGGCCCTTTAGGTCCTCAAGTGTGGCCCTTTGACAGAATCAGTTCGCTCAAAGGGCCACACTTGAGGACCTAGAAGGCCAAATTAGGCCTCAAGGCTACACTTGGATTTGTCTCTTTGTAACTTACAATAACTATTTCTGGTTCTGTCTTTCAAGGCCAAGGAGAGCATAACTACTCCCTCTTACAGCTGATGAATCTTAAGTTGTGGTGTATGTGGGTGGGCAGTCAGTGGGTAGTGGCAGCCTAGCCAGCTCATGCAACTCCACCTTCCAGAAAGTTATGGTGACATGTAATGAATGGGCTCTGCCCCCTGATTCATAGCACACAAAGACATTCTGAAATTGGTTCAAGTCTGCTGATTCTGCAGTGGAGAAATGGAATACCTCCTGTCTGTGGAGTAAGAACTGGGGTGATTGAAAAGGCACAATGAGGCTAAAGTGCATCTCTTGCTCTGGCTTCTTCCTAACTACCCATGGATGAGTTTGGAGGCAAGAAATATTGTAAACTCAAAGTGGGAAAAGAGGCTTTGGGCTACTTTTCCCCAACCAGGCCCCATGAATACCTGGCCCTGTTGCTTTTTTCTCTATGAAATCTGTTCTTTCTTATATTAGGTGAAAGAGTATTAGAGACAGCTATAGCCTCATGAGCCCTGAAAGGTCAGAATGGAGAGACACCAAAGAGGTCCAGTAGGTAGCTGGGGGTCCATGCTGAATTTTGTGACCCTGAGGAATAATCTTTAATATCCATCCCAATAGCAAGACCATAGAGAATGAGCTGGGGAAAACAACCCAGAGGTAGCTGAGCCTAGGAATTAATCCAGTGGCCATGCTCCATTTGGAAATGAATTTGGTGGGTCAATGCTAAGTAAAGTTTGAGCCACCTCTCCCAAGGACCAAGATGGTCCAGGGCAGTGGGGTAGGGAAGGGTATGTCCCAGGTTTATACTTCTGGCTATATCTATACAGTGAATATCTGTTTAATTAGTCAAATAGATCAAGGGGTTAATCACGGTAGGAGGAACACACGAGAATGAGGGCTTGAACCCAAAACATTAGAGAAGAGTCATCTTACCCTTTCAGTGGTACCTTAGAACCCTGAAGGGGGAGACATAGCCAATCTAGTGCTGGGATCCCTATCTAAGTGTGTATGTGTACATGAATGTGTGTGTGTGTGCATGAATGTGTGTGTGTGTGTGCATGTATGTGTGTGTGTGTAGGATGCTGGGAAGGTCCATAGCCTCACTAAATGGGCTATACATCTCCAGTTTGTTCAACTGATCCTCATTTGTCATTGTCCCTTGCCTCTAAAAGAGAATTTGGGGCCTCTAAGGGGATATAAGTTAGGGCTATTAGGTAGGTGCCAGCTAGAGACTTGAATCTGTCTCTTGAGTCTCTTCTCTTTAGACTGGTGTACGGACAGTGAATCGCTATAGCTTCCTCATTGCCACTTAGGAATGGAGCCAAATAAATGTTTACAGAGAGAAGGCTGGGCTCTGCCAGTTGGCTCTGAGCTACCTAGTAGAGCAGTGTCTGGTGTGGGTTTGAAGCCGGCAAAAAAGACAGAAGGCAGATGGGAGATATGATAAATGTTTGTATTGCTCAGAGGGTTTAGTCCAAAATAGATCCCTACAACTAAAAATATGCAGGGTTAGATTTTAAAACAAACATTACATGCAAGGGAAATACTTGGGCATTTCTATAAGTGAGAACGTAAACAACCAGTGTGTGTACACACACATACACACACACACACACACATACACACACACACAGAGCTGATCTATCCCACTTTAGATTAAAACAATTTCAATGTGCTTATAAATGTCATTTAGCATCATAAAATAAAAATCCTCAGGCTTAATGGTTTCCTAGTCTAATGACATTCTTGTCTCTGTTTCTTTGCTCTGGCTCCATAAATTCTCTCCTACTCTGTTCTCACTCTTCCTACGCTCACTCCCCTCTGAATAAAAAGATTTGAACAACTCATTTAAGTACACACACACAGACATATATAGAGAGTATATACTAAGTAGTATATATTCTATACAATATTTTATATATATTTTTATATATATATATATATATTTTATATATAAAATATATATATTTTATATACTATTATATTATATGTAAGTATATATATTAAGTAGTTGATGTATAACTGAGCTGTTCAAATCTTTTATTTGTATGACATATATATCTTATATATGAGTTGCCCATACATATGTACATGTACACATACACACATTTTATTTAGTCAAGTATATGACATTTACTAGTGTTTTTCTTTATTTCCAAAGATTCATGAGGTCTGTACTGCCTTAACTCGGCAGATTACAGTATCTCCATACCTCAGTAGACAGTTTTAAGGATTTGCCACCCCCTCTCCCTCCAAAAATGATCACTTGGTATCTGATTTTTGGTGAAGAGTTTCTCCAAACATAACTAGTCTTGTCTTCAGACAAGACAAACAGTCTAGTCATTGTTCAATGCCTTTCTAGTTTGGACCTTTCAAAGTATAGATTTCAGGAGCATCATCATTAAGAACTTTAATGAGGCATCATAAGAGAACTTTACTAGTAGTTACTAGAATAATTGTATGTATATATATATATATAGTATGTCCAATTTAGATAATTTTTTTGGAGAAATTTGGTTATTTAAATTTGATTAGATACTTCTCTTACTAAACTTCAAGTGGTCAAGATTTAGCACTTAATCTAATTCTGCTTTTCCTCCCTGAAGTAAGTGGATTTAATATGCTCTGAACCTTTGCAGAGCAAAGTTTGCGTGTGGCTAAGCTTTGCCAGATATCAAAATCCTGGAGTACTTTGTCTACAAGTTTAAATTTACCTTAATTAAATCTTCTCTGAAAAGGCAGTGTGGTACAGGGCATACAGAGCTGACCCCAGAATCAGGAAGACCTGACTTCAGTACTGACTATGACATATATTGGCTATATGACCTTAGATAATTCACTGAAATTCTCAATGTTACTGTCAAGCATCTAAGATTATAAGAGCAGATTTGCTTTGATAGAAGGAATTTCCTTATTGAAAATTCCAGTGAAATCTCAGGTCTTGTCCAGAATAAATTTACTCAAGCAAGAGAGACTTGACTACCTCATGTTTTTAACTAATTCAGGGGAAAGGGCCAATTTGCCCAAGTTCTATAATCTTTTTTTTCTTGTGCTTTGAAGTGGGAAAGAGGGTAGAAGGAGAGTAAATAAAAAGGAGAAAGAGAGAGAGGGAGACAGAGATGGAGAGAGAAAGAGAGAGAGAGTGAGAGAGAGAGAGAGAGAGAGAGAGAAACAGACACACAGAGAGAAGAGAAAGGGAAATTCTTCCTTGAAGTAGTTGTAGCATATTTCCATTGGGCTGGAACTACTTACCATATTTTACACAATTATAACCCTGAATACTGAGAAATTCAAGACATAAGACCTTTTTGGGGAATCTATTTGCCTCACTAATAAGGACCGTGCTGTACTCATTCAGGCAGAACCTCAAACCTCCAATATTTCACATGTCCTGCCTGCTCATTTATTGATTTAAACAGATGATACTTTGGTTCTCAGGGACCACCATGTAAACTGAATATTTCATAGTAGCATGACCTAATGTGAAAACCAGTAATTGCAGGCTCTCCAGAAGTAGCTGGTGAGATGGGATGGGAAGAGTGAGGAATTATCCATTTTTCATAACTACTTCCTCATACAAATTGAAATTCATTGATGTGAAAAGCAGAAACTGCCTGTGATTCCTGGGAATCAGGCTAAAATAGCTCCTGTTTACAGGCTCCATTATGCTCTCCCTCTCCCTTTCTTCTGATGGCACTAACTTACAACCAAGATGGAAGGAACATCAGAGGCCATCTAGTCCAATCCATTGATTTTGACGATGAGAAAAATAAATCTCTGAAGTTAAATGACTTGCCCAAGGTCACACAAATAATAAGAGGCAGAGGCAGGATTTTTCCCTCATTTTTTCAAGCATTTATTTTCTTTTTATCCCATTCATCTTTAATTTAAAAGGAAAAAAAATGTATGCCTAGTCAAAGAAAATAAACGATCACATTAACCATGTATATGTGTGTATATACATATGTATGTATGTATGTATATATGTATATGTAGGAATGAAATACCTGTACATATATAGGCATATATAAATATATATACACACATATATATGTATATAATATACTTATCACATATAGGTAGGAATGTGTGCATGTGTAAACACACACATATATGCACAAATTTGTATTTGGAATCTATTCTTTGTTGGGAGGTAAGTAGCACAGTTCATTCTCTAGAATCATGATTGATCATTGCATTGGTCAGAGCCATTAAATTGATTAAATTTGTATCTCTTTACAATATTATTAAATAAATTTTTCTCCTGCTTCTCTCCCCTTCACTCCTCTATCAGTCTATTACAAATGTTCCTAGGTTTTTCTGAAACCAACCCTTTCTTCATTTCTTCCAACACAGTAACATTCCATTTTATTAATAAACCATAATTTCTTCAACCATTTTCCATTATCTGGGTATGCTTTTGATTTTTAGCTCTTTGACATCATAAAAAAGAACTTCTATAAATAATTTTGTGCATAAAAATATGCCTTTTCTCTTTCTTTGATATCTTTGGGGGTTGTTTGGTTGTTGCCCTTCATTCTCAAAGAGGACCAAAATGACATCCCTATGTTAGTCAAGTTATGGTCTGCTGTGACTGATCAAACCAATACGAGCTCAGAAGGCTCTACCACAGGTTGGGCACAAATAGTCCATGTGAACACTGGGGGTGGATTCTCTAAATTTTGCATTTTATGTTTCTTTTGAGCTACCTCAATTCTGCTTTGCTCATAGAGCATAGCGCCTTCTCTGATGAGGGCATGCCATGCTGGGCAGTCCTGTGCCAGTGTCTCCCATGTCACACTACCAATTCCAAGGCACTTAAAAGAGATCTTGAGATGGTTCTTTATCACTTCTTCTGACCACAGTGTGAGTGCTTGGCCTGTGTGAGTTCTCCATAAAATAGTCTTTTAGGCAAGCATACATTTGGCCTTTGAACAATGTGGCCAGCCGATTGGAGTTGTGCTCTCTGCAGTCAAGTTTGAATGCTTGGTAGTTTAGTTTGAGAAAGGAGCTCAGTGTCTGGTACCTTATCCTGCCAGGTGATCTTCAGGATAGTGCCAAGACAATTCAAATGGAAGCGATTCAGTTTCCCAGAATGGCATGAATATACTGTCCAGGTGTCACAAGCATACAGAAATGAGGTCAACACAACAGCTCTGTAGATTTCAGTTTGATAGTCAGTCTAATATCTCCTCTCCCATAGTTTCTTTTGGAGTCTCCCAAGCACTGAGCTAGTTCTAGCAATTACTGTGTCAAGGTCATTGTCAATATGTACATCCCTGGAAAATATACTGCCAAAATAAGTGAACTTATTTACAACATTCAAAACTTCTCCATTTGCTATAACTGATGGTTCATGCATGGCTGGTAGAGCACCTGTGTTTTCTTGGTGTTGTTAGGTCAAAATTAGCACAAACAGCAGAGAATCAACCCATACTTTGTTGCATCTCAGCTTCAGAGGCTGCATCGAGTGCACAATCATCTGCAAACAAAAAAATCATGTACCAATTCTCCCTCCACTTCAGTTTTGGCTTGTAGCATTTTCAAGTTAAATAATTTACCACCAGTGTATAACTGACCTTTGATGTTGTGTTCATTCTCATTGAAAGTCTCTGACAACAGTGTTGAAAACATCATGTTTAAAAGCATGGGAGCAAGCACACAGATTTGTTTCACACTATTGGTGACTGGGAAAGCACGAGAGCATCATCCGTTATCCAGAACCCAGGCAAGTATGCCATCATGAAATTCATGCACAATACTGACGAACTTCTCCAGGGAACCAAATTTTGACATAATTTTCCATAAGCCCTCATGCTTGACAGTATTAAAGGCCTTGGTCAGATTGACAAACGCTGTATACAGACTTCTGTTCTGCTCCTGGTATTTCTCCTGGACTTGTCAGTCAACAAACAGCATACTGACTGTTCCTCAGCCCTTTCTGAAGCCACACTATTTCTCAGATAGATGACCATCATCCAGATAAAGAATCAGCCTATTAAGGAGGACTCTGGCAAGAATTTTGCCAGCAATGACTAAGAGAAAGACACCCCCCCCTGTGATTGTAACAGGATAATCTTTTTCCTTTACCTTTATAGAGATGGACAATGGAGATGTCCTTGAACTCTCGGGGCATAACCTCCTCTTGCCATATAACTCACGTAACAGTCAGCTTTCATATGAACAATGGACTCCTCCCCCTGTATATCCCAGCTGGAATAGAATCAATACCAAATGCTTTGCCACAGGAAAGGAGCCTACTAGCACTCAGAACCTCTTCTTCAGTTGGAAATTTGGCTAGAAAGGGATTGACTTCAACCTGAGGTAAACAGTCAATTGCTTCAGCATTGATTGATGATGGTCTGTTGATAACACTGTGGAAGTTTCAGCCCATCTTTCCAGGATTATATCCTTATGACTAATCAAGGAGACTCCATCAGCACTGAGTAGTTGAGCACCATATGTCTTTGGCCCATAAATAGCCTTCAAGGCATCATAAAAGTGCCTTATATTATTACTATCAGCATAAAACTGAATTTCATCTGTCTTCTTACTGAGCCAAAAATCCTGTGTTCCTCTAAGCTTTGCTTGTACTTTACTTTTGATGGAGTTAAATGCTGTCTTCTTAGAGACAAACTATTCTTCTGGTAAACCCTGTGGAGTTCTCATTTTTCATTTAGCAGCTTCTGAATTTCCCCATCAAACCATTCTTGATGCTTACAAGTATTCTGATCTGTCTGCCAAGATGATTTTTACCAGACTGTGGTTATTGCTCATGTTATAGCTTTTTGGAGCCACAGATGAGACTTGGATAACTAGTGATCACCAAAGGTGGATGAGCAACCCTCAAAAGGGCTCAGCAAGTGCTCACACCAGAGGTACTAGTCACCCCTGAACATCGCAAATACAGAAAGACTTGTGTAGGGTCCACATCAGTTACACAAGAATCCAAGCTGAGAACCACCCAAGAGAACCAAACGGCATCTACCTTATGCAGCCAAACACTAACTATCCTTGTCCTCTTGGAAGTACAGTAGGTAGAGTTAAGAAGACCTGAATTCTAATCCTACCTCAGACACTTACCAGTATTTGACCTGAGGCAAGTAATTTAATTTCTCTCTGCCTCAGTTTCCTCAACTGTAAAATGGGGATAATAATACAATCCCTCCTAGAGCTGTTGTGAAGACTAAATAAGATAGTACATTTAAAGTGCTATTTATTATTTGTCAACAGTCACAGGTTTTCAACAACATGTGAGTGGTATCCTTGTTGCCTTACAGTAGCTTTTCAATCTCCTAATGAATGCTTTGGGGCTT